>JAWDJC010000008.1:1200000-1756412 GCA_033682645.1 Phoma sp. ATCC 74077 | reverse complement strand
ACCCTAACCCTAACCCTAACCCTAACCCTAACCCTAACCCTAACCCTAACCCTAACCCTAACCCTAACCCTAACCCTAACCCTAACCCTAACCCTAACCCTAACCCGAATATAGTAGTATATAACACTTATAGAATAGAGTACTATAGTACTATATTAGTATATAGTAGTATAATACACTAGTAGTAAATGATAGTATAGTATAATAAGAGAATAAAGTAATATAGTATATAAGAAGAATATAGTAGAATAATATGATTATATTATATAGTAGTATATAGTAGTATATAGTAGTATATAGTAGTATATAGTAGTATAGTATACTAGTAGTATATATTAGTATAGTAAAATAATAAAATATTATTATATAACGAACTTATAGTATATAGTAGGGTAGTATACTAGGAATATATAGTAGGATAGTATACTAGGAGTATATATTAGTATAGTATACTAGGAGTATATAGTAGGATAGTATACTAGGAGTATATAGTAGGATAGTATACTAGGAGTATATAGTAGGATAGTATACTAGGAGTATATAGTAGGATAGTACACTAGGAGTATATAGTAGTATAGAATAATAATATAATATAGTAGTATATAATACTTATAGAATAGAGTACTATAGTACTATATTAGTATATAGTAGTATAATACACTAGTAGTAAACTATAGTATAGTATAGTAAGAGAATAAAATAATATAGTATATAAGAAGAATATAGTAGAATAATACAATTATATTATATAGTAGTATATAGTAGTATAGTATACTAGTAGTATATATTAGTATAGTATAATAGTAAAATATTATTATATAACGAACTTATAGTATATAGTAGGATAGTATACTAGGAGTATATAGTAGGATAGTATACTAGGAGTATATAGTAGGATAGCATAGTAGGAGTATATAGTATTATATTTTACTAGAATAATAAAGTAGTATAGAATAATAATAGAATATAGTAGTATATAATACTTATAGTATAGAGTACTATAGTACTCTAGTAGTATATAGTAGGATAGTATACTAGGAGTAGAGTATACTATAGAAATAGAGTAGTATAGTATAGTAGGAACTTTTTTTTATTTAATATATATATTTATTAAGTTTTTATAATTTATATAGTAGATATAGTAATACTAGTAGTTAATAAGATATATTTATAATATATTTAATATCTACTTTATTTATTTATTTTAAATGTAATAAATAATTATTTTTAATTATAAGTTTTAGAAAAATTAATATCTAAAGAATAAACCTTCTAAATTTCTATACTAAATATAAATATAAAATATTATAAAAATATCTTAATTATACTTTTAAAAAATATAAATTTTATTTTATTATAGAGGTATATAGCTATAATATATTTAAAACTTATTAAATTTCTAAATTATATATATCTAGTAGCCTTATTACTTAGTTAACTTAAATTATTAGTATAATAATTATTATTTAGGATTCTAAAGTTTAATATAATATTTTTATAAGATAGTATAGATTATAAGTAATATATTTAGTATATTATACTTATAGTATATAGTAGGATAGTATCCTAGTAGTATATAGTAGTATATTATACTAGGAGAATATAGTAATATAGTATAGTAAGTAGTAAGCTATCCTAAAAAGCTTAAAATAAAAAATTAATAGTACTTACTTAACTATATAAATAATTATTTTAAATTTAAAGTAATAAAAGAATTAAGTATTATATTAATAGGGTTAAACTAACTAAGTAATAAAATAACTAAATAAGTTTAATTTATAAATATAATAAATAGTAAGTATATTTTATTTATATACTTAACTATATTATATATTTTATATAATCTAAATAAAGTTCTAGATTATATACTAAACTATATATTTAAATATATATATATATATATATAATTTAGTAAAATATTTCTAAGAGCTTTAGTATTAATTTAGGGTATTTTTTAGTATATTAACTTTATAGATAAAATAGCTACTTAATTAGTAAAACTTTATTTTTATAATTAGTTTTAAATATTCTAAATAGTATAAAATAAATAAGAATTTAAAACTAGAAAGACTAGAGGTAAATAAATACTAAATATAGTATAAGATACTATAGAATTAATAGCTAACTATAGTATTCTACTAGAAAATTCTACTATAGTATCCTACTATAAAAGTCTACTATAAAAGTCTACTATAGTATCCTACTATAAAAGTCTACTATAAAAGTCTACTATAGTATTCTACTAGAAAAGTCTACTATAAAAGTCTACTATAGTATCCTACTATAAAAGTCTACTATAGTATCCTACTATAAAAGTCTACTATAGTATCCTACTATAAAAGTCTACTATAAAAGTCTACTATAAAAGTCTACTATAGTATTCTACTAGAAAGGTCTTCTATAAAGGTTAACTATAGTACTCTATTATAAAAGTCTCTTATAGTATTCTACTATATATATCTATTATAGTACTTCCCTATTAGATTATATTATAAGATTCTACTAGGGTACTATAGTATATAGTTCTACTTTAGTATTATACTATAAAATCTACTATAGTATTAGGTTTTAGTATAACTTATAATAAATTAGTACTTATAGATATATAGAAAAAAAATGCTAAGACCTTCTTATTAACCTAGGTTAATAAGAAAGTCTTAGTAAAATTAAAATACTAAAATAACTATTTAGTTATTATATATATATCTTTTATACTAATAGTTAGTATATCTTTACTAGTTTTTCTACTAATATATAATAAAAAAATAGAAAAAAAAGAAAAAAAAAATCTAAGACCTAGACTATAACTAGTCTACTATAATTTTGCACAAAATAGCTTATTTAGATTATTTTATTTGCGCCTTATTACGTGGATACAGCTGTTAGAATACCTATAGGAACACCAGATTCCGCATCCTACCTTTCATCATCAATATCTCTACAACTAGGACAGCTATTATTAATCCAAGAGAAGATTTAGAATCAGCACGTAATTCTACATAAAATAGCCTCTTAGGATTATTTTATAAGGTCTTAGTTATTAAGATAATTAGGTGTGGACTAAAATGTGGACCGAAATGGACCAAAGTGTAGACCGAAATTCAAATTTTCTCTAAGTCCTACGATTTCCTCGCCTAATCCTAGGCCTTTTCCTACAATACTAACGCACGAGCTATGATCTCTATCTACAATCTCTAGGTATCCCTAGGTACATAGGTTATCTTTTTCAGTCCACAATCTTATTAATCTTATCTTTTTCGTTCTACTTACCTTTTTGGGTATGTGGAAAATAAAAATGTTCCACCAAAAACTTCAATCATTAATATCTTAACAACGAGAGTAGCTATTATTAATCCGAGACCAGATTTGGAATCAGCGCGTAATTCTGCACAAAATGGCTTATTTAGATTATTTTATTTGTGCCTTGTTGCGTGGATGCAGCTGTTAGAATACCTGTAGGAACACCAGATTCCGCATCCTACCTTTCATCATTAATATCTCTACAACCAGGACAGCTATTATCAATCCGAGAGAAGATTTAGAATTAGCGCGTAATTCTGTATAAAATAGCCTCTTAGCATTTCTGTTGCAGGCTATTATTATTAAGATAATTAGGTGTGGACTGAAATGTAGACCGAAATGGACCAAAGTGTAGACCGAAATTCAAATTTTCTCTAAGTCCTACAATTTCCTTGCCTAATCCTAGGCCTTTTCCTATAACACTAAGCCTTAATAACCTTAGTAGGTACTTCTACTTTACTAGTATACTATATTAACCTAACCTAGTAACTAACCTCTTCTACTACTAACTTAGCCTACTTATAGCTAGCCTAGTAGATATACTATAAATAACTCTTAACCTAGCTAGGTAAAACTCTATATCTATACTCTTTATAAATAGCTAATAAATACTCTACTAAATACTTAAAATACTAGCCTATAATATCTTCCTCTTCTATACTAGCTAGATTTAAATTACTATTATAGATATAAATTAAAAATAGTTAATAGTAATAGGTTATTAGGCTACTAAATTAGTTAGAAACTATTAACTATTATTTATAATATTTAACTACGGATCGCACGTTAATTATATTACCTACCTCCTAAATTATACTATATAACTAATTATACTTTTATTTTTATAATTACTAATCATTCTATTAGAACCCTCCTAACGCCTACCTACTAGTATTTATTACGTACGGGTAGCCTTACTAACCTACCCCTAACTATTATATATAACCCTACCTACCTTAACTATATAGGTTATAGGGCTATAAATAGGATAGGATATGCTACTTAATATACTAAGTAATATACTTAAATTTAAGGTATATTAGTAAATAGGAAGCTAATAATACTAACCTTTAAAGTTAACGATATAGAGCCTACGTACCTTAATCTACGCTAGAATATAAGATATTCTATCCCTAATAAATAAAGTTTTAAAATAATATAGAGGGCTAAGTATTATTACTACTATAGGTTAGACCTTTCCCTATAATACTATACTACCCCTAAGCCTAAGCTAAGATTAAAGTAGATAAGCTACTACTTTCTTATTAACTAACTTCCCTATCTTATTATATACTACTTTAATATATATTTAAAGTATAGCTATACTAATTATTTTAAAAAGGTATATAAAGTAGTAGTAGCTAGGAAATAGAAGGAGTAGGATACTAAGTAGTAGAGAGCTATTAGAGAGTAGTATAATATTATTATTTATTTATACTATTAATAGTACCTTATACTTAGTATAAAGTACTTAGTAGACTAAGGTATAAGTCTAGTAGATTTAGTATAGATAGCTATCTAGGTTTTCTAGTAGAATAATACTTTTATAGATAGTATAGAATAGGTAGTAATACTAGGAAAGGTAGATTATAGGTACTAGAGGATATAGTAGAGTTATTAATTATAGCTAGAGTAAAGTAGAGAGATAAGGAATATAGGTAGTATCTATAGTTATTATTTTATAGAAAGAGGTAGTATAGTAATAAAGAGAGATATAAGTATAAAAAGTATATACTTATTCCTATTATATAGGTATAATATACTATTATAACTACGTAGCTAAGGAATACTATACTAACCCTTACTAAGGAGATATATAAGGGAATTATATACTAAGAGTAGTAGCTAAACTACGCGTAGCTAGGAAAGGGGTAGGATACCTAAAACGTTTAATTGTAGTGGAATTGGAGGCTGTCGCGTGGAGGTAGGCTCTCGTGTAGTTGTCAACGCGTGCACGGCCAAATCGCTATCTTTCGCAGCGGCATCTTGTTAAGAGAGGACGAGGTGCGACGCAAATCGCAACATGTATGAAGCTGCCGCCTGGTCCATGCAGCCTGATCTGAGCTGGCTACCTCTACTTTCCAACTCAAATCCCCAGTACATTCTTCCTCGCTATCCACATCCAAACGAATGCAGATCCATCTATCGTAAACGCCATCAAAATCTGGGTCCAGGTAACACTGCCCCACCCCACGGTCTCAACTCCATAATGCCAAAGCGGCAGCGCTAAGCTCACCATGCACGCATCATACCAACCCCTCTCGCCCCAAGTATGCCAAGCACCGTAGCGGACAATCGCACAGAGAAGAAACCATGCACCTAGAGCTCTTGCTGCGAGCGGAGTGAACTGGGTTTGGTAGACGGGCATGTAGTTGCCGCGAATGAGTCCCGGGTTGAAGTTGAGGGCCCACCAGCCGAAGAACCCGATTCCGGCGGTCTACATGTAGCATTAGTAATACGGATCAGTATGACTTGACAGAGATGTACTCACGAAGAGAACATAGTAGCTCAGCCAGACATTCTCTGGCTCTGCGGTAAGCGGCATCGTGATGGAGCCGCTGCGTTTATTACAACCTTGAAGGAAAGAGTTGAGAATTGGGTTTTGGAATCGACCTGCCTATATACTCTCAAGCCAAGCGTCTTACGTGAGGTTCGCCAGCTGGATTACCAAGCTACCAAGCAATTCTAGAAGATGGGACATATGCAACGGCTATGGTGTCACGGTTGCCATGTCACCTCGAGGTCTCACGTGCTAGGCGTTCACAATAAATGCATGTGCTGTCCACGATTGACAAAAGAATTTCAACAGGGGTCGCGGGGGAAGGTGCGCCGGCGCAAGCGACATGTACGTCACAGGGCGGTCGAGGATCTAGCGAACGTAAGCAGACACGACCATGTCAAGCAAATCGCGACGATTGTACTGTCTTGACGAGGAGTTCCGCAAATCGCAACAGGACGTCTATGAATCAGCTGGGGGGAGAGCTTGCAATGCGGGATGCGCTGTGAGATGTCAGATAAGGCGGCCACCCACTAGGAATCCTAATCAAGTCAGTATCGCGCGGAGCCAATCAGCTTGTCTCGTACTACGCAATCATACGATCCCGTCACCCAAGTCCGCGACGATGACCAACCTACTAAGCTTTCGCGACAAGCCTTATTGGTCCCTTGTGCAGCCATAGACGGTGCTGCAGCTCGTGTCAAGCTTTGTTGGTCAATCATGGCAGTGCTTGACTAGCCTTGTAGTGGGCAGCTGCCCGGCGATTGGGGCGATGCGTCTCTTTCGGCCGTTGCGCGCTTTGAATGCCTTGCTTGCAATTCAGGTTTCGACGATCATGATTGGGGACGCAAAGAAGGATATAAGCCGCGTCCAGCGCTCCTTACACTCCTTCACCTAGCTCAAGCGGACTCAACCCATCAGCCGAGCGGCGACGAATCTTTGCCCTACATCAATTAACTTCTAATCATCGACCCTCTTCCTCCTCTTCACAATGGTCATTGCCCCCATCCTGAGAACGATTAACAGGGGTATATCGACCGGTATTGGTCTTGCAGGCGAGAAGTACCACGACCACAAAGAACGCAAGACGGCTCTAACCGAGCAGGAAGAGAAGGATGTCGACGTCCAAACCAGAGACCTCATCAACCCTGCAGAACCAGGGGCAGAGACAGCGAATGATGAAAGGATATGGGCGCTCGATGAGGCTGCTGGGCTACCGGACTACGAGACTTCACAAGCTCAACACCGTACTGGTCTCGAGAGAACAGTATCAGATTTGGTGCATGACGTGACCGCGATCAATGAGGCTGAAGGACCCCCACCTGTAGCAGCTACAGTCAGGCTTCCTTACCCTGTCATTATCCCACAGCGACGACCGGGTACCAAAGCAAGAGGATGGGCACGTGCTTACCCGCCGGATTTGGAGGCGCTTGGTGTTGAACAGGATGCTTTCATGCGCTTCCTACAAAATTTTGAAGATGCGCAACAAGCTTCACCATGGTTGAAAGCCCTATACGTCGCTGGGAATGCTGTTGGATTGGTCCCCGGGCACATCACATTGGCCGTGTCAATAAGTGTATCAGTTGCTGCTGGGTACGTTAAACTCCTTTGGAATATGACGAACTTCACTAACATTTCTAAGAACCGCTATCGAGTTACAAAGTCGATACAAAGCTAACGCTTTCCTGGATCAGATGAACAGGGACTTCTTCATGCCGCTTGGCCTATACGCCATGGTTCTGCTCTGTAAAGACACGCCAAGCAAGACCGGCGAAGTCGAATTTGGCATGGAATCAGTGAACATGGAGACTGCCAAGCAGATTTCAAAGTGGGGTTTACCAAAGGAGAATGAGGATAATACGACAGACCAGTCTACAAAACTCAAGCTTCTCCGCCCTATCCGTCTGGCATCAGGTCGTACAAATGCCGACGCGTTGCCCCTCGAGATTGCGCCGCTTATCTACCCCGGGCTAGAAGATATGGTGGAACGCCCGCAAATCAAGCGCGACGAGAACTTCAAAGACCGGTTAATGCGTAACAAGAACTTTGTAGCCGACTACTTCGACCGCCGGGCACGTGCAGACTATGCTGGCAATAATCCTGACTCCGCGCTGACCAAGGTATCGGGCGATGTTCCTGAGTTCCGCAATCGCTTCGCCGACCCGAATCACCCGTGTAACAATGGCCACTTGTTTTCGCTCGTCACAGGTGGTAAATATGTTGCGCAACCGCGCGGACGACGCAGTAAGCTGCGAGAGGTCGGCGAGGACGGCAAGCTCAAACCCAAGATTAAGCAGGAGCATAAGATTAGAGGTCCCATCAGTTTGGTGACGCATCCGATAAGAAAGGTCATGACGCCGAACATCTTGTATCTCACGATCGTCAATCTACCTAGCGATGAAGAAATGGTAGAAGCGAAGCGGACGCTGGGAATAGATCAGAAGGGGTTGAAAGATATGCTTGCAGAGTATGCGCAGGCAGGGCGAGGAGCGGATTTTGCGGAGAGGTTCTAGGCTTTGTAATAGTGGTGAATGCGCCAATACAGTATTCTGCAGTGGAGGATTTGTTTCATGTGCCTCATGCTTGTAGCGTTTAATACGAGCACATCCTCGTGTAGCTTACCGGTATATGTACTCAACGGGCGAACGCTGACTAGAGGCATTAGTCATACGCCATGACTACGCCCTGAGGATATTTAAACATAATGCCGGACCACGACAACGATGCTGGCAACATAAGTCGAGTTTCCCTTCCTCGATATAGGCACCCATCTCTTGAGCAGCCTACTCACTCAATCAAAGACTAAAGAACGATCCATGGTCATGAAGTCCTTCATCCTGGCCCCCATCGCTCTTGCGCTAGTAGGTACGGTTGCTTCAGCCGTTCCACCCATCTGCGGCACTCTCACCATGACCGATGGGTCTACGCAGCCTCTCTACCGCGACGCATGCTACAAGATCCAATGGGGCAAACCTAAATCTGCTGTTGTATACAATACCTGCAACTGCGAATTCAGCCAGTAAGAACTCACATTTCTTCATTTTGCGAGCATGAAACATGTCGGAGAAGCCAGAGTACTTAACAATATGTGGCTGATTTGATGTGTAGATGGGAGACCTGTGACGCCGGGAAAATGAGATTGAGGGGAAGGGTGGTCACTGGTGTGCCTGTTGATCAGGCAAAGGGGTATTGGTGCTTTCCACGCAACAATTAATAGATGGGCCTATACGATCTCCAGATCTTATCGCAACAGAAGAGAATCATTTCCTCAGCCTTGTGTTTGCATTGTTAAGGCGTGAGCATATCTCTGCGCAGCATACTGGTGTAAGTAGTCAACGGCGGAGAGAAGAAGGTATGAAGGTCTATCTCATAGTTAGGTAGGCTTTATTCATCCTTACCGTAGTACTATTTGCTTTATCGTATTTGCTGAAAATATGCCAATATAGTGTTGAGTACACGTGTCGCACCCTATACAGCAAGCGAGACTCTATGGTCAATTTTGAGAGTGCCACCTCCACATATACCGCTCATGATAGTGGCTGGAGCGCTATCCCTATGATGCCAGCCAAGCCAACCAGAAGGGGGTCAATGGGCGAACCCTTAGGCGAAGCGTGTTGTTGGCTTGCACATGATTTTTAAGTATCATGTACTATCAAAGTGGTAGTGCTGGGTACGCAATGTAAAGCAGCATCGTTGCCCTCGAGGGAAAGGTTCATACCTGACCACTCAAACTCAGACAATGATACCGCATCACCATAGTCGCAGATACGTTATCTTCCACGCTCAGGAAATCCGCTACGTCCATACCTTTCTCATTAACTACAAAGCGGTTACAGGGCTTTTCGACTGAAATTTTATGTCCACCGTGCACGACTTCTGGCGGTCGGAAGCGCGGGTTCCGAAACCATAGTAGGGCTTGAGATCTTTGAAGCTCTGAGTCAAGGACGTTGAATCAGGGCTAATTCTGGTTGAGATGGATCCAGAAGGACAGCCGGTGTCATTAGGGTAACAGACCTGATTGTAGTAGTCGATACAGCTTTTATGTGGTGAAGAAGGGCCGTGGCGTGAGGGAAACAAGGAGTGATCGTTAGGGAGGCATAGTGGGTCTCGTGCCTGTTGTGATGGGCGGGAATCCATCGACGTCTTTCTAGGGAGTCTTCAATATAGCACGGCCAGGGATTCAGCCTTGTATGTCTTATATGCTGCTCGCCTTGCTTTATTAATGCGTTACTATATCAATTTAGATTGATGAGCGGCAAACAGATCTGTTTGGGAAACCCGCGACTTTGGCACTATCCGATCCTCAGAACAGCGTTAACATGTCAGCGTAAACGACCCTCTTCACGAAGGCTCTTTTAGTTCTAATTATCGGGCTAAATCCATTTCTGTATAGCCTCGATTGAGGTGCATGTAGTGTTGGATTATTCTCTAGCTTTCCTTTCTGACAATGCATTGTCCACGAGGAAAATAGTGTACGCTAACTCACCCTTGTCACTCGCGAAACCTTTATCCTTTCTCAGTATGATCTTTGGTCAAATCTTGACACCTCAAGTCCATATAGGCTCTTGATTGATTTCATCAGCCAATCGTTCCGTTAGGATAGTCCACTGGTATGCTATCGAGTTCCAGCTACTCGTTGGCCTCTAACATAGACATGCGCAATATTTCTGTCATCGCCCGTCATGACGTACTTCTCGAAAAGTCTTCTCAGCGAGTCTTGCTCTTCCCGCGGCGCCATAGCCGACTGCAACCCTGTCGATGTCGTGACCCATACGGCATCAAACTCCTTTCCCGCCTCAAAACTTCCGATCCGATCTTCTAAACAAAGAACCTTTGCGCCACCTAATGTCGCAAGGTAGAAAACCTCGTCAAGCGACAAAGCCTTGTCCTTGCCCTCGGATAACACCTCTCGTGCATTCGATGCAATCATGGCCTGACGAATTACGGCCAGCATCTGCGACGCCCATCCACCGCCGCTGTCTGTCCCCAACCCAATGTTGATACCGCGGCGCAGAAAGTCTCTTATGGGGGCGACCATAAAGCCTCCCCCTACCGTCATATTGGCTATGGGACAATGTGCGACCCCACACTGCAGTGCCGTAATCCGTTCCTTTTCGTAGTCATTCATGATGGTACAATGAGCGAGTATGGATCTCCGGTTTAACAATCCGAAGCTTTCGTACAGATCCGCCTCGCTCCCGCAAAACTCGGGGAAAAGCTCCGTTGTAGCATCTATCTCTTGTTGTGCCTCGTTGAAATGGGTCTGCATCGCTAATGTATCGTCGCCTTTTATCATTTCTCCTAGACCCTGGAGCAGCTCAGGCGTGCAGCAAATTGCAAACCTTGGCGTGACCACTGGTTTCACCAATGCATCCTGGCCGTTGTCCAAGGAACGAATATGGTGGATGCACTCTTTAGTCTCACGCAGAGAGTCAGCTGCGCTTTCTTCGCGTATATAGTCTGGTGCATTCCTATCCATGTTGCATTTGCCCACTAATGCCCGCTGGCCTAGTCTGTGGCATACATCGGCTAAGATGCGCGTTGCTTCTGCGTGTCGTGAGCCATAGTACGAGGCCGTAGTGATTCCTTGGCGTAGAAAGTCCTGCACCGTATGCTCGTACATTCTAGACGCGTACTCAGGATCCGCGAATCGAGCCTCCGCGGGAAACGTGACATCATTGAGCCAGTTGAGAATGTGAAGTCCTTGGCCCAGACCTCGCATGGGCCATTGCGGGGCGTGGTTGTGTGTGTCGACGAAACCAGGGATCAGGAATTCTCCGAAGGGAAGCCTATGTATTTTTGCGCCTGGGGGAATGGTATCTTTTGGGATTTCACTGGGACACTTGTAGAAGCCAGATATGCGACCGTTGTGAACGATCAGTGTTGCGTCCTGGAGGATTTCTAGATACTCAGCCTTTCTGGAATGGATGAATGCCCCTTGGAAAACCTCGGTGGGAGACATGATGCTTGATGGTGAATGGAGCTGTAATTGAAACAGAGTACTGATAGGATATCCGATCGTGACTCCATATAGCGGGTGTTTGGCGACCGGCGTTGCCCGCCGAACCAGTGCACGCTTACATAATCCGGGTATCTTATCTTTTTGTTTCACTAATCATCGCAGATCGGGCGAGCTCGGTTAAGTTGATGCTTAACCCCGCCTTCATTGTTGGCTATCCACAATATTTACTTTACTCAATGTATTATTTCCATACCCGACTTCTGAGATCCGGTTGAGTTCCTGGATTCAGAACAAATGTACAAGGTCAAATAACTGCCTGCAAGTACAAAACCTTTGTAGCGATGGCTAGCGATAGGATAGCGCTCCGAACGACCCAGCGCGCACCACGCAGCTGTCTATCGTGTGCATCCCGTAAGATGAAATGCGACAAGTCCATTCCGTGCTCGCGATGTATAAGACGTGGCCAAGCTGACGGCTGTATGAGAGAGATGGTCGTCATACGCGGCCACGTGACAACGTATGTAGAGCACCACCAATTCAAAGATTGACACATGAAGATTGTACTGACCCTTTGTTCCCTCTTTTCTACTTCTAGGTGGCAGGGTCATCCTCAGATACTTTCTTATGAAGAACTGAATCGTGAAAACTTGCGTCTGCATCGAGAGATTGGCGCATTGAAGGCTTTGCTTCCGAGCCAGCCAATGTCAGCCTTTACGCAGCCGTGGAGAAAGAAAAACCTTGACAACGATGAAGAAGGCCTAGAGGATCAACTCTGGGAGAGTCTTTCTTCGATGACAACCAGCATATCTTCTAACTCGCCCGTCCTGGCCTTGGAGGACATCATCTTGCCGGACCGGATATGTAATGCACCGCTCATCGAATATGATATGATCTGGAACTCATGGGTACACTATGCTGTCGAATACCCTCAATTCAAGAACGAATGCGATAGCTTCATGGATCACATTCAGGAAGGAATGGACATTGAAACTTTTGATCCAGGATGGATGGCGGTCTACTTTAGCGTTATCAGCGTACGCTTATCGCCTCTGTTGACGAGTTATGCTTACGACTTGTCCAGACAGCGCTTCTTATGATGGATGACAACGTCGCCGAGAAATTGCCACTCCCAGAAGGTAACTAACCTTCTTCTTCAAAACATATCTAGACTCACGGACGTTTTATCTAACGGTGTATAGGTCGTGATTATCGAGAAGTCTCTAAAAATTGGTACCATGCTGCCATCTACTGTCTACATCAAGCTGACTACATGCGGACGCCCAGCGTACGTCCTGTTCAAGCAATAGCGATCCTAGGTATATCCTTCAATAATCGAGGGGATTCGGAACTAGGTCAACATCTGTGGAGTTCTGCTCTACGCATCGCACAACGGATAGGTTTGCACACACCTTACTCACAAATAGCTGGGCAGTATTTGAGTGCAGAGGGACAACATCGCCTGTGGTGGACGTTAGTGATCTGCGAATGGTACGTTCCTGCTCTCTAGGTCTCGTGCAGAGTACTACTAATCATCCTTGTGCGCATTCTAGGTTAAATCTGCCCTATCGGCCACCTCGAGTGGACGATGGTGACTTTAACGTGCCTCTGCCATCTATCGCCTCTGCCGATCAAGGAGATACCATTGACCCTGTTCATTATCACAACTTCATGGTAAGAACAGCGATAGTGGTGTACCGCTTTCGTGAATCCATTCGGTCAAGGATTGCGTCTCTGGACGAGTTGGTCAAAGTTGTCAGAACGGCCGATGAGGAGTTGGCAGAGATCATCGACACACTTCCGCCACACTTGCAGCCCGATGCCGATAAGACTGAAGAGCTGCGGAGGCTCGAGGAATCGCATCCGTGGATCGTGTGGCAGCGTCACGATCTCACTCTCGTTCTCTTGCATCTTCGCATCCGTATCAATCGTACCCTCAGAAGACAGTGGCTTTCTTCCCCAGCCGAGTACGATTGGGCAAGAACCATTAGTACCTCCTCCGCCATGAGTGTTATCTGGATCAATCAGAATTGGGATCAGCCCGCCTCGATGCGTAAACAGTGGTATGTCGGCAATGGACATTGCCTCCTTTTCCTTAGATCATCGATATGCTAATATTCAGTCAGGGCGCTATTGTACCACATATTTGTTGCAGCCATATTGCTGTTTTGCGAATGCCAAAATGGATCAAATACAAGAGAAGCAGAATATTATGAAGCCATTCATACAGCCCTTGAATTCCTGGACAGAGCCGAACCCCAGAATGCTGTAGCGTACCATGCAGCGAGGATACTTCGCGACAAAATGAATGATAGTGATTCAAACTACTTTCATAAGTCTTCTTCAAATACTAAACATACATAATTCTGTCTCAATTCGGAGCGTTCAATAAGTCAAACCCAAACGCTCTACGCGCCTCCTCGCCAAGTCCCGCAAGACCAACATATCCTTTCAATGTACTCTCATTGAGATCATTACCCTTGGCGTAATCTGGGGCAGCACGACCTCGCAATGTAGCCTCTAGCTGCCTTTTTACGTAGGCTTTATTCACTGGGGTTGTGGGACACGATCCAATGAAAGCTACGGATGCATTGTTCTCACCTAGATGTTCAGTGTCCACAGCATGACATAGCTAGCAGGACCCTTGTTAGCAAATGAAGGACAAGATTGTTAGGGTGGAGAAGACTCACATCACAATGCCACCAGACTGTGTCACCAGGGTTCACCTGAGGCATGTACACTAGACAGTCCTCCAATCTGAGGTGAGGGTGAGATGATCGACTTAGGCGCTGGCTGTCCGGCTTCGTCGTTCCAGGAAACCAGCCGGTTGAATCGTCCAATGTCCATTTCTCGGCGTCCATGGTGTCTGCCGAATCTTGTGGTGGATTGAAAAACGGCCGCAACAACAGGTACGCCATGACATATTTGATGTTGGGATAGACCATGATGGTGCCTTCCCTTGGAGCCGTAGGCGTTAAAGCGGTCCAGCCTTGCCAAGTCCGCAATACAGTAGAATGCGCCATTCCCTCATATAACTCTTGATTGGCGTCCTTACGTACGCCTAGGTCGAAAGCATCATGCTTTTCTGGAGTGCCGGAGAAAATGCTGTGATAGACTCTGCGGTAAGCAGGGTCGGCCCAGCGGCAAAGACTGCCCGCATCGATGTGAGGTCCTAAGCCAAGGAATGGCTGTCCTGGAGCGCGGTCGCGCACGCCATCTAGGTACATGAGAGGTTCGGGAGAGGTTTTAGCGGTAGAGTCATGCCACAGCTCGTTCAGTCTGCGCTGTAGCTTGAGGTGGTTGGGGTGCGAACGCAAGGTGTTTTGAGTAGGAGAGTTGTAAAGGATGAGCATCGATGGACTCTCCTTCGGCCAAGCCTGGATAGACTCTTTGTTGTCAGCGACGAATCGTTTGAGGTCCTTGTATAATGTTGTCGTTTGTTTTTCTGGGATGGTGCCGCGGCAGACAAAAGCGCCCACACGCCTGATTTCGCTCTGCTGAGTAGCTGTGAAGCCTTGTCGGAGCACCTCAGATGTGTCAAACGTTGGGATAATGGTATTTCCTCTTTCTACAATCTCGTCCGTGATGCTTTGGAGTTGCTTGCACACCTTGATCCAGCTTTGTTTCAGGGCATCGACACCGTATTCATCTATTACGGCTCTCTTGACGCGCAAAAATTCTGGGTCCTTGACATACGCCGCGTCGTCACGGGTGTACTCTGCCCATGCGGGCCACTCTCGAACAGCAGAGGGCATTGTTCGTCGAAATTTGTGTGAAGTATGGGTACTCAGCGGCACAATGTGATCCTGAACTGATAAGAGATGCTGGTGTATATCAGAATAAGTAGATAACCTCGGCTCAAGAAATGAAGCCACGGACTTTAATTGATTATAGATTCAAGATAATTCACGTAAATACTTTATGTTAAGCTGGATGGAGCTAGATTAGAACTAGCGAGACAGCTAGCGGGCGAGCTCGACCGATCTCGGCCGGGTTCGGTTGAGTTTCGAAGATCTAACGAAGATATGGGAGTTCCGGATCTCGCCTCGCCAGCGTTGGAGAAGGACAATCCAGATGTAGCAAATAGTTATCTGTGGATTATCAACGGACAGGGAAGATTGTCCCTTGTATAAGATGCATTCGTACTTCGTCTCAACCTCAGCATTCGGATCGCGTAGACTGGCAAAGCTGGCCATTCATTTCCAGTCACCACATCTCTCGATTTCTATTCCTTCGTTCTATCGAGAACAGCACCGTCACGATGCAGTTTGAGCGCAAACACGTTTCCAAACTGGTCCCTACGGACCAGAGGGTGCTCATGCCCCTGCTGCTCGCAGTTACCATTGTCAACTCAGCCGCAAGTCAACCCCATACACGTCGAAGTCCCTTGAACATGCCTCTCCAAAAAACTCACTGCTAACATATTTGTAGACGCTCGGGTACGATTCGTCTGTCATGAATGGTCTGCTTATCTTGCCCTCGTATTCGGACTATTTCCATCTCGATACTGCCACCGAAGGCCTCAACAACGCTGCAATGTGGATGGGAGGCATCCTAGGTGCTTTTCTCATGCAGCCTATCCCAGACTACTTTGGCCGTCGACGTGCCATTGTCATTGCCTCATTTGTCACCATCGTCGGTATTATTCTACAAGCTGCGGCCCAGAATGTCCCCATGTTCGTCATCGCTAGAATCATCGTCGGCATTGGCTCTGCCATCAGCAACGGAGCGGCTCCCACCCTACTCGGCGAGCTGCTGCCACCCCGCCGGCGTGCGCGGGTGCTTGGCCTCTTTTTCTCGTGCTACTATGTTGGTAGTCTGCTGTCGGCTATCGTCAACTACGGAAGTCAGAACATCCAGAGCACCTGGGCGTGGCGATTGCCGTCGCTGTTGCAGTTCATTCCCAGTATACTAGCTCTTTGTATCGTGCCTTTCGTCCCTGAGTCACCTCGCTGGCTAATCGCTCATGATAAAAACGAAGAGGCTCTAGAGGTTTTGATGGTTATGCAGGGTAAAGGAAAGATGGATTTGCAGGAAGGAGAGGAGCATCTCCGCGAGATCCGGGACACGATTATCCGCGAAGCGACAGAATATCCTCGCAACCCTTGGCACGAGCTTGTCGCAAGCAAGGCAAATCGACGGAGACTTGTCATTTTGTGTACCTTCGGTCCTATGATCAACATGTTTGGTAACTTCATCATATCGTGAGTCAGTCTCATACCACCGAAAGTAGTACCCTGTTCACTGACAGCTGCTGTTAGCTTCTACCTCACAAAGATCCTCAACCAGGCGGGTATCACAGCTACAAAAACTCAGACACAAATACAGGTCATTATCAATTGTTGGTCTTTCGCTGTAGCAATTATAGGCAGCTTTTTGCTCGACATCCTTGGTCGTAGGACTCAGACATTCATTGGTGTTGGCGGCATGATAGCATCGCTGCTTTTGATTGGTGGACTTATCAAACGTGAGCCTCATATTGCACTCAGAAAGAGATACGCTAACAGCTCTGCCAGGCTACGGCGAGAGCACTGATACATCCGGTATCCATGGCACTATCGCGGTCATTTTCATCTTCCAGGGTTTCTACGCCTTCTCGATCACCCCCATGACGAGCTTGTACCCCACGGAGATATCACCCTATAAGCTACGTGCTACGGGTATCGCTATTTTCCGCATGCTTGACGCCGGCTTCGGGTAAGTTTTTTGTCCGAATCCCAACATATCAATAATTGACGAACATGACTAATGTCTACACAAACCAGACTACTCGCTTCTTTCGCCATGGCGTATGCAATGGCTGATCTTGGATGGAAGTTTTACTTCATCAACGCCGCCTGGGATTTTGTCTTCCTTGTTATCGCTTACTTTACCTTCGTGGAGACGAAAGGTCTAAAGCTCGAAGAGATAAATGCTAAGTTTGGAACCCTGGAGGTAGTCGATGGTGTGGTTGAGGATGCATCATCCCAACAAAGTGACCTTGTCAAGGGTAAGAGTGAGGGTGTAGTTCAGACGGCTCGAGAATTCTAGTTTACATCAACTCATCCTTCTGATTCGCTCAAACTATACCTATTCCTAGCATAATATGTAATGGAAGCTTTGATACTAAGAAGCCCATAGAGGCTCACACAGAAACCAATCAGCGTTCACGTTCCGTTACAATGACCATTAATTGATCTTGGGCGAAAATTCCCATGTAGTTTGTGGACCTCCACGGGTTCTCTGGATTGGCGATAGCCCAGTCAAAATGGCGGAGAAACTTGGATTTAGTTAGCGTGGCCTCGACCTACGATAAGAGAGTGACAGACCTCGAAAAGCACCTTCGTAATCTCTAACCACGCTATCGGCTTTCCCAGACACTGATACTTGCCGTATCCGAAGATCATCTCTGTTGTGCGCTTCATTGCAGCAAGTCGATCCTCATCATTCTCATCATCGAGCAGCCAGCGCTCCGGTCGGAACTCGTCTGCATCCTCGCCAAACATGTACTTGTTGTGGTGTACTCCCCAGGCATTGTAGCTGATATTCGTACCTCCGGGAAGAAAGCTGGACTTCCCATCGATAGTAATCGTATCACCGCCGTGAGGGACCTTCTTGGGAACAACGTCGGTGACGGGAGGGTGGATACGCAAGCCTTCTCGTACAACAGCTTGCAAGTATGGAAGATCCCTCAAGCATATATCTGGAACTATTTCAGTAGCTGTGGGCGCCTTGCCTGATGCCACAGAATCATCAATCTCCGTTTGAAGCTTGCTGTACACGCGAGGGTTAGTGATTAGATATAGCATGGTAGAACGTATAGCGGTGGCAGTGGTATCTGATCCTGCCAATATCTGGAGAATTGCTTCTGAGAAAAGCTCGTCTTTGGAAAGGCCATGGCGCATAAAGGAAGCGAGCATGTCAGAGCGGCTTTCAGTCGGCTTCAGAAGCCGAGACTCTATTAGGCCACGCGCGGTTCTCATCATTCTGCCGAAGCCATTTTTGTCGCTTTCGGAGGGCCCAAGGAGCCTAGCAATCGGAGGCCATTGGAGGTATGGTGTCAACCCTAGTGCACCAGAGAGGGTGACAATAACGAGGCCTTGCTCCCCCGACTTGATGTAGTCGTTCAGGTCAGCGTCCGCCTTGAGGTCACCGAACGCCTGTCCGAAGCCGATGGTGCTAATTACATCGAGGGTAAAGTACTGGATCTTGCGCGCAAGGTCCACAGGCTTTGAATTGGCGGCGTTAGAGACGTATTTTCCTCGAATCAAGCCGAGTAATTCTTGCAGGCACCCATCAATGTCAGATTCAAGCGCAAGGTTCTCTTTACCAGAATACTACAACCTAGTATTAGCTGATAAAGCAAGGTCTGACAATCTGAAGGTTCTTACACCAGCTGCCATTTGCTGTCGCCGTTTTGTGTGCTTCTCTTCGTCGAGTTGACTGAAGACATGATCTTTGCCAGGTTCGACACGTGTGGCAGCATTGAACCATGCTGATCTTGTGTACGGGGAGCGAACCGCATTCATGCGCGCCAGTAGCTCCGGTGAGGAAGTTATCAGATCATTCGGTCCAACTCTGGCGATAGAACCTCAAATTACGGTGAGCGAATGCCCCCAGGTTTTGTCCTCATGGCCTCGCGATGTGGTGGTACTTACCATACCGATCATTGACTTCCTTGTATTTCAAATGGGAGCGCATGCTAAGAATCGCACGTATGTGCCATAACTCGGACCACCCCGTGCTGAACGGGCCGTTGAATGCTCGGAGCCGCCGGTACCTGCGATACTTGTTCGCCACGAACATGACAACAGCGACGAAAAGAAGCAGCCATTTTGCCGCATAAAGTTGCGCGACCAAGAACATATTTACTCGGGGTGGTGGGATACGATGCGAAGGAGAGACTTGTCGGATCATGTCTATAGAGGCTTGCTCAAACCTTGGAAGGCATGCGGGGTTGTTCTGCCTCTCCTTCCTATTCTGCGCTGCCTGCAGCGAGATACCTGCAGGAGCGACTGACGAGTCGCATCCACAAATCAAGTCGAGGGGATCAACATGAGCGGATTAATGCAAAAAGACACATCAATCGCTGTTATCCTTATTTCTTCACGATGCTGATATGTTATAGTGCATGTGCGTCATCGAATAGCAAAGGTACTTTGAAGTTGCGTAGATCCGATGATCCATTGTACGGGATATAGAGGCAATGAGTATATCAAAAGCATCACGACACTGTAGCCGGCAACAACAAGGGTTTTCGTTGTGCGCTAGTGTTCGCTAGTGTATCTCCAATGTAAAAAAAGCTAGGCGTTGTTGCTAGGATGCGTTAGACTCAATGTAAGTCTACCATTTCTCGGCAAACTGGTTTGCGTATCGTGCCGGGAGTGACATTATATGCCAGCAGTTGCCTGCGACTGAGCCACAGCGCGCAAAGAACTAATCTTAACTTCGGCATACTTTTGACTGTATCGATCAATAAATTCCGGCAAAAGTGGCTTCTGCAGTGGTCCTTCTTCCTGCTAGCAATATTTCTCCTAGCCACAGCCCTTAGCATGGGATACAATTTTGGAGCTAGAAAGTGGGGAATAACGCTTGCATTCTACATTATCTGCCAGGTTCTTTTCAATTTTGGTGAGTGGACTAGTGTTCAGCAAGGAAACGTGCTTCTAACGATTGATGATAAGGCCCAATACCCTTACTATCCTATTTCCCGCTGAGATATTCCCAATACGATATCGATGTTTCTTCCATGGCATCTCTGCTGCTAGTGGAAAACTCGGATCCGTAGTCGTCCGCGCTGCCCTACATCACATTCTCCAGAAAGACGACGCCCCTGGCGATTTCAATGACCGAGCAAAACGCTTAGCTGGGTGATGATCTTCTTTACATTTACAATGTTCGCAGGATCCGTAGTTCCAAAGATATTTGTCCCAGATGTGCAGGAATATGTAGGGCGAGGCAAAAACAGGCGGTTCGTGAATATGACCTTGGAAATGCTCGCGCCGGGTCTTTCTGGTGCAGGTATGGAGAAACAATCTCTTGGTATGCGCTGGTTCAGTGATCATTGGCCAGCATGGTTAAAATTGAGCGGAAGACGAGAAAACAGGGAGGCTGTCACTCATAGTACACACTCCAACGGCATAAGTGCTCAACCATCAAATCTCGGTGTATCATAATAATATGGCTGAAGAATGAAGTTAGCCGTACCACCAACTCCCCCGCTTGCTGTGAAATGAACAATAAAACAATCAGAAGCAGATACAAATATCGCAGCCTAGCCGCACAGAATCCATCTCGAGCAACCCGTGCGAACGCCGTCCGACAGAAGCATCGTGTGACGGATCTCATCTACGCGAGCTTCTTAAGTACCATGAAAAGAAGTGCCGCTACGACGCCATATATGCAAGTATCAATCCAAGCTAACGAGCTATCCGGACTGCGCTGCGCAAGCTGTTGCGCAGGCGATGCTGGGATCGTCCTTGTCGCCCTTTGTGTTGGCGCGGCAGGCGCAACCGATGTTGCACTCGAGCCCGAATTTGTCTCCACAGTCGGTATCGATGTCGATGTCGTCGTTGCTAGCGCAGGCGTTGTTGTAGGTGGAACCATATCCATCCTCTTGCCCTTGTCGGCGTTTTCCCCATTTCCGTCCTCCTTCTTCCCCAACTCATCTCGATACCCAAGTCTCAACTCATCAGGGATGTCTTCTTCCTTCCGCTTGCCCTCCTTGGCTTCAATCTCGTTGACCAATTCTTCTCTCTCTTTCATGATGTCGGCGTTGCTCTTCCCACATCCAGCGCACCTCCACGCCCCGCTCTCCTTCGCCAGCCGCTCCCTTGCATCTTTACTGCACTCGATTCCACCCAGCTGGCCTTTGGCATCCGTATCCATAAAACTCCGGATAGCGACCAGCGCCGTCCGTACACCCCACGCAGGTTGCCACGTCTCCTCATGGTGCCCCGATATGCTCAGACAGATCTCGCGATTTACCTCGAAGCGGCCGGTCGGGGTGAGGAAGCGAAATGATGGTGGGCGGAGAGGATACTGGGGTGGAAGGATTATGCGGCCGTGGTAGATGCCACCAGCGTAAGCGGAGGGTGAGGGCGGACCCCGTATTGTAAAATGCCACTCGAAGAGATTCGTTTCTAAGGGCTCGGCATGGTAATCTGGAGACGGCGAGGTGGAAAGTTCTGAGGCTTCTTTTACTGCCAACTATTAGCTTTCCGGTATGCAGGAGCGGTCGTAGAGGCCAGCTTACATATGCGCTTAATGGTTGGGTTCTTGGTGTTGAATTGCCCACGAGTGGTCATGGTCGCGATGAGGGCGACGGTCTAGCGACTAAGATAGTTATAGAATTGTCACAAGCATGAAGCAGTGGGAAGCTGATAAGTTCTGCCTGGTTTATGCGGCGCCGGAGCTGATTGTTGTTTCGTACTCGACCTGAGACGTAGACGTTGCGATAACGGTTGCGATTGCGCGTGTAGCAAATGTGGCCAACCGTAGTCGGTGATCCACTCAGCCCCACGAGCCCCAGTATTTCACTCCATAGCTTACACCCAACACCAACCTAGCCGCGTATATTATCATCAGAGTCGATACGAATATACCCAATTCATGACACCATACAGGATCATGTCGAGAGACAAAAGGAGCTGAGCAAAGCAAAATAGGTCCGGTATATATGTTCCTAACCCTTGCCAAAAGTGGCCAACCTGTAGAATATGCTAAAAGAAAGTGAGCTTTATGACTGGTACTATTCTTCTGGTTATAGACTATTATATATTGTGTGTCTTCTACACCATTAATCCTCTACAAGGGTTACTAAAAGGCTTGTACGTTCGTCAGATCTCTGCTCAAATTCCCACTATATGGATAAGCAGCTAAAATGTCGCAGCATTACACCTGTGCAGCTCAAATACCTCCGACCAGCCGTGTAACTGTCGGTAGAGTCCCTTCACTCTAGTGTCATCAGCCACAAAAAGCTTCCATTCATGCTATCATGCGCAGCTCGATTAGATTTTATGGAGAGTACGCTGGCGGGTCATCGTTCCGCTCATGCTACTAGCATGGTTAGTCATGATTGCAATACTGAGGCCACGCTGAAAACATACTTTGCTCCTACTACATCCCTTAACGCAACAGGAGAAGACGCCTAGGACAGTGATGAAGCTAGCAATGAGCCCGATAATCAAGGCCAGTTTGTTGACCTTCGGATTTGCTTCGTCTGGAGGATCTGGGTTGGCGATAACCTCATCTTCGACTTTCGTTTCACTAGGTCTTTGCTCCCCAGCAGCGTCTTCTTTGTACACGCATGTGTCTCTATAGAACTGCTGTGCCAGGTTGTCGGCCTGATCCTCTGTTGCGCCGGTGAAGACTGCGATACAGTCTTTCATCGCTGCTGCGACGTCATCCAATCGACAGAAACAGTTCCTTGTAATGCTTGCTTTGCATCGTACTGGTACGATCCACTCCCGAATGCACTTGCGTGCTCCGAGCGGGATTCCTGGATCCATAGAAACCAAGGCAGGCTCGCCAGGACACTGGAGGCTGAACCAGTCTTCAAGGGCGTACCAGTCATTTCCGGTGCAATTATTCTTTGCACAATTCAGGGGTGCAAGGGCGTTGCAAAAGCAGTCCGTCGTGAATCTGGTACACCCGATGCTCGATGCGTAGAACGGGAAGCAAGGTTCTCTAGCGCAAGCTGGCGTTGAAGTAAAGTCCACTTCCGAGGAGTGCACATGATTGACGAGTAGAGCAAGGATGACTTGCGCTTGGGAGAATGTAAACATGGCTTTAAATCTTTGGCTTTGGTTTGTATTACCACAAGTGAAGTGAACGAGAAATATACTTACCGAAGAGCAAGTTGTTTTCAACGACAAGGACTCGTAGCCAATGCCCTATGTACAGCACAGAAGGTGTGAAGAGGGCAGGAAGCTTATTGGACGGAAGAAAGTGGCTTCTGCAGGCAGGACCAGAAGAAGGCTGCCCTCAGCCTTATCTCTATATTTGCCTTCAACGTGTGTAAACTCTAGAAGCGTTTTGCCTGTAATTTTTTGCTTCTTTTTTGTTCAGAATTTCGGACCTTCCACCTCTTCAGTGTATTCGTTACACTCGAAAGTGCGTTAGCTGAATCTATTTCCCTCAACTGCCGTGAAGTTCGGAGTTCATACAAGGCTGCGGAGGACTATCTGCCAAGGAACGCCTTCATCATCGCCCTCGGACAGTCACATATCAGACGAATCTATTGGTTGCCTCGAAAATATTGTCGATCCTACACGCTTCACATTTGGACTAACTTCTGCTCAAGGCTGTGATAGCATATGCCGGGACAACGCATGATAATCAGCCTTGAAGCCCAAACTTCGACAAACCAACAAATTTCCTCTGCTCAGTGACACTCTCACCATGGCACCTCCCAGACGTTCCCTTGCCTTCTTTTTCGCTTTTGTCGGCTTTTTACCTGCTTCAGCAGCTTCTTCTGATCTTGAACCCAAAGAATATGAGTTCCATGCCCGTCGCATGAAGATCCTACGTCGCAATGAAATCGACTTCGATTCTCTTCCAGAGTGCGCAAGGCCCTACTGTAATTCAACAGCAGCTCTCAGCCCAAGCCGACTCGGCTGCGTCGATGTTACCACAACCAAGGACTGTTTTTGCAAAAACGCCATTACACCACTAGCATGCGTACCATCAGGTCCATCAAGCGAAGACAACTGCTGGTACGATGTGGAAGACTGGTTCGCTGGTCAGTGCAACAACGACGTACCACTTGTACCCGCAAACAGCATGCCATCTTGCTTGCAAGATTGCGCCACAAACTGGGTGCGTGGAAAGGGATGCCGGACAGACACAAGAAACTGCTTCTGCAAACTAGACGGGCGAGAGCTCGTTACAGCTGTCGACGAGTGTAGAAGGTCTGGCTGTATGAAACATATGCAGCCTGGGTTCGACGCTGCTTTCTGGAGGGAGCAAATATGCTCGCAGGGCGAAGTTGAGCAGTACGATGAGGGTGCTTACAGGTCCAGGAAGAAGATGGTGAAGAATATACAAATCGTTGTTCCTATTTTTGTTGGTGGAATTGCAGCCATTCTTTTTATGCTTGCATGCTTTACTGGTGGCAGCATCGCTGCCGCATTCGTTCTCATGGGAATTTGTCTCATCTTATTGGTGATACCAGCAATCTTTGTAGCTATATGAAGGGACAAGGAATAATTTCTTCGGTTTTTTTAGTTAGTTTGAGTTCGGAGGAATGTCACGTTCAAGTTCTCTGAGACTAGCAGATATATGAAAGTCTCGTACCTCGATATCTTCTAGTAACAGTTCGGAGAAGGGAGTAGCCTTTGCATCTGTTCTGCGCCAAGGGTCAAGTCAGTGAAACTTGTCTATATCCGACCTACGATTGGCATGCAGCACTGCAGGTAATAGCCCACGATGTCGTTCACGCTATACTTTATTTGTGCCTTGATCCTTTTCCAGGTAGACGATCGGGTTCTCGTTTAATACAACATAATTCAAGGACCTGGCTGTATAGATGATCTAATACTGATCAGACCCTGCTCATCTTACTATCCCATTGATATAAGCGACCCCTTCCGCACGATCATCATCCCTCTCAACATAGCTCTTGTCCGTTCGAAACACGAAGTTCGACGCATCACTTGAGTAGCTCGGCCAAGATGGAGTCTGAGGAACTGCACTTTCCGTTAGTAAACCACCGTACACCAGTGAAGGCGCGCTTACCTCCATGTCCATTTGGATCAAGATCGTACGCAAACGACGTCCACATCCTCATAACTAACTGCGACAACTTGATGTTCGCCGAGCTATTTCCCAACGGCGTGATCTGCTGCTCTGTATTCCCGAAGACGAAAGGGATCTAAGTATCATTAGCCTCACCCTCCACGCGCATAAATCGAATCGAATGCTTACCTCAGAGAAGTGATTTATTCCAATCGTACTCGGCGTATTATTAAACTTCGGCGCATCCCATCGATACGAGTACACACCCTCAACATACCTACTCATACTCTCCGCTAACAACCTCCTCGGCGCAAACATAGTTAAATCCGTTGCAATACTTTGATATCGTTTCCACTGCGCCCCATTTTCCGGCCACGTGCGATTCCCCCATCCATACGGCTCGCCCAATGCAGGATCATTCGGGTACAGCTCAAGCAGTTTTCTAGCCTCTTCTTCGTTGATATTCCAGCGCTTAGAATGGATGAGCTGGTTGATAGCTTGCTCGTCGGTGTTGACGCCGTTGACGCAGAACCCTTCGTCAGTGTTGGTACCGAGGATAAGTGGTATTTTGGCGAATTTGCCTGATGTGAGTGATTGTTGGCCGTAGCGGGAGATGAAAGAGCCGTCGATGGTGTGGAACCACTCGAGTCCTTGGTAGCCGTACGGTGCGATCGTCTCATACGGTACGTCTCGCAGGCACTGCAGCGTGTCTTCAGCACCGGCACAGCCCACAGATGCGGTTAAGTTGTCGTACATGTGCTGGTACCAATCCGTTCCGTTGAGAGGCGGTCCGACTGCGCCACCGCTCTCAAGGATTGCAGCGCGGAAGAGGCCATCGTTCGCGCCGTCGAATGCGCTGATGTGGTCGCCAACGGAGTATGCGCCTGCAGACTCGCCCCAAATGGTTACTTTTGCTGGGTCACCACCGAACGAAGAGATGTGTTTGTTCACCCATTTGAATGCTAGGCGCTGGTCGCGCAGTGCGAGGTTTTGGTTTCCGGTCTCGGCGACCTCTTTGCTGTTGATGAAGCCGAAGGCTCCCATGCGATAATTGATAGAGATGCCAATTATGGGCTTGCTATTGAGCACAGATTGTTGGACAATGTAACTCATGTTATACCTACACGTTATCGTCAACATTCTACCTACAACAATGATCTAGGACAACATACCGTGGATCGCTTGTCGCTCCTTGCTGCCACCCGCCGCCATAGATCCATAGTAGAACCGGCAGTTCTGTCTCGTTCGTTCGAGGCTTGATGATGTTCAGGTGCAGGCAATCTTCTCCCATCTTCGTCCAATTTCCAGCTACGAGCAATTCGGTGTCCGAGCCGTAGCCCTTGCAATCAAGCCCATACTGGGTGGCGTTGAAGTGTTTTCCCGGAGAGTCTTTCACCAACTCGGCTGGAGCAAAGCGCACAGGTTTTGGTGCATATTTGACGCCGAGGTAGAGGTCTTGATCAAATTCTGGGAGGTATCGACCGTGGAATGTTCCAGCTTTTGACCGTACAGCTGGAGAGATTGCGGCAGCAGCGTATGTGATAAAATATGCTCCAAGCATGAAGTACCTGCAAATGGATACCATGGTAGGCGATACACTGCAACGAAATGGGTACACGTAGTCTTCCAGTGCATTGCTATGAAAGCTTATTATATGCTTGTCCATTTTCAAACCTCCTAGTGGCAGAGTGTTGACGACGGCCTAGATTCAACCTCGAAATCCACCAATGGCAATGTGCTAATCGATCTTGAAGTCATTGGAAGTAGAGTTCAGTCGATCGGACGTATATGTAAGGCGCGACGCTCCTGCCATTTCATGGAGAGCGACTGAAGATTTTTGAGCTCTACAATTTTCCAGATATATAGCTGAGTAGTTTGGTAACTCACATGGAGAATGTAATGTAATTCCAGGGGAGGTTGATTTAGCCGGCGGAAATGTGATGCTGGATCCTGAAGTGTCCGAGCACTAGTACCACGCTACCCCGCTAATTGGTAGATCTACCCCAGAGCATTTCTCCGCAACTGCTGGAACGTGGCATGTGGTGGTTCTTGAGATCAGCTTCAAAAGTTTCGTTTTGCAGTGCGGTCACCGATATCGGTAGGTATGAACAAGAAAAGTTTGCTTTGTAGAAATTAGACGGCTAGCAGAATGCTCTATGTGTACTCTAAGGGTATCTTTCTCCGCTTCGCCATGCATGGGAACGTAAACACAAGGACAATACCACCCATCACCAACAATGCAAATATTGCAGTAGAATGGAACATATGCAAGTCGCAGCTCAACTTACTGGAATGTCAGCAGCGTGACACAGGCCAGACACCCCAAAGCCACAAGCGCGCCTGTGACTTCTGGTCTTCGAAATGCCGTGAAAAGATCACTTGACTTGGCCAGTTGGATCGGTGGTAGGTCACTCCCGCCCTCTTCCTCAATGAGGGTCTGCTTCTCGCTCGAAACCTTCCGTTGATCCTGTGCGTGCTCCGTTGTGTTGGTTCTGGCAAGTTCCGCTCCAACAATGTCATCCAGTTCGTCTACTAAAGTCACACAGTGCTGGAAGATGCTCTTTGCTTCCTCGATGATATCGACCCTTTCATCAGGCGTAAAGAGTCCTTCAGCAGCAGCGAGTCTTGCCTTGAATACTCCTTTGATATCCTCGCCATCATGAGCCCCAGGGAAATGCCAGAAAGATAATCCCCTCTCTTCCAATCCCACGCCGGCTCCTGTCTCTTCCCCTTGAGTCGCTGGCCAAAAATCTAGTGGCGCCCTTAACAACCCTGCCCTTATCCACCTTCCTCCTGAGAAGATAGCCATGTAAAAGCACCAGGCATAGCTCACCAACGTCCACGGCTTCTCATTCACACTCTTGCGGATATGTGTGCAGAACTCGGCAACCCTTTCACCGGGATATTTGGCTAGCAAGACTTCTAGGTCCGTAGGATGTAGGTCGAGTAGATACTCTAAATCTCTCTTCAGTCGCCCTGAGCGAATCAGCCCTTTCGGCCGTAGGGTCTGCAGGAAAGCGGCGAGTTCTGGCGATGGCGGTGTCGGTGCGCCTAGTGTTGAGGTAAATAGCGAGGGCGAATCGTAGGGATTTACCAAGAGGTATGATAACAGCGGCGAGGTTGGTGAGGCGGTTCCAGCGCCATCCTCTGGCAGCGATGTCGTGACAAATTGTGCCGAGATCGACCGAGAATTTGAGGAATTGTTGTCGCGCAGTATATCAGCCCATAAGGACTCGAAGGTGAGGAAGATGTGGGCGAAGTGGAGAAGGCCGGTGGCATAGAGGGAGGGGTCGGAGGTTTGCGGTGGAAGAGCGAGGGGAAGGCGGGTTGTTATGAGTCGGTTAAGGGATGTGTGAAGAGTTCTGTGCAAGCGCATCCATCAGCATTATTCTCGTGGGCATGGAGAAGCGGGTGCGTGTGCAAGACCAAGAACATACCGTGTCGCTGCATTGATCTCGCCAGATAAAGAGACGGGTAACCGGAGTCCTGCATCCTGCTCATCCTCTTCCACCGCTGCTTCCTGTTTATCTAACATGGTGGGAAACGCAATGGGACTATGGTGCAATTTTCCCCGAGAACGTGCGGGTCTACTTCTCGGCAGGTCGCAAGTGTTCAACGGGTGAAATGAGTGGAAAAGCCGTCAACCTTAAGACCCGAAGCCCTGCGCACGCGCGAGCCCCACGCGGACAACAGTCCGGCTTGTGTCAACAGCACGCGATGCCTCGATTAGGCGAGACAGGAAGACAAGTCACAGTGGGGTCCATGGTCGCAGGATTGGACCTGGGTGGCGTTCTTCGTTCTAGGTGCTGGCGCTGGCGTCCGATGATGCAATATCCGAGGCGCGCTGCCTTGTGCAGGGATTGCTGCGCGAGACCATTGCATGCGGGTGACTTCTGCCTACGACAGGCAGTGATAGTGTCAGAGACAGTCGAGCGGAAAGAGAGTGGCGATGTAAAACATCCTCAGGGTCCGAAAATATGACGATGTGAGACGTCGATCAACGGGTTTGGACATGCGCCATGTGGGTTGATGTGCGATCGGTGGGTGGGCCGGCGGGTAGCAGATCATAGTGGACCGTGCATCAAGGTGAGGCTGTGAGGCTGAAAAGGGACTTGCCATGTGACGAAGACATGGACTGTCAGGTGGTTGAGACTTTGTGACCTTGAGGAAAGCTCTAAGCTACTTTGTCTGTAAGAACGTTCTCTGGAGTGTACGCAGTGGTACCATTCTCATGGAAGGGAACCCAGAACAAGAAAGCGAGGCTCGCTCTTCGAATGTGCAGGCTCATCATACACCGTCCGAGACAGTCATGTATGTCCTCAATAACAGCGTCCCTTCCTCACTGAGCTGAGGTCGGGTTAAGGTTGGAAGTTAGATGCAGCGAAGTGATCTTGGCAGACGTGTGCTTACATCCATCTCCTTTATGTGCACGGCCATCTCATCCTTCCATCACCTGCACCTCTAACACTATGTCAGACCCCTTACGTCTGCCTTGAACCCTTCATCGGGAATGCTGCTTAACAAACGCCCATAGCTTGCTCTTTTGCTCGGTCGCATTCGCGGTGCTTACAGAATTTGGCTGCGACGGCGTGTTTGACGGCGGCTCTTTCTTAATGGTATCGCCGGCACCATCACCCCAAATTTTCGATATTCGTCCGACGTCTGTGAAGATGCCAGATCATTTCGCAGTCCTTGATGGCCATCATCAACTTAAATTGGGATAGTGCGAAAATGAGGGTTGGATTTGTAGTATCATGAGCAACGCGCACGTGCCCGCACCATGCGCCCTCATCTTCGCTCGCGTCACCACCCAGGTACCTTTCCCCGAGAAGAAGTAGTCATGTGCACGACGCTGTCTGTCTTGAACGTTAAGCTCAAATCCAGGTCAGCGACATCGGAATGCCGGTCCGTCCAGGAGCCGTGTACTTTACCCCAGATCCCGGCCTACGGAGCCTCATGACAAAGTTACCTCAGCTATATTAAATCGGCCTTATATTGACGTCCCCGGACCTACTATGGAAGTTTCCATGCTTGTTCCTCCGCCACACAATTGGTTCGTGCAGATTAAGGAACAATGAACCCCATATTTTGGCCATGAGAAAAGCCGGGGGCGACGAACCAGACGCGGAGCTAATAAGGGAAGGAGATGGATTTGATATGGAACGAAGATGACGATCAATGATGTGATTGAGTTGGTATAAAGGCGCCGTGGATACCGCGATTAGTTTTCTAGCCACACTCGCACGCTCGGAATCTACTCCCCAGCCTTCAAGATGTACACTCAGACTCTCCTCTCTGTGGTGGCAGCGGCCTCCACCGTCCTCGCCGCTCCCCATGCGCGCCCACACCTGTCCACTCGCGCAGAGCCAAAATGCCCCATTGTTTTCGACGGCCGCGTGCCTCTCAACACCGAGCCCACCTTCTTCGACACGTACGCCACGAACACCATCTTTAACCCCGACTACGTCAAGGGCAACGACCTGAAGTGGAGTGAAATATTGAAGTTCCCTAACGACACCTCGCGTTTTGATGGCGACAAGTACACTGCTGTCGAAGTCACGCTATCGGATAAGTCGATTTTCCAACAGCAAAACGGATTCCGACGAGCGGGGCTCCAATTCCTCAAGGACGCTTCGGACGGCGAGGGTGGCAAAGGTGTGAAGACGCTGCACTTCAGTGTCAAGCAGGATCCCGCGAGGCCGTTGAATCTGACGCATGAGTACCTCAACGTCTGGCACGAAGCTGCCGACTACAGCTCCAACCAGATCCAATTCCAAGCTGGATCTATCATCGGCAAATCCAATGCCGACAGGAACAACTTCAAGGTCTTGGACCGCAACGGCAACAGCTTGTACAGCGTTGCAATTGATCAGACGCAGTGGCAGAACTTTGCCATCACGCTCGATTACAACAAGAAGTACGTTACTCCTCCATCAAATTTCAAATTTGTAAGCTAACGTGTCCCACAGCCAAGTCACAATCTACTACTCTGTTGGCGACGCGGAGCTCAAGTCTGTCGCTGGACCCAAATCTGCCAATCTCGCTGGCGGCGGCCAGTTCCAGCTCGGCATATTGAAGAAGCCCACTGGAACGTCGGATGTTGTCAACAGCGGATATCAAAGCTCCAATCTGAACGAGGGTCAAATATACGGTGGTGTCTTCCTCGAGGACAGCGTCGATGGCTGCGTCAGCGTTTAGGCGGCACGAGGCGATAGACATGGGAGCGAACCTGAGAGGCAACTCGGGATGCCACGTTGAAGCTTTTTAGACGTGTATATACTTTAAAAGCGCAAAGAATGTACATACTCACTCACCCCTGCCCATGCCCTTGTCCAGCTCTGCTAGCAAATATAAACACTGCTTCATGATAAGTAGATTACCTGTCGACGTCCGCTAGTAATCTAGTGCGGTACGTCTATAACGCCGACTGAAACGTGATTTTCAGCACCAGGCAGCATCGACTTCCTCTTGCCCTGAACGTCAATTATATCCAACGTGCGCGAATGGGCACTATCCTGAGCTATGTCCAACCGTCGCCAACCATCAGGCGCAGCCAAGTCATCATTTGGATCTTCATTTGCACGAACCAGGTATATTTGGTCTCGTTCAGTTTCACATGCGGCCCTCTGTCGTGGATCATTCCAGCAGAAGTCTTCGATAGAAAGACTCGTTCTAAGGGTGTCTCTATTGGCGTCATGGGGACCTTCGCATTCAACACGCTTATCGGGCAGGTGATTTGCTATGGCGAGTGTTGGATAGCGCTACTTCACGATGCTGTCTTCTTCTGGGCGACGTTATCAGAGACGGCGCGTCGGCCACTTCCAATCAGATCATCGCTAGTAAGCGATCTCAGAGTAGACAGGCATGACAATCACGTCTGTGCGAATGCCGAGACAAAAGCTGGACCAAAAAAGATGCATGTAATTATCCTATACAGTTCCAATACCAGCTGATATAATGTGATCGACACACTAAGCTATCCGCATCTATAACCAGACAAAATATGTGCATTAGAAGATGCGACTCGTGGACACTCATGCTCCTCCTCCTCTTATCAGCAGCTAGCTACCTCCAAATGTATAGCCTTCACCTTCCATCACGCAGACTACTACACCTCTCGCTGTCTCTTAAGCTTGATCCACATCCATCTCCATGCTCTTTGCATTGTATCCAAAGGTGGTGTGGGAGTATCAAAAACGCCATGCATGAATGTGCTGACAAGCAACCGCAACGCCTCCCTATACATCACAAGTCTTGAACAACGTGGCCTCCTCTTAAGCAACATCTTCAACTGCCAAGCCTACCGCACCTGCGGACTCAGCCAAGTAGCCTCCACGCAGCCCTCGTAGAATTCCCTCTGCCCATTCGATCCCTCGACGCCAAAGCCCATACTCCGCAGTTTGTTCGTATCCCATCCAGACACAAACTCGCCTTGGCCGCCATTCTCCCTGTCGACCGCGTCGCCGAGCTTGATGTAGTCGGCGTGGCGGCACACGGTTTGTGAGTATGACCATTGGAGGCAGTTGGAGTCGGCGGCGCACTCGGAGCCGCAAGAGCCGGCGTTGCGATGGGCGGGACGGTCGTTGGGGACGGGGGCTGTGGAGAGGTTGTCCCACCATTCGCGGGAGGGGCCCTGAGAGAGGAAGGAGTGTGTGTAAGAGAGGAGGGAGGAGTAGGTAAATGGTTTCTAATGCCACAGTCAATATTAATGCTACAGTCTGGGAAGAAAATGGTCTTACAATATTGTATGGCCGCGTTCGCTCCCACTTCCATAGATTTTCCATGTGTTCCGGCTTAAGCTGGTGCAGCGAAAGCATCGGGACGCACCACCGATCTCGCGTCGTCGTGACGTCCTTCAGCTTGTCGCTCGCGAATGTCGGATACAAGGCTTCTAGCTTGTGACCCGTTGCATTTTGAATGGCGTAGGCTAAGACAGCATCACCACGCTGCTCTTCCTTAACCCAACTTTCGAAACGAAGACTCAAACGGTTTTCACGGGGAATCTCCGTTGATCCCACTGTCTTCGCGGGGATTAGCTGCTTCATGAGGCCCTGCGACATGACGATGCCTGCGCCACCATACGCGAAAAAGCGGCCCTCGGAGCCCTTGTGTGGTGCTCCTAGATAGTGTGGTTCCGAGGCGTCAAGCTGGCTGAGCAAACGGAATAGTGTGTCCCAGAAGAAGTAGACGTCTGACTCGAGGAAGACGAACCACTTGGCCTTTGGATTTGAAATGTATGCCTTATCCACCATTGGCAGGTACTTGAATCGGTCAAGCTTGAAGGATCGTTGCGATTCCTTGACCGTCTCGCCTTCGATATGCGCCTTCTTCTGCTCGACATAGGCCTGGAAGTCGAGGTTTTTGGTCTCGTAGCTCTTGGGTAACTCAGCCAGTATATCAATGACTTGTCTGTCGCCCAATCGCTCCTCGCGGTCTCCGACGATGATCAGGTTGGTGATACAGCTCGATACGGTGCTCAGATGGGCCTTCGTCTCGGACGACTCGCTCGATGCCACCTTCAGCACGACCTGTATCTCATCCAGTAGTTTGACGGGAAAGTTCTGGCAGTAGTCGAGCTCAATCGAGTTTGCGGCTTTTGTCTCGAGGGGTGGGAAAAAAGATTTGGTCTTTGCTTTGTGCACCGGGGGTAGTGTGCGGGGCCCCCGGCGGGACAGGGTGAATGCAAAGAAGAACAGGAGGATGCCCGGGAAGACGAACCGCCATGGCCGTCGGGCGAGACGGCCGGCCAGTGTTTTCAGCATCATGCTCATGCTTGCGCTAGGGCCCCGGGGGACGAGGAGCGCGGGAAGAAGAGGCCTCGCAGTCGCTGTAGGGCGAACTTATGGCGTCGAGGGGAGGGGGTGCAGGCGTGCGACGGTGCGCGGGCACATTGAATGGGTCGTCGATGTGTGGTTGATGCTGAGTGCTGATGGGCCGTTGAGCCCTGTCGTCGCCGCGTGCACGACCAGTCCGGCTCCCTGAATTTGGCGCGGCACACGCGATGCGCTACCGACAGAAAGAGGAAGGCGGCGGGTGGCGCTTAGTGTTTCCCAATGCGATGGGTGAAACGTCTCAACGCCAGGCGGCCAACCTCAACATTCGTTCTGGCGTAGACACATCGAAATGCTCTTCCGCCATCGTAGTGTCGTAGGAAGGGCAATTCTGGCCGGTTCACGGTGGCGTTTCACAGCATAAGCGAGCTGGTTGATGCGGCAAATGGGCCGGTTGTAGGCAAGAGCGTCGCCGCGTGAGGACAATTAGTACAAAGCTGTAGATGACGGCGAGAGAAGAGGATGCCTGAACCACGACGAAGTAAGAATGAGAGGTTGGGCGAAGAGGTGATGGGATATCTCTTCAGGCTCGCGTCTGTCGAAACCCCTCTCGGAACCACGGAAAACACGGCAGGTGCGGCTCTTGTGCCAACCTAAGAAGAACGTCAACAGCGCCTTCCTGTCTGAGCTAACTCGCACTCGCCCTGGATGCTTACACGTCCCAGTCGACCATACTCTGCTTCTAGGAGCAGATTCATAGTCTGTCTACCCCTTTGCTCGTGCAACAGACCAATCACAGACTAAACCTCCACGTCTACCCATTCGGGTTGAGAAAGTCGGTGACCTTCGTTTAACCTTAAATGTGGTGACCTTGACCCTTTTCAGTGCACTTCCTAGCTCCTGCGGTCCGTTTCGTTTCCGCTTCTCTCCTCTTTTCGCTATGTCCGCTTGCCCAACTACCTCTGGAGCAAACCCAACAGGATTTCCAGAAGCGCATGAGGTAGAAGCTCCAGGGTACTCGGACGGTGTATGTACAGCAGGCGCATCCATGATCCCTCCTCCAACTGCATGGTCTGAAGAAGACGGACTTGTCGTCGATGGCCAAGAGAAGCGCTGCTCGAGGGAGAACGTGTTGTATTGTGGATCATCTTCTACCTCAGACCAGTCAGGCAATGCACCGAACTCTTCTTCGCTCATTATTGGACATAATATTTCGTCATTCGATGTCTCAATGTACCTGATGAAGGATTCGTATGAGTCGTGCGATTGTTCTATGAGTGAAGGCGGCACGGAAGGTTTGTTTCGTAGAGGGTCGTTGACCAAGTCGTGGACCGCCTCCCCATAACTCGCTACACCCCAGCCAATCGGACTACCAAACGATGATGCATCGTCGACATCATATATTTCTTCCCTCTCTTGTTCAATTCGTTGCGCTGACTGACAGACGAACGACCATGACGAGCCACTGCTTACGCTAGTCAAACTTAGCGTTCTAGATGGGGTGTACGACTTCAACGTCATGGAGTCATTTGCGTTCACGTCTTCCTTATGGCTCGATTCATGCTCAGTACCGCTTGGAATAGACGAAGCTGACCCGCGACCGATCATGCTTAGTTCTTCAAGCGGTAGTTTCTTTGCGAAGTCCAACATGGCGACGTTGATTTCCAACTCCGTACGCGGTCCAAGGTATAGATATCGGATCTTAGAAGCTTCTGCTTCTGAGGTAGCATATGATGATGCAATTATGCGACCTCTGGGTTTCATGTCTACGGGATGAGTCGGTGTCTTCGATGGAGTTGTTGGCGGCGTGTCCACATAGCTGGATTGGTCGGAAGATAACCTGACCACAGAGCTTGACCCGTGATTACCTCTAGTCCACGACGAGACTGGCGAAGAGATAGTTCCACTGGTATGGTGAGAATCGCTGCCCGACTTCGACTTCGAGGGTGAGAACCTGGAGCGCAGCGAGAGCATGAGGTGCTTAACTTTGCCCATCTTGCTTGTCGAAACGGCTATCTTATGCCCCAATACACAGTAGAATCGATAGATTGCTCGGCGGGTATTAGTGATGTTAGCAATTATATGGATGGTTGAGGTTGAGAATCTCCGGAAATGAGAGGCAGTGCCCTGAGAGGCAGCAAGAATGGCATTCTCTGAAGCGTAGGCCAAGCACTTGCGTCATGGTGGATACCCAACAGGCCGAAGTTGCTTTCACTGGGAGTATCACCAACATTTTTCTCACGGCTTGATGTAGGGCACGAGTACTTCGTTGTATGTGTGATCGTGCTACCAGGCTAGGACCACTCAAAAACACTTCGGAGATCTACCAATTTAGATGTATACATAAGATTATTCTCAGGTGACGGTCTCTATAAAAACACGGCCCGATGCATACATGTCCCTTTCCTATCCTTCGCCTAGTCTCAGCCGTCCACGAGGTACACCGGCCCCATCGTCTCCAAGGATGGCTTGACACTTTCACTCCTAGCAGGCTACACTCCACGCGACGGGTCCGACCCTTGGTCGTTTGCATAGATACCCGCATTAGCTTTTCACGAATCCCGCTAGCCTGTTGGTTCAACTTTTCCGACAGCCTGTTTATGCTGCTCCTCTCTACCTGTCACAACACCGCTTAACTCATTTCCTCGAACCATCCATCATGAGCCAGCAGTACGCCCAACCCAGCGCAGAGCTTGTCGCAGAACTCATTAAGGCCAACGAGGAGCTTCTCGCGCAACAGTCAAAAGATGCAGCCAAGATCGCAGATCTTACACACGAATGCGGCACCCCCAGCCGCCACATCGATAAGCTGGAGCACGAACAAGCTTCCTCAGGCAATTCAGCGATGTTACGACGGGCTTGAGCAGAGGTGAAAGAAAAGAGGACCCTCGCGGCCAACTGGGAGAAGCGCGCTAAGGACGCGGAGTTGGACCTCGAAGGCTGGTACGTTCACGTTGAGTAGCCATGTATGATACAAACGAGCTAACAGGACTATACTATAGCTTCGGAAGTTGATGAGGTAGCTACAGAGTACCAGCCTCCCTCCAAGAACATTCCTTGCGAGTTCTTCAAGGGCGGTCGCGGTTGGTGTCGCGCTGGTGATCAGTGCCCATTTTCGCATGCCATGGAGAGTGACAGCACATGATGCGCCGCTCTACTTACTCGCTTGGATATACGCTGTAAGTAGACACGCTGCTTGGATGTTAAGAATGCATAGCTAATGATACCAGACTTGGGAACGACCAATCCCATCGATTGACTCCATCAATCAAGTCAACCACAACTAGATGTAGCTGTAGTGCCAATGAAGATTCAGTTCACGGTATTAGATTGATTAACTGAGTGGGCTTCGTGATGACATGCGCGGTGCTCACAGTGGTTCTCTGTTACGCGTACTGCACATCCAGGATTTCCTCAACACTCTCTTTGCTTCTCGTGTCAATAACTAGGAGCTCCTGTGTTCGATCTAGCATCCCTTCGGTTCATCCTGTTGTCTGGTTATGACAGCTTGTATGCGCCTGTTCAAAGCTCCTTGCTGATGTGCATGACTGGACCTTGTTAGATTGTGCATATTTGTCCGCTCCTCCAGTGTCATGGTGCGTGCGCGAACTCTTTCGAGATTAGTCACCGCTCATGAGAAATCTATCCAATACACCTTTGAGACGTGAAGAACAAAGGAACAAAAAACGATAAGAGATAACGCCGTAAATGCAGGGAGAAAAAGCAGGCGAGATAGTTTAGTAATTGTCAATCGAAATCGATATGAAAGCAATGACGTGCTATGCAAGAAGCATTCTTCTTCAAGAACTCGCTTAGAGCGGGGGACTCAACGAAAAAGCTCGATGACTAAAAGCCATGAGTACGACATGCTCTTGCAAACATGAAGGTGTACGACATCGACAGGCGTACACTCCCTAGCTTTTGACCCACCATGTCAAGCCACCTCTTGAGAGGCTGTTTCCGAGCCGGCACTCGTAGGCATCAACTCTGGCAAGTCCGGTGTAACAGTCAACTCATGAAAGGATCGTGCCTCTTGGGGGCTTGAGAGGGGATCATATCCGCCATTGAAGTGTCCTTTTGGTTCATGAGGCCGCCACTGCTCACTGCTGACTGGCGTTCTTTGCGCTTGTTCAGACATGCAGTGAGTCGACTTACGATTACTCCCGTCGAGCAAAACTCTGCCAACTCTCGAGGATCCGATTTCTCAGATGCCGGCGCAAGATGAGTTGGGCACAGTCCTGGCCATGCGTATGTGGGTGGTGTTTGGGCGGCTACCGAGTTGAATCAGTAGCACTACTCTAGCGAGGGTCTCCCGCGGCGAGCTCAAAGAACTCGAGTAGATATTGCTGGTCGGCCGCTCCGTCGAGTATGCGTGCCTCTTTCCATCTCCGGTTGTTGGACCACGTGCGTTCCATGCCCTTAGCTCTGTAGGTCTTTGACCCCATTGAAAACCCGAAGGTGTAGCTAAGTGGTCACTGTATGCTCGCTAGATGGTGAAAATCGAAAGGGCAGGAGCATCTCTGGTTGGGGGTTGGGTGCTGGCTGAGAGCCGTAAGTTGTTATAGAAGAAAAGTAGGCGGACGGCAGGGACTTATATGAGCAGTGGCTCGGCCTGTGCGCAGAAGCGAGCCGACTCTCCGCTCAGGCAGCAAGTTTGGAATTATATGAAGTGAAGGTGAAAACAGCGACATCGCCAGTGCCGACAATATATCGTTGCGGGAAGTGGTCAAAGCTTCATTCACGTCCCACACAGCCACTATCGCCAAACGATACAAATCAAAAGATGACCCAAGGGAGACTGAAGTAGAGTTACTCCATTGGTGTCCAAATAACATTGCAAGTAGGCTCATGATGATGTTCATGTGGCAGAGCCTACCACCCCTTTCAGCGCGAGTTCATTCTCATTCCCAGAGACTTTATATGGCTGCATGTTCTGCTTCTGAAAGTGGCAATATCTGACTTTTGCGAAGGGCTTGACAAATTTGACCTGTCTACTTGAAAGGTCTCATGGGTTCTTCTGGCCGCCAACGCTTCCCTTGAGGCGTGCACACTCGTACTTTTGTCGTAGTCGTTGTACAGCTCTGTATGATGATCAAACAAGGCGCGATCGTGTTCAGCAGGGCTCAACTTGGAACATGATGGTTATTGGCATTAAGTGCGCGCATACGTTTGTGGGTAAATGTGCAGGAGTGACGACGTCAACGATGTATGAATGATTCGGTTATTCCTGCCTCCCCGCTCGGCTTCGCTTACGACTACTATTGATGACCTACATCATCTCACCATAGTCGCATATCACGCAATCTCTCTCCTCCTCTTCTGATGCATTATACTTTAGCAATTGTTAAATATTGTTGAATACTTTTCTGAGACCAAATCGACATTTGTAGCCATGCCAGACACAAGCGAGTATGTCGCCTTGTCCACTCTGTTGGTACTGTCGATACACAGCTGACAAATGCAGTCTCGTGAAGCTTGCCCAAAAACTCGTCTCGGAAGGGCCATACAAAGCAGAACATACATCGCGCCGCGTACGAGGCCTTTTTAATGGCAAATACGCATTTGATACGATTCAAGCGTATCATGTCTGGGAACATCCGTATTACCCGCAGTGCGTATTTCCTGGTATTAGCTGCGCACTGTGCAACTAATACGATCAAGATACTATGTTCCTGTTTCAAGCTTTTCTTCGGACGCCACTCTATCAAAGACTTCGCCTATAGACGGCACGAATGACGGCGCACATCTCGGAAGACTCACTGTTGGCAGCCGCAGCACGGATCGTGTGCTCATTTTCAGCACCAAGACACTTCAGGACCTTGTGAAGGTTGAATTCGGCTCAATCGATCAATGGTTCGAAGAAGAAATACCGATCTACGGCCATCCGAAGGATCCTTACAAACGCATCGATATCCTGCAGTCCACCCGAAATGTCAAGATTGAACTGGATGGTATCACACTGGCTGAGAGTTCTAGCCCACATCTCCTACTAGAAACCTCTCTGCGCACGCGTTATTACCTTCCGCCTACCAGTGTCGTCTGGCAACATCTGAAGCCAAGTGATACAGAAACTTTGTGTCCGTACAAAGGTCGCGCGAACTATTACCATGTCAATGTGAACGGGAAAGAGTATAGGGATTTGGTGTGGTATTATCGGTACCCAACGGCAGAGAGTGCGCCTATTGCGGGTTATATATGCTTCTACAATGAAAAAGTGGATGTCTGGGTCGATGGCGTGAAGGAGGCAAGATAAGGCTGAGAAATGTTCAGAGTAGTGGTAAGAAGCCAGGAGACTTCCAGTGGAATTTGGGTCAAGAGTTTAGAAAGAGCTTTAAATATCTACATGTGTTCTCCATATGGCCCATTCAACAGACAGAATGCCCGATTTCGGCCTGCGTGTTGCTTGCTCCTAATTTCACCGCGGGCAATCAAACCATATTCGCCTTCCGTCACTTTTTTTGCGCTCCCACTTGATTTCTCTTTCACTGTGCGCTTTCGTATACTGTACTTCTTATCTTTACCGCGTACATTTCGCCCCCCTCCAAATATCAACGTCCGAGAAACACCCCGCCGTCCATCAGCCACAATGGCTGCCTCAACTTCAGATACCAGCGAACTTTCTGCCCTCTTCCATGACTTCATTGCACCCGTAAACTCTATAGCTCTGAATGTCCTCCGCGCCGTGTACGATCAGCTAATTGCGAAATGCGACCAACCCGATAAGCTCCGCGCCATCGTCCAGGACGTCGTGCAGGCACGCTTGCAGCTGGACTTGTACAAGATTGGTTTGAACAACGAGCGTAACAGGAATATGGAGCTGGAGAGCAAGCTGGATGAGAAGACGAGAGAGATCTCGGACATGGAGACATCGTTGGCGCTGGAACAGGAAAAGACCAAGGCTGCGAATGATAAAGTGGAGAACCTGGAGAAAGAGAAAAAGGTCATCAAGCTGGCATATCAAGAGCAGGTCAAAGCTATGCAGCTATGAAGAACAAACGCAAGATCACTGACGACTCCAAGTAAGATCTCATATCACAGCGCACATTGACATATCTAACAAAGCATACCAGCTCCTTTGATGTCCGTCCCGATCCTCTCAAGAAGCCGAAGCTCACCATCCAACCCCGCAACGTCGCCTGCAGCCAATGTTACTCCAAGGCTTGGGACTGCAATGGTGCGCCTCATTGCGAAAACTGTATCAAGCGGGAGATCCCGCCGGAGGGATGCAAGCGCACCAAGTGCCAGTTCTTTGAGACGGGTACGTGTAAGAAGCCGAAGTATACTTTGGCGCATGAGGAGGATGGATCCAAGTTTGTTGTACCTTATATCAAGGTGCGACAGAAGAATGTGGGGCCGCCGCCTGGGAAGAACAACGAGATGGATTAAGTGGCAGTGGTAGAGATAGCCTGCTTAGAGCCTAGAGGACAACATGCGTTGCGAAAGTAGTTAGAGCCATTTACGGGAGCTCATGGTGACATGAAGCGTTTGCAACGGTTGAGCATATAGCGTATCCAGGAGGTCTTCAGCACTTTTCGATCCAATCGTCCTGTCTATAAGTAGTCACCGTATGCTGCAGGCAGCTCTATACTTTACGCTGTCGTGTGCCTCCTTCAAGCTTGTAGGCTCCTGCATGCGCCCTTTTTTGATGTGCCTGAGCCCAATCCTCATGATCGAGGTAGCGAAAACCTAATAGTTGTCTGGAGAACGTGACATGCCGTGCGAGTAGTTAGGATCATTCTCGAGCACATGGTGACAGGCACAGCGTTCAGAAAGTTTTACTTGTCCGCTGCGAGTCGAAATGATGCTCGAAAAGTATCGAGGGTGCTGTTGATGCATGACGTCAAATGGATCACAAAGGAAGCGGCGCGCTGGCGGGCGTCAAATTTGAAGGCGCGATGAAGGCGGGTCGATCTCACCCCATCGGCCAAACACCAGCGTCCGGATTACAGCATCAAGATTAACAGTGGAGAGACGAGAAGCATCAGAATTCAGGCCGCCGCCGCCTCGCTGCATAGCATCGCATTCAGTCCAATATTTTGCGAAAGCCATGGGCGCGCGCTAGCTCCATCAGGCGGCGTCTCCCACAAAGGAGCTCTCTGGTGGCGTAGCTGACAGCGAGCTCGGCAGCCTGGCAGGGGGGCAAAGGCTGGGCAGGGGAAGCCAAACGAGATTGAGAATTTTAGGGGCAGCAGGATACGATGTGATGAGGTAAACCCACGGAAGAATCGCAGCAGAACCACGCCGATCGCAGCAGCAGACACAGACGTTGTGGTGCCGTGCTGCCTTTTGCCATGTCAGTTGGCTCTGGCTGTCCATCCTGGGTCGCGGCCGGGTGTTGTTTGGACAGCATCGCATAGATTCCGAGGCTCGTATTACACACCACCCGCAACGGCCTACCAGCAGGGGCGGACAGGGCACCACTCCGGGCGACAAGCTGTGCGCTGTTCCACCTCCCTCGTGTCTGCGCATCTCGACCCATGTGCCACCGTCTCACACGGCGCGCCCATTGTCGCTGGACGCCGTCCTTCGGTTCTGGAGCAATCAACAAATACGCTCCCGACGACAGCGCTGACAACATTCGCATCCTCTGCTCGGCAGTCACGGCCAAGCGCGCCCGAAGGACGCTTTGCGAGGCCAAGTATTGATACTCGTGTTCTGAGTTTGCTTGGTGGGTAACCAAGTCTCCATCTCACTCAACGACGGGAGAGGGCCAGATTTTCGGTAGCGCTGGGTAGCTTCAGCCCCGCCCTGACTTCATCTGGTTCGTGGGGAATTTCTTGCTCGACCATGGCTTTCCACGTCTATTAACCCCGACTCACCGGCTGTCCACTGTCTGCTGTCGCATAGAGGATACCGTCGAAGATCAGGTTTCCCTGTGAGGTGTCATCAACAATGCGATCGCGCCCACAATCTGGGACGGTTCGTACTGTGAATCACCTGAGCGAAGGCTGTTATGCGACTACAGTGCTCCACAAACGCCCAGAGCCGAAGCATCCACAGGCATCCCACTCAGGGGTCAGGCTGCCCTAGCCGCTCACTAGAACGAACTGGCAGCGTGGTTTATCCCTATTTGGCTCAAGTGCCCAGGCGATCTACACGTGCCCAGACTACAGACAGCCCTAAATAGAACTACCTGCTCCCGACATGCCCAGGGCTGTCTCGCGAGGGCTTGCATGCCCAGCCCGCTAGGCAAATTTCGCCTGTGTCATGCCTCGCGCCGCTGCCTCGGGGCGGAATATATCAATAGGGAGAACCGCATCCCATGCTCTTCACGAGTTATCGCTTGCTCCTCCAACCCTCCCGTCAACTTGCAGGGTGTTGAGACTCATCACTAGGAAGTCTTCACTTCCGTACATTCGCTTTTAACAATAGTCAATCGCTATACAACGTTTAATATGCGCGTTTCTACCCTAATAGGCCTTGCGGCCGGACTTGCCAGCCAGGTGGTATCCGCCGCCTGCAGCTCGGCCCTTAAGATCGACGACTTCTCCAGGTACTCGCAGAACCAGAACAGCCTGAACGAATGGACTAGCGGTATGTCTACATTGCTGATCTTATGGATATACTACTAATCTGTGCAGACGATGGCACGATGACTTCCATCTCGGCCAGCGGCGGTGTCCTCTCGTTCAAGCCCAAGTCAGGAGCCTATTTCTACGAGACGTTCCCTTGCCAGCAAGCCACCAGCAACGGCTACAACTCGATTACCTTCTCCGTCAAGGGTCCTGCCTCGGGATCCTTCACGCTTGAGATCCAGACCAAGACTGCCTGCTCGGCCGGAATTTACTCTTCCAAGTACACCCAGGTTACTGGTCTGACCGGTAACACCCAGACCATCACCGTTCCTCTCTCTCAGTTCAGCGGCGCCAACGCCAATGCCATCACTGGTTTCGTCTGGTCTGGCTTCTCTTCCACCTCTGCGACATGGCAACTCAGCAACATTGCATTCGGCTGTGGTGGCTCCTCAGGTGTCAGCTCCGTCGTCAGCTCTGCTCGCCCGTCCAGCTCTGCCGTTCGTTCGAGCTCCGCTGTTCCATCAAGCTCTGCTATTCGCTCCAGCTCGACCGTCCGCTCCAGCTCTGCTGCTCCCAGCTCGGCTGCTCCCAGCTCGGTTGCGTCATCCACCCGCCTTTCCAGCTCAACTGCTCGCCCCTCGTCGACTGTTCTCTCTAGCTCGGTCTCTGCTTCGCGATCCACCCTTGTGACTGTATCTTCGCCTTCGCCTTCTTCTGGAACTTGCGAGCCTCTCCTCATCGATGACTGGATCTCGCAGTCTCGTTTGACCTTCCTGTTCTACAACGCGATGAACTACCCGACGTCCACTGACGACAGCGTTACATCCATCACTGTTGGCAAGCCATCGGCCAATCGCGTCGAGATTGTACCCAAGTCCGGCTCCTACTTCTACAGCCAGTTCCCCTGTGTAAACGCAAAGAACAAGTACACTGGTATCTCCCTCCGCATCAAGGCCCCCAGGGGCGCTACTCTTTCCGTTGAGCTTGATTCTTCTGACAGCTGTGATCCAACCAACGCCAAGGCAGTCACGTTGTCTTCATCACAGCTCGGCTGGACTTTTGATGGCACGGAGAAGTTGTACCTCATCCCTTTCGCCAAATTTTCTGGCCTAAACACCGAGAAGCTTGTCACCATCCTCTTCTCTGGTTTCTCTGGCACCACGTCTTTCGGTCCCATGGCTTTCTACTGTGGCGCCACCGGCGAGTACATCGTTCCCACTGCTCCCACTGATCCCGATTCCACTGCAACTGTCCCTGCTCCTTCCGGCACCGCTGCTGCTCTTGTCATTGACAGATTCGCCAACGCTAACACCAATGCGCTCAACAACTGGCACGGCGGCGATGAGGGCATGACTCTCCAATACGCCAGCAGCAAGCTTACCATCACTTCCAATGATGCCGATTATTCCTTCTATACTCAGGTGTCCGGCACTTGCACTGATTTCACGAAATACCAAAATTCCTACTTGCACATTGCTTATACTGGTTCCACTAAGTTCACCATTGCTCTCCAGCAACACAACAGCGCCTGCAACTCGGAGATCGCTCCTTTCCCCGAGACCTGGGACTCTGCTGAAGCTTCTCGCTATGCTAAGAACGGCCACATTTACATCCCGTTGAATCACTTCAACATCAACTTCTCCCGTGTCATTGGCTTGGCTCTGAAGGGTTTCTACAGCACCGAGTCCGTTACCCTGTCCCTCATTGAGATCGTTCCTTCGGTCCCTGCTGGCACCACAATTCCCAAGAAGGATGAGACCGGCGACCTTATCTTCGCCTGCAAGCGTCCCAACTCTTTCGCTTTTGCCATTGACGACGGTGTTCCAGAGCTCGCCCAGGAGGTTCTCAAGATTATCCGCGAGGAGGACGTCAAGGTGACCTTCTTCACTGTTGGCGCACCCCTGCTCGACGCAGGCACCAATCTGACCAACGTCTACAAGGAGATGCAGGCCGCTGGCCACCAGATTGCCATGCACACGTTCACTCACCCGAAGATGGAGGGCCTTCCAGACTACGCTGCCATCGACTGGGAGTACAACGAGGATATCAAGGCCATGAAGTCGCAGTTCAACATCGAGACTCCTTACTTGCGTCCTCCCTTCGGTACCGAGGGTGCCCGCATGCGTTCCCGTCTCACCAAGGCCCTCGGCTCCAAGCCCACCATTGTCAACTGGTCCGTTGATGTTGAGGATTGGTTGTGGGCGACAACCAACACCCCCGAGCAGCAGAAGGTCGCTTTCCAGCGTGACGTCAACAAGGGTGGTAACCTCGTCGTTCTCCACTACTTGTACCCGTCGACTGTCAGCTACCTGAAGGAGTTCATCCAGATCGCAAAGGCTACCGGCAAGCAGCTCATGCGTGTCGACCAGTGCATGATGGATCCCAATGCTCCTCCTCTATAGATGATATCTAAGGAGTCAGTGTAGTGTAAGGTGTTGAGGCGTGATAAGAGGTATTCGGTGATGATGTAGCGGGAGGGTGTTTCGCATGATAGATGGGGCGATTTGGATCAAAATTAGGCTGTAATTATAATGCGCCTCCAATGACGAGGCATCGCCCTAGTAAACCAATCTACTTCATTTCCTGAGACGTTTTCTCGCCATATTCCTGACACTGCCTCAACACTACATGTAACTAACTGGTGCCTGAATAAATCCTTGCCTCGTCGAAGATCCCACACGGCCCATTACCAATCAGCCACCCATCCCCACCTGGAAACCCATTAGCACTCACACTTCCACAGCTCCCTGGCACAAATAACACGCAAGTACCTAAGCCCGAAGGGCGTGGGTAAAACTCGGAGCTTCGACATGACATGCCCGAACTGCTAGCTTCGTACTGCTGACACGCAACACAGCACTCATGTGCGGAGCGCGTGGAGAGAACCGCGGTAGTACAGTCGTTGTTCGTACATTGGAAACCCGGTATTGGTCTTCCTTGGACAGATGAGGCGATATTGTTGGGCGCGCACGCCGCGTAGACGCTTTGCACCTGTGCGTCCACGAGTTGGGTAACCGCGGAAGTAGCGAAAAGTCGAGGTGCTAAAGGATGTAACGTGCTGGTAGAAGTACGACAGCAAGGCCAGCTGAGGCGTTGTAGATCTGCCAAGGACGCTTTTATCTACGTTCTCCATCTGATGTTGAATGAAGGCAGTATAGACGTTCGCTAAAGCTTGCGGGATGTGGCTAGTGTGGATCGAGTACATCTCTTTGTTGTGTTCATCAGCATCTGGGCAACGGCAAACTCCGCTATTTTGGGAGCTTCATCAAAGGTCGACGTAGAATTAGTCGACTGGGACGGAATGGCTTTGAACTATTCGAGCGGGCATGATGCGACTGGTCAGAGACGGTGGTCTCGAGGCGTCGTAGAGAGGCTCCAACTGCTAAGGGGTATCCAGAAGCGTAAAGACGTAAATGTGGGGTATAAGCAAGTGTGGATACCCTTGGGGGAGTTGATTTGAGCTCGTCATACCCATTATGCCCGTATCACATGGCGTGGTGGTGTTTGATGCACGCTGGATTTCGCCTCTACCCAGAAAGGCCAACCCACCGCGCCCAGAAACCTGACAATCATACTCTCGTCAAGGCATGACCATGTAGAATCTTACAGCGACTAAAGTTCACGGCACACGTTTAGCCTCTTCTTGATTCTTCTTCCGCGTCTGTTGACTCGATTTCCAGTACTGCATCAATATTGATCGTGACTCGGTAGTCAAAGCAAACATAATTACCAGTACAGGCAAAGCTGTGACCCAAAAGATCCAACTCTTACTTTTGCCCGGCATGAAATCTTCGCTCATGGAGAATATCGCCGCGACAGTTGACAGCGGTATGAACACCATCGTCAGTGTGGTAATCCGTGCAAGACTCAAGGCGTTCCTGTTTGCAGCTTGTGCCTCCTGCATGCTGGTGAACTGCAAGTAAGATTGTAAGAAAGCTTCTGCCATGGTAATAATCTTGCCGCAATGTTCTTGTATCGCAGTCCAGCCGTCCTGCTCCCACTGTGGTATATTGATATCGCGCGCGGTAGCCCCACGATCGAGCCCTAATGCTACGACGTTGTCTTCCGCTTCCTTGGCCATGATACCCATGATGTATTTGACGTTTACGACGAAGCCAAACAGCTCATGGTGCCAGCTGCTGAGTACGCCTTCTCCGAATTGGCGAAGATAGTCACAGCGATTGACATGTAACGCAGTCGCGCGGGGATTGGCTTGGAGTCTGAGCATATTTAAGATGCGGCGACGCAGGAAGGTCAGGAAGGTACATATGACGAGCTTGCGAGCTATCTCGGTGGAGGCCCTCGGGTCTGGAACTCGAGGCTGAGATGACTCGTTTACGGCGAGGATATCGTCGAACATGGAGTTGTACTCAGGACGTATCCAGCCTTGACTCCAGTCCCCTGAGTCAGAAGGAAGTATGTTGACATCGTTGAAGTCCGGAGCTAGAGAGTGCATGCGGGAGTATGCATGTTCGGTCGAAGAGTGATCGACATTGAGGATGGTGCCATCTGTAAGAGACTTGACATATTCGCCGACTGGAGGATCGACTATAAGCACAGCTATGTAGAGCCCATATTAGCATTCCAATCTCAAGTCCCTTGCAGGTATGCGTACCATCCCACGAGCCGTCTTTTCTCACACCCGATGTCCAGAATGAAAGCGCATGATAGCTCTTAGGCTGATCAACGATAGGTGCTTTGGGGTCGTAGCAGTGGATATGGCGATTTACGTTGGAGTTGCAGCGATAAATAATGCTTTGCAGGTTGGGTGGTGCATCAATGCGCACAGGCTGCGTAGATGGATATCTGACCACGAAAGCGTCGTTTGAGAAGCGCGAAAACGGACTTCGATAGTTGAATGTAGGATTGGTAGGATCGGCCCAGTGAGCACCAAAGAAGGATGGAGGGACGCGTAGTTGCGAACCAAGAACTTCGATGTGATTCAATGAGAGATCTTCCAGCAGAAACAGCCTTTGCCGCGGAGATGATGCGTTTTCAACGGCGGATCTTTCGATATAATACTTCAAGTCTTTTGAGGTTTTGAAAGTAGTCTGCGAAGATGTTGCGTCCACTTGGTACTCGATGACTGCACTCCTGCTCATCTCCCGTTCATGGGGCGATTGCATTTGAATATTGCGAATGAATTCGGGGAACAACCAACATAGCTGTGAATTCATGAGCTCCAAATATGTCTGCCGCGGATCTTTCTCGCAAAGTGTCGCTGCTCGATCGATCCAGACCCCATTGGCACATTCGTCTTCCTCCATCTTGCGTCAAATTGGCAGAAAGGTTGTGAGAATGTAGGAGGTAGTATGGAGCAGGGCATCGATGAACTACTTTATCGATGAGATAGAGTAATGCGAGCGATGGTTCGTCTTATGATTTCATTCAGCTGACGGCGGGGGCGGAATGTATGCTGTCCGGTCGTTCTGTTATCTTATTGGACCACGGTACGTGCCACAAGCTGGGTTGATAGATATGCTGACCGCAGCACGCATATTGAACCACGGTCAATGTACGACACGATTGGTGCCCACCAGGGTCAGCGTTTGGTCCAACAAGAATAAGGCACATGTTATCGATGAAAACGTTAGTTAATTGGTTCTAGCGTCGGGAATCTCGAAATCCCTCAGCTGAACTATTAGGCATTATTCCGAGTGGAATAGACCAATCATCGGGTTCGAGATGTGTGCATAACGCGATCCTAGGTATATTGAGGAAACCCTCAAGGTATTGACGGTGCCACCCCCACCCAACAAAAAATGGGACACTTTTCTGATGAGGTAAGCCACTCACCAAAGTATAACTCCACGAAAGCTTGATATTTTAAGAGGATATCTTAGGAAGAGTTACTTTATGTACTATACTATCTATTCCTAAAATATCTATAAGATATCTTAAGAATTAGAGGAGTTATACAGTATGTAAGAAGTACTAAACTATACCCTTACCTATCTCTATAAAAAGAGAAGGTATATAGCTAAAAAGATAGATAAGGCTTCTTAAGGCTATAAAGAAGCCCTATCTAACTTTTTAGCTATATATTCCTTCTTATTGCTGAGATAAATAAGGGTAGACTTTGGTACTTTTGGTGGGTAGCTTACCTCATCAGAAAAGTGTCCCATTTTTTGTTGGGTGGGGGTGGTGCTACCGATCCCATTTTGTAAGTTTCAATTATACTCAGCGGGGCTAGTGCAATTAAGCACGTTCCAGCCTTAGGTCGTCAACACCAAAAAGAAGTACTCAAGAAGAACGACAGACGAGCAACCGCGTTACCTAGTGGCTGCAAAATTGTCTACACGTTAACATAGGACGACACCTAGAATTGCTTCCAAACCTCGAACTAGAAAGAATTAGTTAATTTCTATAGTGCTCTTTTCGTAGTTTCTGCGTCCTCAAAGGTAGTTAGGACATATTCGTTGAATGGACAACGCCACTTCCCGGAGGCCTTCGACGTGCAATTATGAGGAACTGGAACCAGCCGTCACTACTCAAAGTACATCTCAAATCGTATGTATTGTAGCATCACCAGTAGGAAGAACAGAAATACAAAATTTGGACTATTCGTGTTTTAAGACCGGAATTGGTTGTTTTGTTTGATACCAACTAGATCCATCTTTTATTGAATATAGGCAGATGTACACGTCATTTCTGTAGATGCTTGAATTGTAATTAGCGAAGAGTACGATGAAGACTATACGAATCTAATCTGCGGGCATTAATGCGAAGGTAAGCTAGTTGGCATACTCAATTAGTCTTAAATACTAGCGACGAAATGGTCAGAATCTTCAACCTGCATATCTCGATTTCCTCTACAAAGACAACTTCTCACAATGTAGCCATTTCAAATGTCTAGAAACTGCGCTTTTGGAGCGAAGAGATGTTTCCATATACGTCTATATATGTACGCAAAATGTACAAAGTCGATCTATAGGCGCAAGACAGTAGCTCTGAATATCCCATAAAGTGAGATAGATCAACATCCACCAACGCCAGACCATGCAAATCGTCATCAATTGTCTAGTCTCAAAGACAGCGAGCGCTCTATTGCGTCGCGCACTGTGGACCACCCTCTCCTTCATCGTCGTCTTCCCATTCCCCGCCAGCCCTAGGATCACCAGAGCCCGCGCCAAATTCTTCCATATCTGCATCCCATTCGACATCTACTTCTTCTACTTCCTCATGCTTCTCGGCTTCCTTTTCGACCTTTGGTAGGGCGTCGCGTACCTTTTGCAGCGCAGCGTCGTTCTTCAACCAACCATCTTCAGGGAATTCGACGTCTACGACGAGATACAGGTCACCCCTGGCATCGCTCCGCTTCATCGGCATACCCTCACCTGCGACTTTGAGGACTTGGCCCGGTCGCAGGACGTTGCCGTTTGGCTGCTCGACGTGAAGTTGGAGACCTCTGCCATCGAGGTGTGTGAGTACAACCCTGTTGAACCCAGTCAATGCCTCCACCAAGCTGACCTTGAGCTCTGCTCGTAGATCCGCACCCGCGCGCTCGAACACGTCGTGTGGAGTCTCGGTCAGCGTGAAGATGATGTCGCCGGGTTCTTGGTCGGGCAATTGATCTGCTTCGCCAGCGATCGTTATCCGGTCACCCTGTCGCGCACCACGGGGGATGTAGAGCTCGAGGACGTTCTTAGACTCGACAACCTTGTTGCCCTTGCACTTTTTGCAACGCTGCTTCTCCGGAATGATTTGACCCGATCCTTGACAATTGCCGCAAGCAACGGTCTCCTGGGTGACAAGGCCAGGACCAACTTGGCGGAGGACTGCTTTCGCGCCTGCTCACAGTTAGTGATGCGTGCCCACGTTGATCCTTCAAAAAGAACATACCTCGCCCATTACACACTCCGCAAGCATGACTCTTAGCGCCCTGCTTCCCGCCAGTTCCCTTACATACAGAGCACACTACGTTCTTGGTATTCGAGAACTTGGTCGTCTTGCCCTTGTATAGCTCTTCCAGGCTGACTTCATACTCCTGCTCGACTGATCGCCCCTTTCTTGGGACGTTTCTCCCACCGGGTCCACCCGGCATCCCTCCCATGCCGCCCATACCTGGCATTCCACCGAATCCGCCCATACCGCCGAACATCTGCGCAAAGATGTCGTCTATGTCGGGATCTCCGCCCATGCCACCTCCTCGCGAGGGATCGAAGGCGGCCATGCCATGGGTATCATACATGGATCGCTTCTCATCATCGGAGAGAATTTCATAGGCTTGTTTGGCGGCCTTGAAGCGGATCTCTGCTTCTGTGCGGTCATCCTCCGCGGCCTTGTCTGGGTGATGTGCGAGTGCAGCCTGGCCAAAATATGTTAGTTGAGGTTCATAAGGTGATGCTACCGCGGGGCTGGCGGACCTTGTGGTAAGCCTTTTTGATCTCGATTTTGCTTGCGCCAGTGGTGATACCGAGGACCTCTGCTTCTGTAAGCATCTGTTGTATTTTACACTTTTGGGGCGTGGAAAGTACCATAGAGGTCGACTTCTTCTACGTCGTTCACTGCATTACCGAGTCAGCAGAAGTTCAGCGGGCATTCATGGTTTTACGCACTTTTGGAGAAGATCTAATGACAAATGTGAGGGGTGTATAGCAGGAACCTCTTAACCGCTGAAACATATACACAAGAAGCGAAAGTAGGTGCCACGCAGAAGGGTGCCAAAATTGTCGAGTAAAGTTTCGTCCATTACAAGCACATGCGGGCGGCCGACGAAGCCAAAACCTCCGCAGCCCGCATTAGGCGGTGAAGGTATTCTGCCTATGATTTTCCAACCGCAAGCTCCAGCTCGCCACGACACCTCGCATCGCAATGTCCTTTCCCTTCATCTTACGGCCCCAATTACCTGCTTACACATGCCGCTCATGTCTAATCCGACTATCGCGTGCTGCACGGCGCCCTATCTCGTCCAAGGCGGCCAAAGACCAGAAAGCTAACACGGCTCTGCCCACTTCACCAGCACGAACGCGATTCGCGCCCTCACCGACAGGCTATCTACATCTCGGGTCGCTGCGAACAGCGCTGTTCAACTATCTTCTCGCGAAACGCACAGGCGGACAATTCCTCCTCCGAATAGAAGACACCGACCAGAAGCGGACAGTCCCAGATGCCGAACAGCGCCTCTTCCAGGACCTACGATGGGCTGGACTACAATGGGACGAAGGCCCTGAAGTCGGGGGCCCATATGGCCCCTACAAGCAATCCGAGCGCAGCGCCGTATACAAGGAGCATGCGCAGAAACTCCTAGACTCAGGGAACGCATACCGCTGTTTCTGCTCCGCTGAGCGCCTAAACGCTCTCGCAGAACACAGACACAAACTCGGCCTGGCAACGGACTACGATCGCACATGCGCCTCTATACCAAAGGAAGAATCTGACGATCGAGCGCATAAGGGCGAATCACATACCATCCGCCTCAAAGTCCCTGATCAGTACCCTACATATAAAGATTTGATATACGGCACCTTCCGTCCTCTCAAGAAGCGCGGCCATGTCACTGAGTCATCGTTTGAAGACCCTATTTTACTGAAGAGCGATGGACTACCCACGTACCACCTCGCCAACGTCGTAGACGACCACCTCATGAAGATCACGCACGTTATCCGTGGTAGCGAGTGGATGCCCAGCACACCCAAGCACATAGCAATGTACTCAGCATTCGGCTGGACGCCGCCTGAATTCGCGCACGTAGGCCTCCTCGTGGACGACAAGGGCAACAAACTTTCCAAGCGGAATTTCGACACCGACATCTCTGCATTCAGAGAAATGGAGATCTTCCCGGAGACACTGACAAACTTCGCCGCCCTACTCGGCTGGTCTCACAAAGAGAAAAGCGACGTAATGGACCTAGCAACTCTAACCGCAAACTTCACTCTGAAATTCACAAAAGGCAACACAACAGTAACCTTCGGAAAAATGCAGTTCCTCCAACGCAAGCACGCACTCCTCCGCGCGCAAGCCGGCGGGCCCAAACTCACCGAACTAGTCCACAACGTCGCTAAACTGCTCACATCCCCAGACTCGCCCTACAAGGACTGGGCAAAAGTCATAGCCTCGCCTTTCCCAGAACAATACATCACGCAAATCATCCAAGTCGATGCAGAAAACTACACAAACGCAAATGAATTCCTGTACCGCAACGCCTTCTTCTTCACGCCCCTGCGCCCATTTCACAACACGCCTCCCATGTCTACCTCGTCTGATATCCCCATGCGCGCTCAGTCTCTCGCTGATGTCGAAGAGAAAGACTGGACGAGAGAGGCGCTGATGCAGAAGGTGCGTGAGATTATTGATGGGAGGACGGAGGGGAAGAAGGGGAGTAAGGATGTGTATCGGTATTTAAGGAAGATGATTACGGGGCAGGAGGAGGGGATGCGGATTTATGATGTTATGTTGATATTGGGGAGACGGGAGACGTTGGCGAGGTTGGGTGTGGAGTAGGGGGTTGTGGGTTTGAGGAGTTGGTGGATGGGTGGATGTGTATTATTAGCAAGGTGTATGTAGTAGATTATTGGGTTATGTATAATAGTGAGGATGAAGATGGAAATGCTGCCAATGGCGCTGCTGGATACCACTGAATGTTAGGTGGTTACAGCGAGAAGTATATGTCACATGTGAAGAAAGGAGCTGAATATGTGAGCTGTGAGTGAATCAAGATCTATTTCTTGACAAATTTCATCGATTCCTCGACAGGCATCTCCCTGGAGTGCAAATAGACTCGAGGTTAAGCTGCCCACATATCTAGTCCACTCGGATAGTAAGACCAACAGCTCACAGGTGGAGTTAGTCGTGTCATGTCATAACCACTCTCCACTTTCTAATCCCATCCTTGCGCCAGTGCCTAAACGCCTGAGCTATGCACATAATTACCGATGTGTCGTGTCGTGCGTGTCTGTTGTCTCATGGATATATTCCTCGCTCAGCTCTTCATCTCCACCTCTTGACTCTCCGTCGTCTCTCCCCCAGTACCATTCAAATTGAAGACCTTATCCTTGACCTTCGCTGCCAAAAGTCCCATATCTTCCTCTCTTGCGATCTTACTCCCTGCTGCACCTAGCTTCGCCAATTGTCCCTTGTTCTCACCCCCAGTCGCATACCCTGGACCACCCTTGAACCGCTTCCCGTTTGCGCTCTCTTGCTGCATCTTGCGTGCGAGATCGCTAATCTGCTTGGTGCCGTAGTCGCGATTCGAGATGAGCGGTGACGAGGAGAGTGTCTGGACCCAGTACTTGTTCCACAGGGCTTCAAGGAGTTTGGCGTCCAGCGAGGACTTGTAATGCGAGACTTCGAGAGAGTAATAGTGATTTGCATGTGCGCCGAAGTCTTCGATCTTGCCGAGCGGGATGGTCTGGAATCCGTCGCTGTCTACACCGCCGCCTCCACTAGATTTGGAACCACCACCAGCTTTCTCCTTACTCTCTACGTACTCGGTCGAATAGGTTCGGAAAGCGCCGATCTCGACCTTACCCGCTGACACGGTACGATCAGGATCGATGACGATAGCACAGAACGGGTCCTGAAATTGCTGCTGCGTCTTCTGCGTGTTCACGTCGATACCGCTCAACCAGCATCCATACCCTGGATGACTATGATACCACCCGACTGCGTTATCGCACTGTCCCTGTTCTCGTGCCCTAGCTAGAAACTCAACCATGTACTCGTTCGCCTCGTCCTGCGCATTTACGCGTGTCTCTGTTCCCTCTACGGGTAACCGGAAAGCGTCGGTGACAACGAAGGTGTGTGCTTCGATCTTGCCGAGCATGAGGCCCATGACTTCTAGGGAGCCGCCAGAGCGTGCGTGCATAACCATCTTGAGTAAGGCAACGGCTGAGATGCGGACGGAGGTGAAGTAATTTGGATCAGTCCGCCATGGGTGGGCTTCGTTGATGGATTTTTGGGCTTCGGCCGAGTAAGAGTAGAGTGCATCTTTGGTGGGATCAATGAGCTTGACTGAGTTCTCGAGCTCTACATGTCTGTGAGTAGCTGGAATATGTATAGCGGGGTACACTGAAGTTGTAGTGGGAAGAGTGGGATTGAATGAGAATAACGGGTTTTGTATACTTACCCCAAGTCTTGAGTGCAGTCCCCATGGTTGCAGACTGTGTGGAGCTGTCCGGTGAGTTTGTTACGTGTTGTGGTGGAGAGGCGGAGCTCTGAACTTATTGCGGGGAGCTATCCATGGATGCCAAGCAATATAGGCATCACTGAGGCGGAGAGTGCGGACATGCTCAAGTCAAGATATGATTGTAGGTATTTAGTATAAGACTAAAGAAAGACAAGTATCGTCGCTTGTCTACAAGATCATGAGAGATTGCATGCAAAATAATAGCAGAAGTCACAAGCGCCATGAACGCTCTTAAACTCTGACGATATCGCGGGCTATGCGAGATTCAATGCAGGCTCGGTCGTGTCCTCAATCCTATAAAATCAACCGTCCATAAACCCATTATAATACGGCTCTGACCAGTCTAGCTCCTGCTCCCCTTCCTCAGCCCACCCTGCTCCTCCCAGCCCATCCTATCGTTCATCTTTCGCGCCTCCTCTTCCATCTTCTGCACCCACCGTCTCGTAAGGTCTTCATTCTCCTTCTTTAGCTTCTCCTTCTCCTGCTCCGCCATATTCAGCTGTAAATTCAGCGCCACCATCTCATCCTGTACTTCCTCCACGAACCTCCCTTTGCCCTTGAGCTCCTCTGCTCTGTCCTTGCCACGCCGCTCGAGGGCTGTTTTGGCCCGTTCAAGCTGCTCTATACGCTGCTTTTGTTGCGTGTCGGAGGACTTGAGGGCAGAGAGCTCAGTGGTGAGAGTGCTGAGCTTGATTTCTAACTCTCCGCGAGTGCGCTGGGTAGAGGCGAGTTCGGCGCGGATTTGTGCGAGGGCAGAGGGAGAAGAGACCTGAGTTGGCGCAGTGGCAACTTTGTTTCGGGATGTGCTAGGGCGGATGGTTTTGGCGGAGGAGCTGGGTGAGGGCGTTTGGTCTTCCACTGCAAGCGGTGCCTGGTTTGCTAGAGCTCCTGTTCGGTCCGCGAGCCTGGTGTCTACCGGTTATCAGCCCCTGGAAAAACCCGAGAGAATCGAATAAACTCTCTAGACATGTCGCAGAGGCAAGCTGGGCAGTGCTTACAAGCGTTGATATATTCCTCGTGTGCCTTCTCGCGCCCGTCGCGTGACTCCAGCGCAGACAGATACTCTGCGAGCGGATTACTCATGGCGGCAGATGGAGTCGTGCTACGTCAAAAGAGGAACGACGATGAACTGTCAGTATCATGATGGTTTGCTACATGGAGCAGGCTGAAGTGTGCCGTCCCACGACGAGGTGACCGAAGCTGGCGGTTGCGGGGGTTTGCGGCGTTCGGAGGTTGTCCCTTCTTGATTCGATCCCTGCTAGTGCCTGGCAGGCTGCTCGAAAAGCTTCAAACGTCCACATGTCACCATCGTCTCCCTTTTCATCTTAACGTGTATTATACTATAGGCCTTGACCTTCTCAGTCGTTCTTTTTATCCTTCTTCCATTCTTTCCAATTGGCCCAATATGCCCCCAACCCACATATCAAGCACCTCCCGCGCCCTCTACCGCGTCTTCGTAGCTCCAAACCTCCGCGCAACAACCTCCATCCCTCTCCTCTACGCCCCAGCCTTCGCTCCCTCCCATCACAGTAGCAGTCCAAGCCAAACCCCAAGTCTCCTCTCACGAACATGCATCCGCGAGAAGAAATACACAAAAGACACGCGCCGCCATGCCCTCTCAGACTACTACGTAATCGACGCCGCCATCCAAGCAGACCACATCAACCTCGTTGATGAAACTGGCAAATACCACACAGATGTGCCCCTCAACGAGGCCTTGACAAGCTTCAATAAAGTTACGCACCACCTCGTCCAAATGACGCCCGGCAAAGTCGACGAGTACGGACGCGCAGATCCCCAGAACCTGCCTACCTGCCGCATCATCTCGAAAATGGACCTGCGCGCCCAACACCAGCGCAAACTCGAGACGCTGCGCAGACAAGCAAAAGGGCAGACAACGGGCCCCGCACCAAAGAGTCTGGAGTTGAATTGGGCGATTGCAGGTGGCGATTTGAAGCATAGGTTGGAGCGGCTGAAGGAGTTTTTGAGGGAGGGGAGGAAAGTGGAAATTATGCTGGGCCCGAAGAAACGGGGGAAGAAGGCGACGGAGGAGGAGGCGAGGGCTGTCATGAAGGCTGTTAAGGAGGCGGTTGGGGAGTGCAAGGGCGCGGGAGAGATTAAGTCTGAAGGGGCAGTGGGGGGTGTTATGACGGTTGTTTATGAGGGGAGGAAAATCGAGGAAAAGAAAGAGGACGGGAAGGTTGGAGATAAGGCGGTATGATGGGATAGTACTCTGATGAGGCTTTTACACTACTGTGCATGTGGCGAGAAAGGATGATCCGTGTCGCCGGAGAGATCGTCGAGCCGCGGCTGACGATGAGGTACGAGAGGGTTTCGAAGAAGCAAGAGAAAGAAGGGAAGGCACCATCGCACATTTGCTGTGCTCGACTGTAGAATAATGTATAACATGTAACAACACTACCACACATGGCGTGGTATATCCTACAGACACAACGACCTCAAAAGGAGTCTATAGATACATTGTATAATAACACACCTTAATATGAATCCAAGCTCTCTACCTCTTTTCTTCCTTGGGTACCTCTACCACTGGCTCAGCCTTCGATTCTTCAACCTCAACCGGGGCCTCCGCCTCGGAGCCTTCAAGCTCCGCCATCTGCGCGTCCCAAGCCTCCATCTCCGCACGCTTAGCCTCGACAAGCTCATTGCACTGCCTGATCTCCTCTTGTGCCTTCTGTTGCCCAGTAAAGTTGCCCTTCAGGCCTGCAACTAATGCCTTCTGCTTTGCGACTTCGAGTCTCGCTTCCAGCATCTGCAACTCAACCATATCGACATTTGTGCGCTCTGAACTAGCCAGGCTTAATGACTCCTCTGCAGCCCCCTCGTCACCGGATAGCGATTGGGACTCGGCAACGTGCTCGTATACCTGAGCAGCGAGAAGCGCTGCTTCGTATTGGATTTCCAGTTTCTGCACTTCAAGCTCCCGCACTTCGGTCATGAGCTCTTCGCCCTTTTGTCTTGAGGTCTCTGCAGCCGTGGCGGCAAGATCGCTCTTGACGTTGATCTGGTAGTCTAAGGCTTGGATACGCGGGAACGACAAAGCGACTTCCGAAGCATCTAAGCTGTCGATGAGGCGGGTGTATTCGCGGAATGGCAAGCCCGTCTTCTGTGCGAATTGGAGTTCCTTGGCTTCGGCAAGGAGGTTGTATGCTGAGATGGTGAGTCCCGTTCGCTTTGGGCCTACAGGGAGAGACTCGGCATATGCATAGCGTGTTGATGCTACGCTCTCGTAGGCATCTGCGCGCGCAGCGTCTTTCTTTTTTGAGTCTGTGAGAGATAGAGCGCGGAACTCTTGCCAGCCTATTGTTGACTCGAGCTCTTCTGGGGGTGAGGACTGGATAAGGCTCTTATGCCACGGTGTGATGGACTTGTGGGTAAGGTCCTCTTGGTGAGTGAGGAGGATGTTGTGTAGCGCATCGCGCTCGATGATGACGCGTGAAAGCTCGAGGAGGTTCTTGACGTCGACCTCTTCCCACGTGAGCGTCTGTTCGCCACGGTCCATCTCTACTAATGCTTGCTCAAGCAGGGGCCGCTCCTCAAGTGTGACCAACAGACTCCTGCCCCTCCCTCGTAGCTTCTCGTGGTGCTTGAAGATGTCGCCTAGTAACCGCGGTGACGGGCTCTCGATCTCCATGGCATTGTCCACAATGATCAGCTCGCCTTTCCGGAACCGATACGAGAGCGCTGTTCGCCATGCCAAGTCATATACCTTCTTCTGCAACTCTGTGGAGAAGTCGCGGGGCTGGGGACCGAATGCTACGCCTCCGCCTCTTAGCATTGGCGACTTCTTGTCTCCCAAACGAGCGCGACCTGAGCCTTTTTGCGGTCGGACCTTCCTCGCTGAACCCCGAATCTCGTGTCTGGTCTTTGTTGAGGCGGTACCCAACCTGGTCATGTCGCCTTCATAGATGACAGCGCGATGTAGGATGTCTTTTCTTGTTGGGAGGTAGAGGTGGTTCGCAGGGTAGGTTTCGAATCGGAGGGGTTCAAGGGAAGGAAATTGGTGGATGGTCGCAAGTACAGTCTGGTCCTCGAGGGGTTTGACGGGGACATATCCGTCGGTAGAGGTAGTTATCGAGGAAACTGAGGCTTTTGATGCTGTCGAGGTGGATATTGCGCGGGCGAAAGAGGTGGATAAGGATTTCTTTTTGAGCTGTTAGCATGGTGTACGGGGCAATGGGGGTGGACGGACTGTGCAGCGAGCAGGTAATACATTTTGCCGTATTGACAGCCTGTTCAATTGATATGTGACGCCCCGCATGGGCGCGGATATCCTCGTGGAAGCCATGCCGGACGTGGTGTTGAAAGTTGAAGTCGCGGAGGTCGCGCGGAGGTTTCTCAGAAAAGAAGCCGCGGCCCGTGCACTTCATCATTTTCGAAGCAGCACCATCGCTCCCTGCATTCTACAGCATCCCCTTTCATCGCCATGGCGTCTGTCACGCCGTCGATCCGGCAATTCAGTGCATGTCTGCGATGCGTGCGACAGGTTTCTGGTCCCAATGGCACGCCGCGACGGCTTCTCTCGTCCTCCGCAACAGCTCGTGAAGAGCTGCAGACACAATCTTCGACTCCTCCGCCGCCGCCTCAGCCTGCAGACCCCCCGATAGGTGCTGCGCAGAACAATGCTTCCCAAGGTACACCGGAGTACATGCAGAAATGGGGAACGCTCGACCCCCAGATGGTGGAGAACAAGAAGCAAGAACGTCGACTGCTTCGAAGAGAGCACGTCCAGCCTGTCGGATCCCGTCGTCGCCGTGCTGCCCTTCGACGCTCTACAATACAACAAGCTACTGAAATACCTTTTGAACAGCTGCCGTACCAATGCTTCCAGGAGGCGAGAAAGTTCCTGCTAGAGGACAGGCAGGAGAAGCTCAAGGAGATCGAGACGCAGCAGTTGAGGATCAAGAACTTGGCGGAACAGGATCCAGCCGTGAGCGGCGGTATCCAGGCAAAAGAGGCTCGCCTGAGGAGCATGAGGAAGCATCTGAACGAGTTGGTCATCCTAGCAGACATCAATGACCCAGTTGTCAAGAGGAAATTCGAGGATGGACAAGGTACGCTAAATACAATAACATTCCAGTGATGGAGACTGACCACGTCTAGGCGATATGAACAAACCCATCTACCGCTATTTGGCCGATCAGAAATGGCGGAAGTACAAGCGTCTCGTGCTCGAACAGCGCATCACCCAGCTGGATGTCGTTCCCGACTTCATTCCTTCGCTCGACCTCGTCGCTGACATTGACCTTGGCTTCGGACGAAAACCTGTAGCTCCAGGCGACTTTGTAGACTCAGCCATCAGTGAGAAGATGCCCCGACTCAATGTCCAGACCTTCACACCGGGAGAGAAGCTCGTGACCGTGGTTGTGGTAGACGGGGATGTACCCGTTCCAGAGAAGGATAGCTTCACCTACCGCTTGCACTTGATTGCTTCCAACATTTCCATCTCGCCAACGCAGACTTCCATACCACTTCAACGCATTGCGCAGGAGGACCAGAAGACCGAGGACCCCGCTGCAAAGAAGATATCTATTCCATGGGTCGCTCCCTGGGCTCATAAGGGTGCACCATACCACCGTTTAGCTGTTTTTGTCCTGGAGCAGAAGGAAGGGAAAACCCTTGACGTCACCAGGCTCAGCAACACGAATCGCGACAAGTTCAATTTACGAAGCTTCGTTGATTCTCACAAGCTAAACCCTATTACTGCGACGCTCTTCAGAACGAAGTGGGATGAGAGTATGGCACGTGTCATGGAACGTGCTGGTGTCCAGGACCAGATCAACATCGAATTGAAGAGGAAGAGGGTCGAACCATTGCCCCATAAGCGACGGACCGAGCGGATGCGGTGAGAAGGTTGTGATATTCAACGATTCGCGTAGGGAAGACATACTGTGAGTATCATAATGGATGTACTATATGTTGAATACCTTTGCAAATGTATCATACTATTCGACGCTGAACAAACGCGTAGCATTCAGGTGACGGCCATTGTCCAGTGTATGCAGTTTGACAATTCTTGCCAAGATATAACCCGGCGTTGATGGGTGATCGCTCCTTCCCATCTTTCTTCCAAAGCTGCCTTGCAACTTCTCGAGCTACATAATGTCATTCCTTCTGAGTTTATTAACCTAATCACTTCTCCTCCAACAAGCGTCACTCACCTTTATCAATGAACTCATCACACTTGCGGCTGCCTGTCACTTCGTTTTGTCTTTCCGACCGTTTCGCTCTCCATGGCACCGAATAGCCTGTCAGCGCCCGCGTCCTTTGTTCCCTCTTGCGCACAAGCTGCTTTGGCTATCGTAATCATCCAATCGAAGCCGTTTGATACAACCGTGCGAGGTGAGTAGGTATGAGCTTAACCACAACGAGTGCGCGTACTAAGCGAACACAGATTATGTCCTCGGGTTGCGTGCTCAGGTGAGACGCGGACAGAACCCCGTGCACGCACAAGAGCCTGGCCGTTATCTCGATCTTGTCGCATACTGGCAGGAGCAATATAGGCGGGCACAAAATGAGTGTGACCAACTGCGAAGCATCAACGTCAAACTGGAGCGGTCCAATCATATTCTCTCGAGTCGAACGAGCGAGGACACCCTTGATGCCAATATCACCCCACGGGCTTCGAAACGTAAACCACCAACAGCCTCATCGACTAAGACACAGAAGCGGCCAAGACCATCACAGCAGAAGACGGCCCAGGAGTCTGTCGCTGAAGCTCAAGGCGTGATTGAGAGCGATGCAGAATTTCTCGACGGTCTAGGAGAAGGTGGGCAATGCAGTACCCTTGGACTAGCTTAGCTAACAGAGTGTACACAGATGGCACAAGTCTCACGGAGGCTCTATTCATGACGCACAACCTGTGCAGAGCGGCGAAACCAGATCCTGAGAGCCTTTGCCTTAGTCTTGTTCGAACATCTTCGGTGCTTGGCAAGGTCGTTCGTCTCATTGCACATAATCATGAGCAACTTTCACACCGGGGTCCAAGAACACCAGGAGCCACATCCTTGGATCGAGACAAGACCAACTTCTCGATTGCATTATCGATATGTGCAAGAACCTTCATGTCTATTCTTGTCGGCACCGGTAAGCTGGCCGGCGCTGATGTGGATAGGCGACTGTCCAGCGTGGTGATATGTGAGCTAGTAGACATGTTCAAAACAGCACTGAGCTCAATCGAAATGTCAGCTCGGCAAACATCTCAACAAGCCAAGTCGCAACCCGTCCAACCCAAGCTAGATAAGGGAAAAGCACCTATTAGCGTTGTGAAGGAGTCTGCTCCTGCTCGAGCGGTTGCTCACCTTCTGATCAGCTTCCTTGGGCTTCTTGAAAAGGCGGACTGCACCCATCAAAAGATATTCGATGGATTTGTTTTCGTACTCTTCGAGCGGATCGGAAAGCGCCTGTACTACTGCACGTTCGGCCGACCCCGCAGCACTACGGTCGAAGGCAACATCTTATCCACACCTGAGCCTAACGATGTGGCTGGTATTACGAAGCGCGAGGTAGAGGCACTTGCTATTCGACTAGAGATGAAGGCACTGGTACTGATATTGGAAAGAGCGATGGGGTTGGCTCCGAACCATATGAATCCTCAAAGCAGCCGGGAGCTCAAGAATCCTAACTACCTTGGCCGCACATTGAGCGTGAAGAACTTGCCCACTGTCTCGAGAGCACGGTTAAGTCCGATTGCGAAAGATCGCCTTCAACGAACTCTGATCACCTGCATGTATGGAAACAAAACGGACGATGAGTTTCTCGATGTTCTCACGAAACCAATGCCAGCCATACGACTCGGTTCACAACAGAACGTCGCCAAGGTTGATGAGAAGGACGTAGAAGATTGGTATAAGCACGAAGTCTGGCGACTCATTGGTTGGGATATCCTTGCGAAGGAGAGTGGCTGGTGAGTTCAATCTTGATGTTGAAATTGTCTGCAAATTATTGCTAGATGTGGTTGGTATTATGGAGCCAGTGTAATATGTAGATATGGCTGCTGATTCTCGCGGCACGATTATAAACGATGATCGTATGATGTGGTGTAATGTTGGGCGTGAGCAACCTTCAACAAACTTTTAAGACGTGTCACTTTAATTTCTTACAAACTGATCAGCGCATTGACTAGGACCTTAGAGAGGATAAAAGATATTTGGTGTAGAGGTTTACAGATACGGGGCTAAGATTCTACGCGCTTTATTAATATATGGTGATGCACAAATAGTAGGCATCGGGACTGAGTAAAAAGTAATATCGAGACAAATCCTTGAGGAGCTATCTAAGTGGGCTTGAGATGGTATATGTCCTGGTACGTAATCGCCCATTGGTTGGCGTGTGGGCGGTATGACATATTTACACTTGCGTAGCTCTTTAGAATAAACTATGCTACAGAACTCGTGAGAAAAGATTGACTATACCTACTAGTCGAATCAACACAGCAACATGTCGCATCTCCATGGACGTGTGTTGGTGTACCAAGATCGGGGGAGGATTTTATGCGGGTGGAGATTGAGGTCGTGGCTCATGATCCGAAATAAAAGTCTCTTAGTTAGTGATTGGGGTTAGATTTGCTATGGGCCAAAAGGTCTGATTTTCCGCATACCTAATTAGTACCCTAGCTGGGAATAGTCTGTGCGCCCCGCATGAACACCCGTTCGCTCTTTCCGACGACACTCGTTCAGTCGTGTGCAGTGTCTCGAGTCCCACGACGCGTTCCGCATAAGAAATACACCTTTACACGTGTGACTTAGTCCTACGGACGAGATACTGCTTGGATCTCTGTTCAGCCCATCGAGAGTTGGTAATGGCGCAACGAAGTCATTTCTCCTTCACCATCAGGAATCTCGGTCTTCACCAACACTCTCTTCAAGAAGTGGGTCGTGCGGTCGAAAAAGATCTAGAAGAGTCCTCGTTCTTCCCGAAATCATGATGGCTTCTGCGCTTCACCGTTCGAGGTTCGATGCCCTAGTAAGGGGTGTAGTAGGCAGGTCGCAATTATACATAAACCTGTTCAACAAAGGTAAGATGTATGTGCAACAGCGAGATTAACTGGTAGAACGTGCAGTATATCTAGCATCCCAAAGAGCATGGTCCCCAATACTGCCGCTACAAGGCCAGACCACTTCGCTTTCACCAGAACTGGACGGCTCCGCAGCCCCCGCACCCTCCCCTACCGCAACGAGGAGCCATCCACTTGCCCATTTCAAATCGCGGGTGACCTTCTGTATATATCCTTGGCGCAGTTAGCTAATCAAAAGGCCTATATCGCTCCTCACCCTACACCTTTCTCATCACGGCACCCGACTGCCTTGCCGACAGATTCCCCTCAAACTGGTTGTCGCTGGGGCTTCGAATCAGTTCGTATCATACAGAGGTTCTTCATCTACAATCAAGTCGCTAATCTCACCCTCGACTACAGCGTCGACCGCTCACCATGTTCGACGTCGACGAGAAGGCTGTGCTTCCGCCGCGCTCCAGCGACGAGGAGCGGGACGGCGCATCGCCAATCGGCTTCAAGCCATCTGGTGTCGCTCGTGTAGAAGCGATAACTTCGCATACTACTCTTCGCGATCGTATCTGTATCTTCTCCGGTATCTTCTTGATCGCCTTTGCGTATAGTCTGGACGCGGTTCTGCGAGGCACCTATCAGCCACTTGCCACGTCCGATTTTAATTCACACTCCTTGTTGAGTACGATCAACGTGGTGAAGAGTGTTATCTCCGTTGCTGTGCAGGTATGTGGTTCGTTCTCGGGTACAAAAATTTCATAGCTAACAGGTCAATCAGCCCGGCGCTGCTAAGATTGCGGATATCTTTGGTCGCAACGAGTTGCTCATCCTCTCTGTTTTCTTTTACACCATTGGTGAGACTTTCGATTCTTTCTATGCAACTCGACTTATTCTGTGCAGGTACTATTATTGAGGCGACCAGCAACAGCATCTCCACGTTTGCTGTGGGTGCTCTATTCTGGCAGCTCGGATACACTCTCGTTGTTTTGCTACTCGAGATCATCGTTGCAGATACAACCTCATTGAGGTCGCGTGTGTATGTTGCGTCTATGTGAAAACGGCAAGAAAGTCATACACTGATTGGCGTCTAGGTTCTTCTCCTACATCCCTCCTTTCTGCTTCCTTATCATCCCCTGGGTATCGCCCGACGTCGCGTCTACAGTCCTTACCAATACCACCTGGCGCTGGGGTATCGGCATGTGGGCCATCATATATGCCGTCTGTGCCTTGCCTCTAATCCTAGCTATTGCTTGGGTCAACCGGAAAGCGGTCCGATCGGGCAGCCTCGAGAACCTCAAGACGCCGTTTCAACAATACGGTGGTTGGACTCTGATGAAAGTTCTGTTCTGGCAGCTAGATGTCATTGGCATCCTACTCGTAACCAGCGTGCTCGGCCTGACACTTACACCCCTTACATTAGCAGGAGGTAAAACGCCACATGCGCACTGGACCGAAGCAAAAATCGTGGCCCCAATCATTGTCGGTACACTTTTGATACCCGTCTTCCTCTGGTGGCAAACCAAGGCTCCTTGCCCCATGGTACCCTTCCCCGTAAGGCACCAACATATGCTGCTCCTTTCTGACTGCTAACATCTAAAAGCTCCTTAAAGACCGTGCCGTGTGGGGATCTCTGGGCATCGCCCTGCATCTGAACTTCGGTAAGTCCTCCAATCTCACTATACAACTGTCGCTGACTCTGAGCAGCGTGGGCTTGTCAAGCGGACTATCTTTTCTCAGTCCTCATAATCGCCTTTAATGAGAGTGTCAAATCGGCCACCCGAATCCTATCGTTGTACAGCTTCGTCTCAGTAGCCGTCGGTATTCTAACTGGTTTGGTTGTCTACAAGATTCGTCGGCTCAAACCGATTGTTATGCTCGGTACCTGCCTGTTCCTCATGGCCTTTGGGCTTCTCATCTACTTCAGGGGTGGTGCAACAGCTCCAGAGCACGTTGGCATCGTCGCTGCACAAGTAATTCTTGGTATTGGAGGGGGTCTATTCCCGTATCCAACTTTAGCCAGTATACAGGCCGCCACGAAACACGAACACGTCGCCGTTGTTACAGGGTTGTATTTTGCTATCTACAATTTCGGTGGAGCACTCGGCAACGCAGCGTCTGGTGCTATCTGGACACAGATTCTTCCTCGAGAACTCGAAGAGCACCTCGGCAATAAAACGCTGGCTATGAAGTGGTACGCCAATCCATTCGAACAGGTCCCCCTACATCCAGCGGGCACCCCAGAACGGGAGGCTGTCATTCTTGCGTTCGAGCGCGTGCAGCGTATACTTTGCATCACGGGAGCTGGTATTTGTGTGTTGCTCGTCTTTTTCTCTTGCGTCATTAGAAACCCCAAGCTCCCTGACACACAGTCGATGCCAGACGCGGAAGACGAGGTGGTCGAGATGTCCGACATGAATAGCAGACGTGAAGTGGCTGATTATAAGGGCGAGAAGTGGTGGGCTTTCTGGAGGAAGTAGCGTAACTCGCTTCTGGTACAGTGGTATGGCGGATCTACCACGACACGGATGACCAGTCACGACTTGATGATGTTAGGACACTTGAAAGATTATTGGACGGTTCGGGGATTTGAGGGACCTGTGGGGACTTTGATTGCTTATGTTGAGTCATCATAGGATAGCACAAAGTGGAGGCGACATGACCGATGAGGCGCCTTCGAAACGGATTTTCACCAACTCGAGCGTGGATGTTGACGTTGGAGCACCCGGCCCACTTTGGGACGAAATTTTGGGAGAACCAAAATGGTACTGCGCTGGCTGGATTCTGTTTCAAACTTATCAGTGTAGTACTGAAGACAATCGATATGGACCTCCCTTCTTACGCAAATGATAGCTCAGTTCACTACACCTGCCTCAGCAGATTTCTGTGAAGAGAGCGTAACGACTTTACTATTAGTTTTGGTGATGGAAGGATGACACAGATATTGATTGCTGTTCAATGAGGAGAAGCGGTATCAATTATGCCTCGATCTAGTTGGTCTAGTTAGAGCGTTTCTATTCATCATCTTCCACAGTCTATAGCTTCAATGACTGCCATAGCAACGGCCACTCTAAGCTCATATTTCCCTCCCCTCTCCTAATCCATCCAATAATCACCTTCTGCACGCATTAACAATCTTCTGAATCATTGCATCCTGCTTGACGAAATTCTCTCCCAATCCCGCAATATCATCCTTCTTCATCGCCCTCCTGAAATTCGCCGCGCTGAGAAAGTCCTTCGGCGATTTCAACTTGCCCGCCGTCAATAAATCCAAAATCGCCAACGGCGCCATCTCAGGGTTCTCAACGACTTCTTTGATCGTGAGCCCCGCGTTCGCAGCTACACCTGCCAGCGCAATGATACGCCCCAGTTGTAGCATGCCTGCGGCGACTGCTGCTGCTTGTCCGAGGAACGGCACGATGAAGAATATGAGGGAGAGAACTGTTAAGAGGGTGTTCTCTGCTTCTTTCTTTTCTACTTCTTCGCCGAGCTCTTTGGCGTCTTCCATGCCTTCGACGGCGTTTTGGACCATGAAGACGGGGATGGACAGCGCTATTACTACGTCGGCATTTGAGCCCATCCATTGGCCTGTTGCGACGTCGAAGGTGCGCGCTGTTAGTACGGAATCGAGGTTTCCTACGTTGCCCATTGCGTCGACGACGATGTCTTTGGGGTCGGGGATCGTGTAGTCGTCTTTTAACGTTGGGAGGCCATTGACTGTCAGGAAGAGTTTGTTACATGGGCTAGGGTTGCATTGTGTTTCTTCTTCGTAGGTATCGAATCTAGAGGTGTATATGTTAGTGATTGGCTCATCTGCTGCTTGTTCGTTAGGATGCTTACTTGATCCAGTCCTCCAAGATTCCCGTCTCGTCGGCTAGTGCTTTGAAGAAACCTTCTTTGTCGCGCAAAGTCATGTCGATTGTCCAGACGCCGATGAGGAGACCGCCTCGCACATCTCGCGGAACAGGGCAAGTCCCTTTCCAGTCGTCTCCGTTTCCTTTGAAGTGGCAGTCGAAGTACTTCTGTCCTTCGCCGTTGAGCCAGTGCGTCCACTGTCGGAGAACCTCGGGTAGACCCTTCTTCATGTACTTTACGTACGACTTGAATTTGCTGTCATAACCGTCGTTGACGCGACCATACTTAATGACCGACTCTTGCAACATCCGCTGTAGGACTCGGAGTGTATATACCGAAGCGCAGTATGGGTCAAGACCACTGTCATCCGAGATCTTCTCCAGCGTATCGAACTTATCGCGCTGGTCGCACTTAGGTCCTCCGCCGCTCAACGTGTCTTCGCTATCGATGTCGCCTTCTCCGATACCAGAGTCGCCGTAGTCTTTGTCGAGATCAACTGCCCAGTCGGATGTACCGCCAAAGTTTAGCCCCTTGTACCAATCTGTACGGGTATCTTTCGTGGTATCAGACATGTACGCTACCCACTCGACATCATTGTAAACCAGCATATCGGAGTTCGAAGCACCATCATGCCACGATTTGACGGTGAAACCACTCCGGTCATTAGCGCCCTTTACCAAGATCTCCCTTATCTCAGCGTTAGAAATGTAACCGCCTGTCTCGGTACATTCACCAGGCATGGCATCCGATTCGGTCGAGGAGCCGGTGAACCTGCAGTTTGGACCTGTGCAGCCAGATTCCTCCATGTGGAAGCTGCGACCGTAGCTAGCGACGCCGACGATGACTTTGTTGGACTGGACGCCAGCTTTGGTTACCATGGCAAGCGAGATTTTGGTTTCAGTACTGTTGATGTGAGAACGGAGACAATTTCCTTCTGGGCACCCAACCGTAGCCCATTTGTTGCCATAGTCCCACTGTCCGTGAAGGTCGTACGTCATGTAAACAAAGTAGTCGACTACCTGAGAAATCTCCTTAATCGGCATACCCTTGAGATACCAATACGACGCCGGCGCAGCAATAGCAACCTCTTTATTCCCAAGCCTACGCTTAACCAACTTCAAGAATTCAAGGTACTGCTTTCCAGCCTCAATTTGTCCAGCCGGAATCCCTGGGATATCAGGAGCGGCAGGATACTCCCAGTCAAAGTCGACGCCATCTAGTCCGTTGTCGGTCACGAATTCTGCGATGTTGTTGGCTAGAGTCGCGCGATTCGCATCCGTGACACCCGTGCGGAAGATATCGAATGTCGACGGTTCAGTTGAGAAAGCCCAACCACCAAACGAGACGATACGTTTGATACCAGTCATCTTCTTCATCTTGTCAAATTGCTCCTGTAGCTTCGATACATCAGGCTTGAAGTCAGGCGTGATATCTGGAAATGCAAAGTGCACATGGGTATACTTTTCCTTGTCGATATCGGTGATGTCCATGTGTAGACACGGTCTATCCTTGTTCCAAGCCTCGAAGTACGCGATCTTGCGGAATTGCGCAGGAGGACTCTTGTTATTAGTTATCTCCATGCCGCAGCTTGCTATGCAGCCGTTCTTTCCGGGCTTGGATGTGCCAGGCGCCCCTGTGTCGGCAGGATTCTCGACGCAGAAATCATCGGTTAGACCGCATTGGCCCCATACGTTGCAGCAGACATTTAACGGGCAGGGGTTCAAGTCTTTCAGCTCTTTGCCGTCCGTGGGCCGGAGGGTACCAGGGACGGTAGGACCGCAGAGCGCATTTTCGACAGGGGCGGGCATTGGTGGATCTCCTTTTGATAGGCAGATTTTCTGACCCGGTTGTATTTGTGAGCAGCCTGCCCAGCCCCATGTCTTTTTGTTGAAGTCGGTGATATTTTGAGAAGTGAGGAAGTGTGCTTCCGCAATGTTGAAACAGTTGTCGTCAGCAACGATTTGGTACGTTGCACATGAGCCATCTGCGTTCGGTTTTGGTGTGACTGAAATTTAGGTCAGTTGATTGATATTTTCTGAAAATTCAAAGACATATAGGGTACTTACAGTCTGGAAGATCCCCCTTAGAGCAGCATACATATTGATCAGGCTTCAGCGTGTTGCAAAAGTTGGCCTTCGAGTTGAAGCCAGTGAACTGTGTCTGAGAGATACCGCACTCCTGGGCAAGAGAATAGCAAGAATCACCAGACTCGACTTTGAGATATTTGCACGTGTCTCGGGGGCGGAGCTCTGAACGAGCCTGTCGCTTAACTGCGTCTGAGATAGGTTCACTGATTTGCTCAAGGCCAGAGAGAATTCGCGGTTCTTGCGGGATGCTAGTTCTTCTGATAAAAGTGATGGGCACTTTTTCTCCAGCATCCTTGCTATCGTAGCCGGTAAGACACTTGCCTTGTACCCAGTTGCCGATAGCCGCTTGCGTCGCCGAGATGTTTCCTCGAAAGTCGGCATATACACCCACGTTCCAGGAAGCAGGAGTGTTATCGCGACATACTTCGGAAGCTAGTGCAGAGACTTCGCCGGCTTCGTCAATTGCCTTGATGAGCTTGTCAACCACAACGTCGGCGTCGGCATTCAGCACCTCAGTGCCGACGTACAGACCAACCACCGCTCCACGGAACTGAGCTAACATTGTCGTGGATTTGCAATCCGGTTGAGTGTGCAAGTAGTCTCTCAGTTTCTGAACGGCAGTGACTATCTCCGCCTTGTTTGCCAAGATGCCATCACGACTGTATCTCCATTGTAGGATGTGAATGGCAGTTTGATTCCGAATGCCTTCAGCATTGGCATTACATCCATCTAGCGCAGCAAGCTTCTTGTAAACCAGCGTCGAGTTTGAGCTTACAGATTCATTTGACTGTCTCTTCTCAATTGGTGAGCCGAAAGTAAACGGTGCTGGGTTGTATTCCATTTCTTGTGTAGTATTTGCCCCAGAAGCCGTGCAGGATCGCAGGGTGATGAGTGTATCTGGGTCGTCGACTGCTGTGAAGATTGCAGTGTCGAACAGAACGGGCTCCTGGCACCTCTTCAGTGCAGGTTCGCCGTGGAGATGAGTCCATTTTGTGGGATCGTTACCGGCCTTGCTACATTGAACAGGGCATGGATCGAGAGGGGAGGATTGAGAGCTTATTGAGCAGAATAAAAATAAAAGAGTGAGGGCAATGTAGCCCAAAGATTTATGCATTGTGAAGTTAGGTATGCAACCCATTCCAGAAGAGTTCCGAAATATGAAAAGAGAGGCAGAAACAAATGGGTGGACGTAGTCAATCGACCACAGTTAGGGATGCTCTAAGAAGAGGGAGTAGCAAGAATACAACTTATGAAGCCACGGACGTTGCACCTCGTCCAAAAAGGGTTTTGGTCAAGGGCCGGCCCAAGGACTTACCTGCCGGTAAGGCCACCATACCCATCGCAAATATCAACCGAAGAAGCCTAGAGTACGGGTCGGGCAATCAAGCATGCAATCTATATTGCTTGGCCCAACTTTTTACCGTTCAAGAGGATTCCCAACAACCCTATCCGTGTCAGCCTTACCATCGTGCACAGTCACGGTCACTGCGTAGCCGTTCGGACCGTGCTCATCTTGCTCCCACAACCGCCTCATATCACCAAATGGACTTCCCTGATTCTCGCAGACCACTCAAAAGATTTCGCCGAATAGAGTCAATTGGTTGCTTTTCTTTACTTGGTCTCGCGGTGCGGCGTGTCTTTTTCAAGATGGGTCGCATGCTGCTGGACAACGCTGGCTGCAAATGTCCACGATCACGCAGACGTATATTAACCGGTCGCGATCTAGAAACGAACCCTGCCCTGGCAGGTAGACAAGCGAAGCTAATGCAGGAACATTCCCAATTTAGGGCCTATAGCGTACGGGATAATAACCAAGATATTAAGTGGCGAACAAGGTACCACCGACTTGGCATGATCGAAGGATTCTGCCATGAGGCTGACCGTATGAAAATAGGTACAGCTCGTCTACATGGTAGTATCGTGGACACCCTTTAGGCCTCCTGCTTTGAGCATTGGTACCGAACAAGGTGCATCTAGCCTCGGGCAGGATGCGGGACGAGAGGTCTAGCGATATGAATCCCGGAATGAATTACGGTGGTAAGAGTCGCATCTTGCCGGCCATCATCCTCAACCTTTGTGTGCACTGCGTTTGGTTTTGGGGTTCAGCACACATCTTCTCGTCTACCCTTTGGCAATTCTTTCGTTCCTGTCGCTCTTTACCTCAGTCGCTCGTCCTATAGCATTGTTGCTAGCTTCGACCTCTTTAGACTTTTCCTCCTAAGTCAACTATGAAGTTACACCAGGTCCTCCTACTTGCTGCAGCGGCGTCCCCGGTGCTCGCGTCCGATCGCGCTGGTGGATATGAAGCCGTCATGTTCTACGATGTAAGCTTAAACTACGTCGATGTTCTCGAGAATACAAAACGACTGCCATGCCGTACTTCGTCATGCTAGCTGACTTCTACCACAGATATACCGAATGGATGGTTTCCGAGATGAAGGTGACCGCACTATTGCTACAGGTTGTAAAGGAAAAAACGGCGGCCGTTGCAACTTCGCGGAGTTTATATTCCATATCCAAGGAGGAACCCAGTCAGTTATTGTAAACGGCAAAAAGGAAACCGTTGGCAAATTCAACCCCAGCAACGTCCCACCGTCTCTGGATCTTGAGAATCCTGACATCAACGAAGCTTCGAAAATCATGGATTGGAAAGGGTGGCCGAACCCCCAATACGGAAAGAATCCAAAGGTTACAGATCCATACTACCCTAGCTACGACGCGAAGTATGACCAAAAGAGACTCTTGGGTAAACTGTACGAGTCTGGGAAAGTTAGAGACAAACATGGCGACGTTCTGACCAAACTTGGAAAAGTTGCTCAAGACTCCAGAGCGGCGGCAGGTTCCAAGGGTGACAACATACTGAAGCGAATCAACAATGCATTGTAAGCACAAACAAGGACGGACCAACAACGTTCGTTCACGTCACTAAGTAAATTCATCTAGAGATAATGTGATTCTCGGCCGCTTAGCAGACAACGCAGACAGCTTGGTGCGCGATCTTGATCTGAAAGTGATCAGCAAGTATAACACCGGCAAGAACGCAGCAAACCCTAAAATCGTGATCCCAACGACAGATTATAAGCATGAAGAGACTGGGAAGACGTACAAGATTATTGATGCCACAAAATTCGCGGATGAAATCAAAAACCACCCAAGTTTGAGCTCGGATGCGAAGACCGCCATTAACAATGCCATCACTGAATATGTATGTGGAGTTTTATAGATCTATTTGAATTGATCACTGACATTAATTCTTCCCAGGTCACCAATTACACGAATGACGAGAGCTTGTCGGAGAAGGCGGGCTCAAGTGGTGTTACGCATCATCGCGATATCAAGGCTGCGCAGGCGATTTCTAGTACGCTCAAGGCTCCTCTTCCTTCTTGTTAATAGTTGAGACATTTGGATGGCAATATGTTGCACATAAATGTGTGGTTCCGGGTTTGGTGTCTATTTTTTCTACAATTTGATTGATAGAATCTCGAAATGTTTCTCTGCACAACAATAGTGACTTGCAAATTGACCAAATGAGGGACTTTTTGGTCGCATGCAGTCTCGTAGTTTGCTTCATGTCTTCAAGGTGACATAGACTCGATATCTTGTTACTCCTAACCGAGGAGCTGTAGAACCATGTAGGCAGTCAGGACTCAACCTCGCCTCGCGCGACACTCACCTGACCTCACGAGGGTTACACGCGTTCTAGAACGAACAATACCTATGTTTAGAACTCTTCGTATGGTGTTTCTTAGCTTTAGCAGTGCTATCGACCGAGGACCAGCGTCGAAGATGAGCACCTGCCTTACCCGTTTCCCACATCCATGTCGGCTTGGCAACACGTTCACTCCCCGTCCATACTACCTTCCTAACGCACAACATGCCGAAAATCGCTTGCCTAGTATTTATCGAATCTTACTTCAAGATTGTCAGGCACCCCGAAAACTTCTGCATGTTCTTGGCGTTCCCTCCTGTGGTGGCCCGTGTGGTACTATATAGCCGGCAGAATAGTTAGTAGATCCGGTCGCAAGTACCGACGTTCTGGAACCAGGGGCCAATACTCAGGGGAGGACACCGAGGAGGGTAGAGCTAGAACTGGTTCTGGGTACGGCTTACTATAGAGGTGCATATACTCAATTTTGCGCATACGAAGCTTGGTATGTTGGAGTAAGCCTTACCGTGACACGTGATTAACCACGTTGGGGCACCGTTAGGCGTGCATGGATAGTGGCCGAGAATTGTATGAATATAAGATGCTCAGTTTTCTCGGTGGCAGTAAAGCCGATACTTGAGCAGTACGCACCTCGAGACAGTGTCGATAATTCAAGAACTTGTCGTTCGTTCCCTTCTTTGTATTAATTCACTATGTCGCTTTCTAAGACTTTAATGCTCGCACTTGCAGCATCCTCTTCCCTCTTTGCCAACGCAGCCACTATCAAAAGAAGAGGTGGAAAACCAGCTCTACCTTACGACCCAAACACTTCTCAGTACTGCACGTGGTGGGTTGACTATGATGGCTCCTCCGACTGCGCGACCATGCTTGAGGACAACTTCACCATTCTAGAAGACTTCCGACGCTGGGTAAGCCTCACACCCTTATATCTCGATACATTATTAATTCTACACAGAATCCTACCATTGGAGCCAACTGCGCCGGCCTGACAAGTGGACGCTCTTACTGTGTGGAAGCACTCTTTGAGGTCATTCCGACTTCTTCAGCTGTGCCTACGCCTACTCCAAAACCCCAAAGCTCTACTGTCAAGCCTCCTACAACACCTACCCCTACATCCAGCTCTGTGAAGCCCCCAATTTCTTCTTCAACAACTACCCCCGGCAATGGCATTGAGACTCCTCTCCCGACTCAGCCTAACATCGTCTCCAACTGCGATAAGTTCTACCTCGTTCAATCTGGTGACCAGTGCGCCAACATCGCCTCCAAATTTGGCATCACGCTCGCCAAATTCCTAGCCTGGAACCCATCAGCCGGCGCATCTTGCGGAGGACTGTGGGCCGACGCATATGCTTGTGTTAGCATCATTGGCGAAGATGCAACTCCCGTCCCCTCTGCGACTCCAACGCCCACGAAGCCTGGGAACGGCATCTCAACGCCTCAACCCACGCAGCCAAACATCGTCAGCAACTGCGACAAGTTCTACCTCGTCAAGTCTGGCGACACTTGCGCGAACATTGCTTCCTCGAACGGTATCACGCTTGCCCAGTTCAATGCGTGGAATCCCTCCGCCGGCAGCTCATGCGGGGGTCTCTGGGCCGACGCATACGCTTGTGTTTCCATCATTGGACACGAACCGTCAAAACCTACTCCTACACCGACGAACCCGGGTAATGGCGTGCAGACACCGACACCAACTCAACCGGGCATGGTGACTAATTGCAAGAAGTTTGATTTCGTGAAGCAGGGTGATACGTGTGACGCGATTACGAAGAGGAATAACATTACGTTGGCGAACTTTACAAAGTGGAATACTGGGGTTGGGTCGACTTGCACAAGTATGTGGGCCGAGTCGTATGTTTGCGTTGGAGTTTAGTCTAGAGACGACATGATGTGAAATTACGGAGATTAAAGGGACATTTAGAAGCTTATTAGATGAAATGTATAATTGCCTTCTTCCGATACCATGTACGACATGTCTAATTGCTCGCTTCCTGTGCCAGTTGAAACTGACTGACGTACCTCCTCTCTACAAATGCGCTAGCTTTCTTTTCAGTACCATTTGTGTCCTTGCTATCTTTTGCACCCCAACCACCTCCACCAGGAGTGTCAATGACAAACCAATCCCCCTTCTGAACCGAGAAGTCCTTACGTCCACCTAACCTACACCACCTATCTCCAACCTTCTTAACAATATAGTTGACACCACTCTTGCCATCCTCACCACCAAACATACCATACGGCCTTGTCACACGGCGTTCGCTGACAATTGAAGCGTTCATGTCTCGATAAAATTCGTAGATGCGACGAATACCGTTACCACCATTCCACGCTCCTTGGCCACCGGAACCATCGCGAATACTGAACTCGCGAAGCAGAACAGGGTAGCGCTTTTCGAGGAGTTCAGGATCCGTGATACGCGTGTTTGTCATGTGAATGTGGACACCGCTAGTGCCGTTCCATCCAGGTCCTGCACCACTGCCACCGCAGATAGTCTCACCGAAGCCGAAGCCGGAATCCGGGATAGCCTTGCCATCATTATCGAAGTCGTTGTTGATACCGAAGGAGAAAACATTGCAGTCACCTTGGCTAGCGGCGCAGGCTTCAAAGGCTCTGATGACGACATCGGTGACGCGCTGTGAAGTGATGGGATTTCCTGCACATACGGCAGCGTAGGGTGATGGGTTAAGAATGCTTCCTTCAGGTATCGTGAAGGTGAGAGGTCGTAGACAGCCTTCGTTGAGTGGGATGTCTTGATTGATGAGACAACGAAGGACATACAGCGTGGCTGACCTTGCAATTGCTTGCGGGGCGTTGAAGCTATGGTAGCCTTCCTCGCCGGTTCCTGTGAAATCAAAATGAGCTGATCCATCCTCTGGATTGATCGTAATCGTAAGTTTGATAGGCGTGCCATCATCCATGAAGTCGAGCGCGAGAAGAGGTTTACCACCGGTTTCTTTGTAAGTGCGCTTCATGAAGTCTCTTACACATGCTTCGGCGTTAGCGGTGATTGCATGCATATTAAGATGCACGGTGGATAGACCTCGCTCAGCTATGAGATCAGCCACAAGTGCTGCGCCTTTGGCGTTCGCTGATACTTGCGCTTTCAAGTCGTTGATATTATCAGCGAGCTTGCGGGTTCCTGAGCATCCCGGATACTGAGCAGGATCATGAAGCAAGACCTTTGTAACAAGTTCTTCGTCGAAGACGCCATCGCGAACGAGATACTCCGAGACGATCATGGCACCCTCCTCGTGTAATTCGACGGAGCCGGCAGGCATAGAACCAGGGAGAATTCCTCCGATCTCCTGGTGGTGACCCCTCGAGGCTGTATAAAATATGATGGTCTTTCCTGCATCATCGAATACTGGGGTGACACATGTGATATCGGGCAAATGAGTTCCGCCCGAGATAGGATGGTTCGCTACAATGACATCGCCTGGTCGCAGTTGGCCTTCATACTTCTTGTGTTGGTACATGACAGCTTGTTCCATGGACCCAAGATGCACGGGTACGTGCGGAGCATTCGCCACAAGTCTTCCCTCAGGGCTGAAAAGCGCGCAACTGAAGTCGAGACGTTCCTTGATGTTGACAGAGACACTTGTTTTCTGTAGCGCTAGGCCCATCTGTTCTGCGATACTCATGAAACGGTGAGCCATGACAGAGAGCTCAACCGGATCAACCGCTCGTGGCGCAGCGTCCGTGGTAGTAGCCTGTCCTGCAGATCGGTCGAGCTCAATCATGACGTGGCGCTCTAGGATAGTTGCTTTCGATTTGGGTGCGACGACGATTGTTTGAGTGTTGTCGAGAATGATCGCAGGGCCTTCAATCAGGTCACCCTGACTCAAGGTCGAAAGATGGAACAATGGGGCAGTACACCAACCGCCCTCGAAGAAGACTTGCACTTGATCAGAGATTTTCTTCGATGACACTGCGGTGGGTGGAGCTTTCTCTAGTTGTTGTTCAAGGACGAACTCAGGCTCCACAGAAGGGCTGCGAGCCGTCGCACGTACTCGTACATTCTCGACCAGGATGTCGCGGCCAGGCATAATGAATGAAAATTGTCGCCTGTGCTCAGCGATAAAGGCATCATCCCATGTTCCTTTATCTGGCCTAGAAATCATAAAGGTAGTATCGGAGCCATCGTACCGTAGGTTCAAGAAATGTTCGAACCCAATGGTCTGCCCCGCGAAACCGTCCTTGGCAAGCATCTCAGCTGCATTCTTTTCGAGATTCGTCAAGCGCTCGTCAAGCTCCTCGAGAGATGAGCTTAGAAGCACTGAACATGGCTCTTGAACATCGCGAACAACGTCTGCAAGGGCCATGCCGTACGCTGAAAGGATGGATGAATAGCGATGGACCAAGACGCGGTCGATGCCTAGATTGGTCGCGATGGCAGCGGCAGCTTGACCACCCGCACCACCAAAAACAGCGAGGTCGTGATCGGACGTACGATGTCCCTTAGCTTCAGTGAGTGATCGAATAGGTCGGCACATAGTCTCGTTAGCGACGTCAAGGAAGCCCAGAGCAAGTTCCTCAACAGTCTTAGTCTTTCCGCCTGTTTTTTGCAGATCTTCATTGACTTTGACGAGTAGCTCTTCGAAAGCTCTCTTCGAGCCTTCGTAGTCCAGCGGTTCGTTCTCATTCTTTCCAAAGATCTTCGGAAAGTACTCGGCCTGCAGACGACCGAGAACTAGGTTTGCATCGGTGACTGTAAGCGGGCCGCCTTTCCTATATGCTACCGGGCCAGGATGTGCGCTGGCTGATTCAGGGCCTGCTAGGAAGAGGCCATTGCGATACGACAAGATACTTCCACCGCCTATTTAGATGAGCCAAAATCAGAAGTAAAGAATAGTATGCTTACCAGCAGCGACGGTATCAATCTCAAGCTGTGGTGATTGTATCGTCACACCAGCAGTGATTGATTCGAAGGTATGCTCCAAAGTTCCAGCGTATCTTGAAACATCCGTGCTGGTACCGCCCATATCGAAGCCTATCACCGGCTTCTTACGCAGGGGGTCATAGCACGTCTTGCTAAATCCAACTACACCGCCAGCAGGGCCAGAGAGAATGGCTTTCAAACCACTGAAATGCTGCCACCCGACTAGTCCACCATCGCTCTGCATGAACTCGCATCTCGCCCCGTTCACGTCTTCAAGACCGCCAACGAATCCTTCACGGAATCCGTTGATGTAATCCCGTGTCAGCGGGGTAAGATATGCATCTGCCGTCGCTGAGTAGCCTCTTGAGATCGCTCTAATCATTGGAAATATTTGTGAAGAAACCGAAATTTGACTGAAGCCGATATCTTTGGCTATATCGGCAATCTGCAACTCATGATTCGGGAAGGTATAAGAGTTAATGAGCGTGATAGCCAGCGATCGTACCCCCTTATCAAAGAGCGCTTGCAGCCCCTGGCGGGCATGTGTGCTATCTGATGGTGATTTAGCTATGCTATTCGCATGAAGGTACGTTTGACTCACCAACGGGGCGCAGGACCCGTATCGCCTCTCCACCAACACCTTTCTGTAGATCGTAGGAACTGCGCTTTGGGTCTCGTAGCGTCGCCTTGTCCTCAGTGGAGTCATGAAGAGTTACACGCTCATCGATTTCCAAGACATCATCGAAAAGCGTTTCCGGCCTCCGAATGTTCAGATCAAACAGTTTTGGTCTTGTTTGGTCTCCAATGCGGAGTAAATCTCTGAACCCTTTCGTTACTATCAGCGCACACTTGGTTGAGTTCCTCTCAAGTAATGCATTTGTAGCAACCGTAGTGCCCATTTTTATCGACTCAATGTTGCTCGTGTCAATCTTCTGGCCGCGCGGTATCGAGGTACCGGTCGCCTGCTCGAGGATCCTGCGGATACCCTCGGTGGGCCTACATGGCACGATGTCAACTTTCGTAATACGTAGAAATTACTCAGATATGGTACATACGCATCGGCATAGTTAGTGGGATCATTGCTCAAGAGCTTCACCAATATATCCGGTTTGCCAGGGACGATTCCAAGACAATCTGTGAAAGTACCACCACGGTCGATGGCTATGCGAATGCCTGCGCCTTTGGAGGGTTGCTCGACGAAAGGCATGATAGTATTTGACCTTGAACACAACTGTGTAGTCAATAGTCGTATTAGGCTGCGCTCGCGGTGCTGTCCGCTCACGAAATGAAGGTCTTCAAAACTTTACGATCTCAGAAGAGAGGAAGACGCCCTGAGCTATCCAGATCGTACGAAACAAGAAGACGGTCGCTGCGCATTCGGGTCTCCGAGACCGTAACAAACATTGATAAGATGGCTTGAGGAGCCATAGTTCCGACAGATTCGGAACGCCTATCAAGTTCGGGGTAGCGTGTGGAGACGTGGTGCAGCACGTGCAGGCTGCAGGATGGGGTCTGACGCGCGACTGCCGATCTCGGTGGCCAATGCACAACAGCGGCAACCAGCTGCAAGTGCGCTCCTTCGCATCCGACAAATCCATGTTATCGGACTTCAGAGTCCGAAAAACCACAGTGGTCATAGGCACAGTTCCCTACACCATGCTAACTGTTTTCGCGAGCAGAGTGATCTATCGAAGCTGCATTCCGAGGCCGTTCCGAACAAGCGGAACGATGGGTCCTACTTGACGACGTCGCAATACTTGACATCTACAGTGCCCGATTGAATCTGTCTGTCGCTCGATCAACTATGACCGGCCACATTAACTTACAATTGGGCTGGCCGTCGCCATCGCTCTTCCCGGCTTCGCAGCTCCTTGAAGGTGCTTCAAACGTCCTTACTTCGCCCAAGAAGACCGCCTCTTCACTCATCTACGGACCAGACGCCGGCTACGAACCGCTTCGACGTAGCATTGCAAAGTGGCTCACGTCTGTCTATGGACGTGGCTCACAACTGTCGTTCGATCGGATATGTGTGAACAATGGTGCATCCGGCAACCTTGACAATGTCCTTGCGCGCTTTACGGATCCCGGCTACACGCGCACCATCTGGATGGTCGAGCCATGCTATTTCCTGGCGTGTCCTATCTTCATGGACAATGGCTTCCAAGGGATGATGAGAGGCGTTCCTGAAGATGATGAAGGGCTGGACATCGAGTATCTACGACGAGGCCTCGAAGCGTCAGACAAGGCTCCAGCCTCGCATGTCTCAACGCGAAAGACAGGAGACAGATACAAGAAGTTGTACCGGCATGTCATATACTGCGTTCCCACATTCTCGAACCCAAGCGCAAAAACAATGTCTCTCAGACGACGACAAGAGCTCATACGCTTAGCAAGGGAATATGATGCCCTGGTGGTTACAGACGATGTGTACGACGTGCTACGTTGGCCAGCAGAACAGGATGCAAGCCCAGATCAGCTCGGCTATGTACCACCACGCCTTGTCGATGTCGATCGCACTCTCGATGGTGGACCAAAGGACGAATGGGGCAATGCCATGAGTAATGGCTCCTTCTCAAAGATCATTGCGCCAGGCGTAAGAGTTGGATGGGCTGAAGCGACTCCCGCATTCTCTCTTGCACTTTCGACTGTAGGTGCAACCAGGTCGGGAGGTTGTCCTGCACATATGACTGCTTCGTTTGTGCATGAACTGCTTGAGACGGGATCATTGGAGAAGCATCTGAAAGAGAACGTTATCCCAACTTTTAGAGCAAGGTACTACGCGTTACTAGAGGCCATCGACCAATACCTTGTTCCGCTGGGCATGCAGATATCTACCGGAAAGCCATATCATGAGCTCTCATCGCAAACCAATGGCACCCAGAACGGTCATCATGAGCCTGTTGAGCAGGCTGGAGGTTATTTCATCTGGATCTTGCTACCTGCATCTCTCGCTGGAAAGGGTGCTGCACTGGCGGCGAAGGGCCTTGAAGAGTTTGACTTGAAGTTCGCATACGGTGATATGATGCAAGTTCAAGGAGAGCCTGCATCTGCCGAAAGGGCATTGCAAGATTACGGACATGGCATTCGATTGTCGTGGGCATGGCATACGGAACAAGAGATTGTTGAGGGTGTCCAAAGGCTTGCTACATTGGTCAGAGAGGCTAGCAACGAAGCTCAACCTTAGACGTAGTGATAGTCACAATTTGTTTAGTTCACCTAGCAGATCTGTACATGTATTCACATCCTCGTTGTCACACTCCTGCTCCTAATTAACCCATATTTTGGATGCTATTGAAATTATGTAAGACCACGGCTAATGCTATTGCTTGATTAATCTAAGAGCGATCTATAACAGAGAGAGACCCTGTGCCGGCAACCTAAGGAGCCATGTTCATATGCCACGGTGCTCAACCTTCAACCCTTAGGCCGCCAAGGGTGGCGTGAGTAACAATTCTGTTACCTCACACATGGCACCGTCCTTGTTCACGTTCTTCTCCACAACCTTCTCCATAAGAAAGTTCAATACCATTGCAGCAGCTGCCACCGCATCATCATCCGCATCAATAGCCTTCATAGCGTCCTCCAATACTTCCGGAGCCCAGGTAGGGAAGAAGAACTTGACTGTCTCGGTGTTTACAAATTTGTCGAACTCAAAATGACCCTGATACGTGAGTACACGACCTGGTTCGTACACACCCTGGACCGTGCAATGTTGTGTGCTTCCCAGCGTCATCCATGACTGTGGTAGAGAGTCTGGAGTGGGAATGACTACATGGTCATGGTGCACGAATTGAAGGCGGATCTTCTCGGGTAGTGGTTTGCTCTTTCCAAATTCCTTGAGAAATCTCTTGTGCAGTGTGATCTCCTTCACGCCAATCTCCCATCCATTCGGATCAACCCCGACTCTTACGCCGTAGTCTTTCAGTAAGCTCTGGCATACCAATTGATGCCCAAAACAGCTACCAAAAATCTTGACTCTTGGGTGATGTTTATATACATCGAGGATAAAGTCGTCTAGCTTTCGAATCCAATCCAGGTCATCGTATGCCGAATTTGCTGAGCCACTGACTACGATTGCATCGTACTCCGATATTGACTCTGGGTATTCGCTTTTCATAACATCGTAGTCAGAGGATTCGACTATTATTCGGGGTAATGTCTGAGCAGCCGCTGCTGAGAGGAGTTGGTGGAATATCTGGCCGTAGGTGGGGGCTTTCTTTGCGTAGACGTTTGGTACAGGAATATCGGCATTGAGCATACAAACACGAATTGTTTGAGCCATATCTCGCAACAAGAACTACTAAGGCACTCTATGAGGGGAAGGGACACGTTCTTGATTCTATGATATGTACAGTCACTCTCATGTGCTGGTGTCAATGCCGAATTCGGCACTGCACGTGACACCCGCTGATAAGCGAGATACCAGCGGTTCGCATTTCGCCACTCTATTACACTATTACTCTACTTTGAACATCTATGGAAGCACTATGTGACTTCGAGGTGAAGCATATCGGGCCCCTCTGGCAGAACATTTCCCGTTTCCTTGAGGAACGAGCATTACATTCCGGGAGATCCGAACGGCACCAACACAGCGTGTGATTCCTATCGTCCGTTAGAAGATATGCTATCACGGTCACAAGAACGCGACGAACAAGCATCTCATTGCCCTCATCGCCGGAGCTCCCTAGTCGGCCAATAGGCGAGGGGTTGACAACGCGCTATCGGTGTGGGCCTCCCGGGCCTCGCTTGTTGCGGACTCTCGTGTCCGACAAGCCGCAGTTCTGTTTGCAGCTTCCGCAGTGCACGCGAACCGGTTGATCGCTACCGTCCCTAAATCCTGGAGAATTACGGCGTACCAAGTCAAGAATAAGCGTTAGTCTTATCGACCCGGGGCGCTGGCGCGGCGCCTTTGTTCTCCACACTTCATTCTATCACCACTTGGCTGAGATAGCGACGAGTCGAGAAGATACGCCTCTCGTTACGCCAGGTCATCCGCCTGGTTGTACCCCTCTCTAGGGTTCTTGTTTTTATATAAATCCCAAGTGGATCGACATCATTCGAATCGCCAACCTGCACGCTCTTTCTGCAGACAACGTTGTTAGTTCCTGCCACCACCCGACATGGCCGACAACAAACAAGTCTTGTCCTCTGCCGACATGGAAGACACCCACTCTGTCAAGATGGGAGAAGTCTCAGCTGATGTAGATGTTGCTGCGGCCTACGCTCACCATCTTACTGGCGAGAACGCGTACACAAGGAAGGAGGCGACCAGGCTTCGCTGGAAGCTTGATCTCCGACTCGTTCCATTGTTGTGGTGTAAGTTCTTGCATATCGGATGCTGAACGAGATTTCAAACTGACTAGGTGGTTAGTCAATGTCACTTTGGGCGCAATGGACAAAGTTACTACGGCGACGGCTGCCCTGTATGGGTTCAGGGCCGATACCAATTTGACCGGAGACAGGTACAGCTGGGTGGGAAGTGCTTTTTACGTGAGTTCCTGGTTCTCTGCTTCTTATAGATCGAGATGTGCTGACGATATGGACAGTTTGGTTACCTGTTCTGGTGCCTTCCGAGCGGCAGTCTCCTACAGCGATTCCCTATCGCAAAGCTCATGTTTGTCGTTCAGCTCTTGTGGGGTTGCGTACTCATCGGAACTGGGTTCGCCAACAACTTTCCTACGCTCATTGCGCTCCGCGTGCTGCTTGGAGCTCTTGAGGCTCCCATCGTCCCGGGTAACTTCCTCATCATCAGCATGTGGTACCCACGACGTGAACAGCCTCTGCGTACTGGATTGATGTATACCGGCCTCTCAGTCTGTTTTACAGGCCCGATTGGTTGGGGAATTGGATTCCTCTCTGGTGAACACCAATGGCGAGCCATGTTTTGGATCACGGGTGCTATGACAATCGTGTGGGCTTGTGTGATTGGACTCTTTCTTCCCGATAATCCTGTCAAAGCCAAGTTTGTCACCGAACGTCAGAAGGCCATTGTCATCGACAAGATTCGAGCGGACCAGACCGGCGTGGAGAACAAGACTTTCAAGAAGGAGCAGGTCATCGAAGCATTCCTCGACCCGAAGACATGGCTTATGTTCTTCTTTCACATCTGGATCAGTATCCCTAACGGCGGACTCACAAACTTCACTCCTCTCATTATCAAGGGTCTTGGATACACCTCCCAACGCTCAACGCTTCTCACAATGCCTACCGGTATCATGCAAACGGTAGCCTCGTATGTCTGCAACGGTGGCGTGTTTTTGACCCTGAAGTACCTCCCGCAGAAGCAATGCCGCACAGCCTGGGTCTTACTCGGTATCATCGTCGGCATGATCTCGGCGGTTTTCCTCTACACACTTCCACTCGACAACTTCAACGGACGACTAGCTGCTCTCTACTGCTCGTACTTCTACCTTGGACCCTACATCGTTTCGCTCGGTATCAACACTGCCAATACGGCTGGCCATACCAAGAAAGTCACTGTCAACGCGCTGATTTTCATCGCCTACTGTGTGAGCAACATCATCGCACCACAGTTCTTCAAGGCCCATCAGGCACCACTATACCCGCTTGGTATGGGTGCGATTCTAGGCTCATATGTCTTGGCGATGATCACGATCGGATTGTATGCTACATACTGCTGGAACGAGAATCGCAGGCGCGATAAAATTGATGCTGCTAAGGGTGGAAGGATTCACAATGACACGGATTTCAAGGACTTGACGGACAAGCAGAATGTTCACTTCAGATATGTTTGGTAAAGGTGCTGTTTTGTGGTCTTATCCCAGGAGTTGGAGGGAAAATTACTTAGTGTGTGTAGCTTATTAGTGTGCAATTTGAGATGGATTATCGCGTCTACAACGAATAATGCTCAGGTTCAGTGTGAAATGACAAAGTTGAACTTCATCTCCAAGCCGCTCACATTCCTGCCAGTAGATCCAGGGTTGGTTATCTCTCCAGCTTGGCAACGGAATAGATAATCGGCTTCGTCGTACGGTTTGTTGCGATTGTAGAAGCGGACAACCATGAGTCTTGTGACTGATCGGAGAGCCGTTAGCCATAGCATTGAAGGTGATGGTAAAGGTGATGAAGTTGTCGTATCAATTGACCCAGGCGTTGTAGGCGTGAATCGTACTGTAGACTTTTCTTTTGAGAGTCCCAGCGATCCGCGTAAGAATCCATGGGCGCTGCAGCTCTGAACCAGCGATTGCTAAGGGCTCATCGGACACGACGGTAGTGGACTACAAGCAGTGAGTTGAACTTTGTGATTTAATAAGCATCCAAGAATCATCATACTGCACTGATATTGTGTCGCAAGCGTTGCTACCAAGCACGTTTCCTGTGATTGTGCGCAGGCTATATGAACTTTCGATATTACCTAACAGGCAGCTTACAACTAACAAATGAAAGCCTTTCGCTCAATACTTTTACGTTAGTCATATAAGCAGCTTCACAGTCCGCTACGCATGTTACCATAAAGCGGGTGGACTCAGCAGACACAATGCTCCCATCGAAGATGGGGAAGAGTACGTCATGTACCCACTATGTGTATCAGACGACATGAACGAAGGAGACAACGTTTTATTGTTTTATCTATCAGACCAAATGCTCGTTGCTTGTTCGACTCATACAGACAAAGTCTTGGGCGAGTTGTTGGAGGACAACTCAGCGCAAATCTCCCTACTTTCTCATGGGCCGAGGCATTTACCGACGCAATATACTTCTGTGAGCTTGCTGAACCCGTATGTGAGCAGACAAGCTGGCCAGGAGGCATGTCTCAGAAGAGCTTCGAGATTGACGACGGCGTGAACTGGCTGTCTCTGTTTTCGGGATGAGAAAGACGGCTGGAATTCAATCTGGATTCGCACACACAGCTGCGATTATGGTAGAATAATTCGAGGCACTGTGTGTATTCTCAGGTTGGAAAACTACATCGTGGAATTTTAACAGAACTGTTGTAGAGGGGATTAGCCAATTTGACGTATGTTCTGCAATTTCTATGCGGTCGTAGGACAGGTGTCTTACACATTGAGCAAGCAAGATAACTCCTTCAGATCTTCTAAAATTTCTATTTCTTCTGCTAATACTCTTACCCTCTCCAAAGGATGGTCTTTTGGGCTTGGACTGGTGCTAGAGGGGATACTCCAACCATACGGCGGTGACTGGTTCTTGTCGTAGCCGCGGGAGAAGTTGAAATTACTGACGAGTAAAGGAATACAAAAATCCGTTGACTCCAAGCGATATATTCGACCGGTCCTATACTCGCAAGGAATGCATTTTGTCCTGTTGAGCCTTTGGGACGTAGAGGACAAATGCAATCTCAGACAGATATCAAGGTTTACACACGTGGTTGTGATGTTTGCATAATAGCATAGAAGGCCATTGACATTCCTCGTAGCCATTAAAGCTTCAACGTAGACTCAAGCTCGCTCGAATTAAGCTTAAGTAGCGTTGCTATATCATACAGAAGCCTGAATACCCACACTGCTTGAAACAGATGTGAATCATAGGCTCAAAGGTGGTTGTAGCCAGCAGGGTGAATCCACGACTCGAACTTTATTTTGCTAACCCCAGGCTGTAACCTACAAATGTAACCAAGACTGCATAATAGATGTCTTAGGGGATAGATGTTTCTTGCGGAGAAAAGAGTCAACGACATTTGTGTGGTATGCTTCGTGATGTACTATCATTTGGAATAATTATATGCAAACTATCTGACTTCCAAACTACACAGGACTCATAAAAGCGCTGCTATAAAAACATCGTCAGATACGAGCTCCTTCGTAGCAAGAGTCCCATCGAGTGACCCTTCCTCCATCTTTCTTTCCACTGCCAACTTAGAGCGCAATCGCAATCGCACTTGAACCTGCACCTGCATCTCCACCTGCATCAGCTACCTACCAATGCAGTCCCCAGCCATCTACGACCTAGTACAACCACCCAAACAACCCGTCGACTCAGGGGCGAAACTCGGTCGGAAGTCCCCATCCGTCCAAGGCGTTGCCTCTCCGCATGAAAAAAGTGGAGATCCCTCGTGACTACCCCATGATGAGGCGAAAGCTTATCTGGCGCACTTCCCAGCTCAGCTGACGCCGACAGTTGGACGCGCGCTTCGGACTCTGCAGTGCGAAAGTGCGACGCCCGCCGATCAAACGCCGTCCGCCTATCGGTAGCCTATCGGTAGTGTGGACCCTGCGTCAGACGTCGTTGGACAGGGCCAGCTACGCGTGCGTCGCGTGTAGAGCTGGGTAGGGTAGCTTTGTTCAAGGGCAGTCTGGCAGTCGGTCGGGTTTGGTGGGGCGGAATTATGTGAGAGGGAATAAATGGTGGGTAGCGCGCTGTTTGTTAGGCAGAAAGGTTGAACTTGTCGCTCGTGGAAGTCCTCTCAGTTGTCTACGGCAAAAATATATTCATTCATTTGTTCAGTCGATCGAATTGGTACCGTTCAATATGCCGAAACTTGATATTTCCGTGCAGGATGAGCAGAAGGCTTTCGAGGCTGAGGTCGCTGCTATCGAGAAGCAATGGAGCTCTGCGAGGCAATCGCATCTAAAGCGGTACGTACACTTACCAGATGATGCTCTTTATTCCCTTCAATTTTCCATCATAGCAATTCACTCGCAAATCTGACTCCAAATGCAGACCCTACTCGCCTCAGACCATCGCCGCGCTGCGAACTTCCATCCCCGCACCTTCCAATGCCTCCTCCATCCAAGGCGTCAAGCTCTGGAACCAGCTCCACGAGCACAACAAGAACGGCACCTGCGAGCTAACCTTTGGCACCACCGACCCCGTCGCAGTCTCGCAAATGGCCAAGCACCAGCAAACAGTCTACGTCTCCGGCGCTCTCTGCGGCTTCTCCGAAGTCGCCCTCCCCGGCATGGACCACGCAGACTACCCCTGGGACACGGTCCCGAAAGTCGTGTCCAAGATCTTCAAGTCGCAGCTCTGGCATGACCAGCGCCAGCGGCAGTACAGGCTGCGCCATCCCGTAGAGGAGCGCGCGGCCCTGGAGAACTGGGATTACCTTGCGCCGATTGTTGCGGATGGAGACATGGGGTTCGGCAGCCTGACGAGCACGATGAAGATGGCGCGGGAGTTTGTCGACGCGGGGGTTGCCATGGTGCATATTGATGACCTGGCGATCGGCATGAAGAAGTTTACTGTTGGGCAGGGACGGACGATTGTGCCTACGCAGGAGTATCTTGATCGCCTGACGGCCGTGCGGATGCAGTTTGATGTCATGGGCGCGGAGACGCTGCTGTTGTGCCGGTGTGATACGGACCACAGCGAGTTCATCACGAGTGTGGTCGACGAGCGCGATCATGAGTATGTCCAGGGCGCGACGAAGAAGGTCGAGCCGCTGCAGAAGTGTTTACAGGCCGCGCAGGCTGAGGGCAAGGACCTCAAGGCTGCGAGGAACGAGTGGAAAGCAAAGGCTGGCATCGCAACGTTCGACGAAGCTGTCGCGGCTGTGGCTTCAAAGGAAGAGCTGCAAGCGTACAAGGCGGAGCTAGCCAAGCAGAAGTTCACCTCGCTATCTGCTCGCCGCGAGATCGCCAGCAAGACAGTCAAGCAGGACGTCTTCTTTGACTGGGAGCTCCCGCGGTCTGCCATGGGCCAGTACATGTTCGCAAGCAACGTCAAGGCTATCGTCGAACGCGCCTTGGCCGCTGCGCCTCTCGGAGACGTCACCTGGGCACGCATGGACTCGCCCAACTGGGACGATATCGTCGAGTTCCACACCGAAGTACGAAAAGTATATCCCGACCGCCTCTTCGCCTTCGGCTACACGGGCGACTATAACTACGCCAAAGCAGGCTTCTCAGAGGAGCAGGTCAAGAACTTGCATCTTGACCTGGCCAAGCTTGGTGTAGTGTGGCAAGTCCAGCCCATCTGGAGCTTGCAGGGCCTGAACATGGTGACGGAGGAGTTCGCTAAGAAGTGGCAAGAGGAAGGAATTGCTGGGTACTTGAAGTCGGTGCAGGGCCCGGCTTTGAGCAAAGAGCCCATGACTGACGGGTTTGAGAAGTTGAGCTATTGCGGTGGGTACTTGGCTGATGCGTTCTTTGAGACTGTTGCTGGAGAGTCGATTGTAGAGAAGGGCAAGGCGGGCAACTTCTCGAGGCATTAAAGTCTAAGGTGGTTTGGCAAGATATGACGAGATATAGATCTGTTCTTGATTAGATATATACTAGCATTGAATCATCCATTTATGTCATTTAGCTTAACGCCTATGCCTAGACATTGTCAGGGTGTGCTGTCACGATAAGATATGTTGCACTGAAAACTTCTTGAATGCCCCAGGAGGTACATGACGTTGTATTAATATCTGTACAGCTATTCTAGAAGGTAGCCTGAAGCACTACACAAAGTTTTATATTTTGTTCTTCCACTTGATCTTTTGTGGGCTTGGAGTAATTCAGTATGTATACAGTCAATCTTACCACTCCATCACTCTTGATGTTAGGATTCGGCCGGTTACACTTAAAATTATGGAGATAGTATAGAAAAATATTCTCTCTGACGGTTGGGGCAGCTGCGAATCCTGACATCTTTTGTAACGCTTGATAGCTTCGCTAGTAGCGTAGAAGAGTTCTTGACAACCATCGCAGCAGAGAACACGATAGGAAACTTCTCAGTCCTCATGACCTTTGTTTGCGCGTCAATTCTTCATGCGTGGGCTCCGACATTTAGTCAATCTGGTTCTTTTGAGAGCGTTATAGTCCATCAAGAGGGACGACGACAACGTCGGAGCCCACGACTGAAAAACCAACTGACCTCCTCTTTCATCATGATCCTCGCGTGGTGGCTGCTGAGTTCGCCGAGTATAAACCTGTGTAGTCCTTCATGCTACCTTATAGGATTGTTTATATATATTAATAGGGCATTGTATAGCTTCTGGGGTAATAGAGAAATTTAACCTTCTTTTGTATATTAAGAATTAGGGTATGAAATGCCGTGTTAATGCCGTGCAAGGCGCCGTATCTAGCGAATAACGAGACCAAGTTATCGTCTACTTAGACGACTTCCCACACGTCCACATACTTTGAAATTAAGGTCTTAACACCTGTTCCGTTCATGGCAAATGATCGCGCGATAACATCTTAAGCGTGCGTTGTCTAGGTCTAGGAGGGTGATGGCTTGAAAAGTTTGATTATGTGTTCGCTCTTGTTACATCCAGCTATCGAAATCAAAAACGCCAGGAAACGATAGCAGGCCATCCACATCCAAGTTCCCCATGTCCGTACCTCCATTGCTGTAGTCGAATGGTTGCTGTACTGAAAATGGTAGTTGAAAATTTGCATTCCCAGATGACATTTGTACGTTATGTTGGACGGTGGGTTCAACAATGGGTGCAAGAAGACCAGCCACTGAGGGAGGTCGGCAGAATTGAGCAACGTCTACAGAGCGTGGGAAGTCTTCTGATATCATCTCTTCGATCATGCGTAGTACTGAACGATGCACAACCAAAGACCTCACTTGCGCTAGGTGGGCTCTTATGGCTGCGACTGTTTTCTCGGAAAGTCGGATTGGCGGTTTGTTCGGGCGATCCACGAGCGGTATTTCACGCGCTAGAAGTTCAAATACATCTCGCAAACAGTCGGCCTTTGGCCAGCGATCTGCCATGATCGCGAGAATGTTTGAGCATGCACGTAACGCGTCCGATACGTCGAGAGAGTCATAATTCTCAGTTCGATGCTCCGGTGGAGTGGCCCAGAAGCAGTAGAGTAACGTGATGCCAGACTGAAATTGCACAAGCAGCTATGACTATTAGATACTATAGCAATTATGACAGGGATATACTCACAGCGATCCAGGGTTGAGCAATCTGGCGATCAATTTGCGTCCTCCTGAACATCAGACAAGCTTGACTACTAGCCTGTACTGACCAGTCTCCAGCTGGACCGACAACGTTCTGTTTTGTTGGCCGGTAAAGATGCAGCAAAGTGTAATGGTAGATCATGGCTAACCACCTTTGTGAGGTATAGCCCTTAGATTGCGGGTCAGAGAACTTTTGTACCCTTGACTTATAGTTTTCGAGCTCCGCCATAATTCTGATTCTCCAGTCGGGAGCGTTCTCAAAGTGGGGACTATAGTCCCATCGAAGTGTTACGGCACTGATTTCAGACTGAATGCGGCGGCATTGAAGAATGTGCAAGGCGGGGGACATGCATGTGTAGCTTGGTGAGTCTGCTAGTTCACAGTCGGCAGGTGTAACAGCAGCAACTTGCAAGAGATCTCGATCCTCGATATTTGCGAACGGTCGGACAGTGATCATGGTGTCTGATATAGATGGAGGAAGATCAAACGTCGTTGTTACTAGTCGATCTAACAAGTAGGCACACCAGAAACTGCGACGCCTAACTTGAATCGCGATGCGTGTATTGGGGTCCAGGGGTTCTGGTTCAGTTTCGCTAAGGTGCAGTTGTTGCTGAACACACTGTCTAACGGTCGTAGATGCGAGTGATATTATACGCTCTGTAGAGCTTTGGTGTAATGCATGCACAGACAGGAGAAGGTAGGCCTGTACATGAAGTACCCTATCGGGTTGCTGTAGAACGGATGGCAACAGCGAGATACCGCTGCTGTAAAACGACCGTGCATCATATGTCGCCACATGAGCTCGACGCAAGAGAAGCAGAGAAGTCGCGTACACCAAATTGATGAAGAATCCCTGCCATGCGCGTGCTATTAAGTCGGAGGGATGACAGTTCTTCCATTCAGAATGCCACATGAGGAACGTATCCCAATGAAAGAAGGGGTACTGCGCTTGAGCACGTTCGCGGTACGCGTCGATCAGCAAGTCCTCCAAGTCGAAAGGCAGCGTCGCGATCGGTGTATGTGCTGCATAATACGTCTCATCCGTGGTCCCTTGGTGCGCAGCTGGTGATGCTTGGGTTACGGAAGCATTTTGAGTAGATCGCTGGGCTGATGGGGATGTGATTAACCCAAAGATAAGATGATTCAAGTCGGACTCGTCGTCGTCGTTACCAGAAGCCAGCGCATATCCCGGCGATGAACCAGATAGAGCAGATGGTCGTCGCTGTGCCACAGATCTTTGGGCCATTGGGCTGGAGATTGTTGCTTGTGCGACACCATTGGAGGTCCCATTACTTGCTGGCGAGATGTGATCGTGGTGGTTCTGATCAGGTCTGCTGCTTGTTTTTCCCAGGTGATCGAGGCTTTGCCGTGGATCCAATGACTCTAGCTCGGCAATGCGCTCTTCTAGGACGCGCACATATTCGCTTTCGATATGGGGTCGAGGCGCCGGCTGAGTAGGCACACACTCTTCACCCCCCTTTACGCAATTTGAACACGGCCTGCTATCCTCACACTTCTGCTTCCTAGAGCGACATCGTTGACATGCTAGCGTTCGTTGTTTCTTGGCTGGGGGCTCCTGGACTGGGCTGCGTCGTTCATCATCCATTGGATCACCTCAGTCGCCATCCAAGTCATGCTTATCATGTGCTATCGGCTCGGAGGGGAAGGGCAGTTGAAGCTTCGTCCGTATGCTTCAGCTGACAGTCAATAAAGAGATGGGCCGACTGCCGGAGTGTGGAGCACAGATAACGGTGGGTCGCACCTTCCCAGTTCCGGCGCTAAACGTGTCATGTGACAGCGTGTCAAGTCACATTCCCCGACGCGCAAACAATGTCACAACGCCGATTATCAACACCAGCATCACATTCATCATGGGCATATCAGCCGCGGCATCTCGATCCAGCCACCATCGCCTGTCGAATCCGTGCGACTTCTCATTCAAAGACGTTCTCTTTATCATTTAACTTGCTATCAGGCCATAGGAAAAGAGCCTTGCATGGTATCGAGAAGATCTGTCGTACGAAGGAGCTCGTATCTTTTGAGTACTGGCTCCATCCCCGCGCCTCTATCGCCATCACTATTTTAAAGCCAAAGAACACTGTCGCCACCACACTTGTTGATTATAGTATAAAATTAAAAGCTATAGATTATGTGTATATATACAGAGTTAAGGATTTTATTGCGTTGTCCTGTGGTGTAGAGTCACACTTGCTGTGTTAAGGGAGGCTAGCACTCAAAAAATACGAACTTCTTTGTACATCTCCTTGGCCTCCATGTGGCGAAATACTGCTAAAGTAGGAGGTAATAAAATTATTCTTCATTCTCCTCTACGTCAATGCTATCCGTCAGATCCACGACCAGTTATAACAAAGTCAACGTTGTGCGCTCCTCTGGAGTGGTTCAACGCAGCACCCACCAGTCCTTCCAGTCTAAGGTCATGTCCCATAATGCAATGATTGAACGGACGTAGCAAACTGCGCTTAGCATCGTCTAAATACAGATGACCATCCGAGCACTTCTGAGTGAATGCCCTGCATGTGGCACGCCGTTTTGGCCTTCAAAGGCTCTCCTTCGCATCTGTAATCCTTCTTCTCTCCGCCCACGCTGTGATCTCATCATAATTCCGACAGATATGCACCGCTCCAGTCCCATCTGTACCAGGCACATCCTTGAACATCGGCGCCTGAGATTGGCCCTCGAGCGTCGTGTCACCACAGCACATCAACGCATTGCGCAGGTAGTTGAAGCAATGGTCGTTGTGTCCGATTTCACCTTCATCCAGCGTGAAATCTTTGTTGCGGATCTTCATGACGAGCTTGTCCACGAAGCCTGATATGTGCATCAGGCAGTGTAGCTCATGGAATACCGCAATGGCGTAGACGTCCTTGTCTGGGACTTGAGGGAAATGCATGGGCGGTGGAAGAGTGTGCGAGGAGAAGTCGGGGACGTTTAGGAAGCCGCCGCCTTCTATGCGTGCATTAGAAACTCAGGTCGAGTTGACGGCAAACAATAGAGAGACTTACGAGGCATGAGATCTCGCCATTGAGCTTTTGTCGAATTGATGGACACCATAGTCTTGTGATCCGAAGAGTATCTATCGTCTGTGTGAAAGATCTTCTGCTCTGTGGAGACTTTAATATTGTCAGTTTGCTTCACATCAACGCCAGATCTAGCTCAGGTAGCAAGGTTGCAAAACTTACAGCGAGGTACGAGCCTATTGACCTCCTCACCGAGCTGCAACGAGTGCGGTTGTGTGTGGAGGATCGACAGCTCGCAGACTAGAATAACTAGTAAAAGGAAGAACGCGAGCGGCCATCGAAGAAATTGGAATTTATCGACAGCTTTGTAACATGTTGCCAATCGGTCTGGTCCTGGGTTGGTCTGCTGTTGCTCGAGCAACTCGTCGTTGGAACTATCGCCGCTAACCTTCGCATAATTGTAAGGGGCCATAGCTCTACTAGTGAGCAGCATCCGAACTGATGGTTGCTAGATTGAGTGAGTCAGAGTTTCACAGACAAATCATCACCACGATCAGAGCATATCCGACAACTCAGGTAAATATGCAACGAGCTATGATAGCGAGATATGTGCGGGATAGATGTGTGATGTTGGAGTAGCTGATGTTCCGTCGCCGGGGCCAAGCTTTCTTTCACCATCATGGCTATTCAAACCCCGATTAGGTAATTTCAGCTTTACCCTTGCACGAAATGCTGCAGCACTACAAAAATGGACTACTCTATTTCTCGTCCATACTACCTCAAACAAAACTTCTAATGAAAGCACCTCGCTTAAGTGCAGTGTCGTCGTTGAGGAAAGGCGCTCAGTGGATGATGTGCGTTTATTGCGCTTCAACCAATTCTCACAACGCCATTGAGGAGAAGATTGTGTCTATATTTAGTGTATTATAGCGTTGATGCCCTCCGCACTACAATACCATTGCTCTGCAGCTAGTCGTGCTACTCCGAACAATTCCGAACTTAATTGGGGCACTTTCCTACGGCATAGCTTTGGCATAGCTTTCAAACACGTCTAAAGTATCTGCCTGTGGGGCATTGTGATCTCTCTTTTGCGTATTTTGGGTATGTTCTAGCTTCTTCTTTGCTCCGACAGCTCTCCGGTGCGCGCGACTCTTGATGTGCAAGCTCCAGTCATTCTCCGTCACCGCAACTGTGCCACAGGTCTCGCATACTCTCTTCCGCCACAGGTCTGGTCGTTGTCCGAGGTCGTATGCACGCTTTGGTGTGAGCATCTCTGCTGCAACCGAAGAGAGCGACGAAGGTACAGGAAGAGTCTGGCCAGAGAGAAAACGATCGGTAGTGGTAGTCGCCGGCGTCAGAACTTCCTCCTCCCACCTTGACAGGTCGGAGCCATCTAGAAGAAAAATATTATTCTCTTGCCCTGAGCTTAGCAGTGCGTTCAGAAGCTTGATACGGATCCACTTAATTTGGCGATTCGCGTATTGCCGTGTAGCTGCTTGTGTTTTCTCGACAGCAGCCTTCATCAGCGTCGCAAGCTCTGACTGATCTTGTGGCACCCGAGTAAGCGCATCTTGATAGTCTCGAAACTCCTTGTATCCTATTGACACCCAGATTCCCCGAGATTGATCTATAATAGTACCAGTTCGACTCTCATAATCCTTCCGGAAATCACTGAGTTCTTGCACTTCTGACAGTAGGCCTTTATTCAACATCTTCACAATACGCCCATCAAGACGCGGATACAGTACATCCTTGTCAGCGTGGACCCAGAACAACAGAGTTGGGAATCGAAGGCCGGAGTGGATATCGGCTTCTCCATCGAGTGTGGCGACAGGCGTTTCATCTCGTCGTATACGTTGCTCGTCATACACTTTGGAAGCTGGTTTTCCAGTTCTTAGGAAAATTTCCAGGGAGCGCTGAATCTTCCGACGTTCATTCGGATGCCATCGGTTCGCCATCACCGGGTCCACCTCTCTCAGCTTCTCAAGAATGGTGTCTGTAGATGCTTCTAGTATGGGAAAACGCTCACTGCTTTGATCCAAATTCAAAGCGGGTTCGTCTGCGAGTGCATCTCGGAATAACAACGACTGCGTGTAGTAATGAGTTCCGCCAACCAGGATCGGCAGCTTGCCTCGCCTTCGGATCTCGTCGATCTTCCTAGGTCAGCCATTTCTATGGTTTCTAGAATATAAATAGCCATACCACATCTAGTGCCTCTGTCACAAACTTTCCAACAGTCCACGTCTCTTTCTCAAGTCCAATGCAGCCTAAGAGGTGATGTGGAACGCCTCTCATTTCCTCTGGCGCAATTTTGTTCGTAATTATGGGCAAACCGTGATAGAGCTGCATTGCATCTCCATTGATGATTTCTCCATTAAATTTGCGCGCTATGTCAACTGCCAGCTATCTCCAGTGATTAGCTTCAATTTGCACCAAGCGGATTCCGGGTTCGTGGCCCTTACATCGGATTTGCCAGTCCCTGTCGCGCCCACAATCGCGATCAGGGGTTTTACTGGCGCCTGCGCCATTCTGATCGTCCCGATGGATCGGATGTGTCGAAGCATGCATCTAATATATTTGTGGAAGGAGTATGAGGGCAGAGTGGCTAAAAAGTTGGCTAGTGTCCATCAAGTGGGGTCTTTACCGCATTCATACTAGCGCTACAGCCTCACCTTGGATACCTCTCACGAATGCCCTAACCCTCCTAAACTCTCATCCTTCTTTCTACAAGCAGTCACTCACAATAAATGGCGAACTTGACCACTCCCAACACACCAAGTAGTACTCCTATTTGTTGCTCTGGGCCTAAATATATACTGGGATTCGCTGCCAATCCACTCAAGAGAATTCCTTCACGTGAGAAGACACACGTTCATACTGGCCTGATCAGTGAGTCAGAGAATAGAAGTTTCGATGAAATGAACGACTGCAATTATCTGGCTTTTGTATCGATGACAAATGAGCTCGAGGCAGACGAAGTTAGTTCAGATGTTGGGGCAGAAGAGGCACAGAGATGTCGTGGTTTCTTCGACAAAGCAGTCTCAAAATGCAAAACTTTAAAGCAGAAGAGTGTGTGTGCACGAACCATTCTACTATGTAATGATGCTTCTATATGGGACCAACCCGTGCAATGGTAGCTTGAGCGGACAAGAAAAGCATTCCTAATGTGGTTGAAGTTCCATTGCACAATATGGCGAGGAGGTATTGCGTGACCACAAACCTCGAGCATCACTCTTTTCGTGCTAAATGCTCCATTCACGGAAAAGTTATGATTTCTTGGCCAAACCATCCCTAAGTCAAGCTGCAACTGATTCTTCACGCTGCTCGCAAGTCTAGAAAGCACCCCACGACACATCTCATAACTTAAAAGCAGAATTTAGAGAGCTGCTCTTCTACGCTCTATCCCTCAAACGACCCGGCATATGCTTAAATCGTCCGCCATGGCCAACTCCGCACCTAAATATGCTTGGCAAGGCTTGTCTTGAGCAATCGTCCATTCAAAGCTACATTCTTTAACCTTAGCTACTGCATTCCACAACAGTGCGCCTACAATCTGGAAATGCTTCGCTAGTGTACAAAAATTTATAATGAAGCTCAACCTAAGCGGCATGCTACGCGTACTAGCTTCATCAGCAGTACTATCATTATCAAACCCAAGATGCGGTTGTCCACTCTTTTAACTACCTTTTTGCAGCTCTCGTTATCAACATGCGCTATTATTGTGAGTACTCCAGACTATTCAAAGAGAAACAATTCATGTCCTAACTAACATTTTCGCAGCAAATTCGCCAGGACGCGCCATCCCCAGCAAGCAACGACCCAAGTGCCACCCGCCAGCACGGCCACCACCATAAGCATGAACACGGCCTAGGCCTGAACGACCCCTCACCAACATCAGACTCAAAGCTCGACAGAATCAACCGCAATAAATGGATGAAGTCGTACAGCTCTCCTCCCGTTCCTCGTCCAGGCACCGAGTCCCCGTCGACGTTGTCGTGGTCCGGTGACTCAAAGCACGGTAATCGTTTGCCCAGCTCAATTGACTGGAGAGACCATTTTGGAGTCGATTGGATTACTACTGTTCAAGTTCGTTTCCCTCGCTGTTCTTGGGTCGTATTGCTCTTACATTGCTGGTTAGAATCAAGGAGCGTGCGGTAGTTGCTGGGCGTTTTCAACAACGGCACTGATTGAATCGATGATTCGGATTCAGCATGGTGCTTGGAGTAAGCGTAGTGAAGCGGATCTCTTCGAGGCTTCTTCTGCGACTTGTGCTACTGGATGGTTTCCTGGGTGGGCTTTGGAGTTGATCAAGGGGAAGAAGTTTGGTCTGACGGACACGATGTGTAAGTATTGTTAACCCACAAGCTGTATTTGAGCGCTTCTCTAACATCTAGATACAATAAAAGGTAACATCTACTATGATTCGGATCGCCCTTTTATTGGCTGCGATGATAGAACGGGTAGGACGCTGAGAATCGGTGACTATGCCACGATCGAGGGTCTTGATGATGCACGATGGTAAGTATCCAAATGTTGCATTATATTACCTTCTAATTCATACTTATGGCGTCTCAGGTGGCTAGCGAATATCGGTAAGTGTGAAGCTCAGAACTCGACGGACACATTTGTTGATTCTACAACCTGGCACAAGGCCCGGTATCCTGCAGCATCACCGTGTATCCAGACTTCGAATACTGGACGCCTGATCAAGGAGTATACCGTCACAATGATACATCTCAGCAGGCGTTAGGCGGTCACGCTCTACTAATCGTAGGCTACAACGACGATTTACAAACTTACATCGTGAAGAACTCCTGGGGTCCCACCGTAGGAGATGAGGGATATTGGCTCATCGGGTGAGTTGCGCAATACCGAATGATCCCGTGTGACTTCGCTGATTTTTGCCTAGATATGGTGAAGTCGGCATTGATGATGTCGAAAATCCAAAGTATGGCGTTACAAACATTGACCCCGATCAATTCGCCCGACGACCTCAACGCAACGGCAACATCTACCAAAGCGCCAAGGGCAAGACTCACCGCGATTTTGAAGTGGGTCGCACTGACATAGACGGAAATCTTCTCATACTCACACGCCAGGGCGAAGGTAGGAAGCAGTGGTCGGTAACGGACAATGTCACAGTCTATCCTGAGGACCCGGGCTGGGAGAGCCTCTTTTACACTTCTTCAGGTCCTGTGTCCGGCCAGCCCATCCTGCTGGAGACTAGCTTTGGTCGCCAACCAGAGATTATCTATTGGTCTGAAGAAACGAACACCTTCAATCACTGGGTATATACCAGTGACTCTGGACAGATTGCTTACAAGAAGTGGATTGGATGGAACCAGGTACAACCTGGCGCTCTCGTAGTCCCAGCAGAGAATGCAAGTGATGCATATGGAATTGCGACTGGATATCCCGGCTTTGTGCAGCTAGATGATGGGGATTTCTCTGTGGTCATCAGAACGGAAGCGGGAGCTTTGACTGAGGTAAGTATCGGTCAATGTTCTGTGTCCGCGAAAAGTTTCGGTGGTCCAGACACCTTCGTCGGTTTCACAAGCAAATACTTGCTAACTTTACACCACAGTACATACGCAAATCCGAAGTCGGCATTTGGACTCCTGTTTCACCTTCCATCGCCGAAGAAGGCAATATTCTCCAAAGCGGGCCAGCACTAGTCCAGTCCAACATCGGTCTGAACATCTACGACGACACATCCGCCGGCCACGTATACGTTGTTGCAGTCCTAAATTCAGGCCAACTGGGCTTGTTCTGGCGCACGGCTTTCGGGCCCTGGCAAACGGGCGAAGTATTCGGTGAGGACATTCCCGACACCCCGCCCGTGATGATCCAGGACTTCTGGGATACCGCCAATGAAACTGCACATGGCGGGTTCCAGTTATTGGTTGCGAATTATGATGGCAATGTTGAACACTGGCAACGAATTAATGACGATATTGTCGATCACATACCACAGGATGGCATCCCGGGCAAATGGGAGAAAGTTGGTAGTTTTGGCAATGGTGAGGTTGCGCATGTGTGGGGACTTACACAAGGTAGCTTCAATTTTGCGCTGGAAGCAATCGTGGAAGACTTCTATGGGGACCTTTGGCACTGGCAGTATACTGGCGAGTGGAAACAAACCAAGAGGCTGCCATCGCCATACGAGGAACCGAGCGGTAACCACACCACGGGTGATGGAGGTGACGGCGTTCGGTGAAGTAAAAATGGTGAGCGAAAACTTTGCTAAGGGATTATCGATTTGCCATAGTATTGATGGTCGATTGTATTGCTGTTATAGACGTCGCTAAGTACCGTTTGGCTCATGTTGAAATACGAAATGGGGTATCATCGTTGAGAACCTCCCGAACGCCTGTTGAAAACCGCGCCGACCCACATGGTTGAAGAGGGTCGCGCTGTGCCTCCTTATAGAGGCTATCCACTTTCTCTAAGATGCCTTGTTACGCTTTCTTCTCAGCTCCATACCCACCCTTGCCCTCGTGACTTTCGTACGACTTGCCCTCGGATTGTGGATTCCTAGGACCCCTCTCGTTGAGATCCTCCTGTAGCCACTTGAGCACCAGCTCGCCAAGCTGGCTATTGCCGGTATACAGCCTTGAGCTCTGCTCGACCTGCACGTCCATCTCTTCCACACTACCCCATTTCTTCACTTTGCCCAGACTCATATGCACAAGATGCGTCGGCCACGTCGCTAGATTGTCCAGAATGTGCGTCGCATATACGATAGTACAAGGTCTTGTCTGCGTCTCTTTCTTTAAGAAGTTTAGGAAGTTGCTGCGTGAAAGCAAATCCAGATCTACTGTTATTTCATCCAGCAGCAATATCGTCCACGGTCTCAATAATCCCATAGCCAATTGCACCCTTCTTCTCTCGCCATCTGACACGGCGTGCATGCGCCAGCTTAGATCAATGTCTAATATGCGCACAAGTTCGTCGCGACGCTCGCGGTAGTAGTCGCCGCCGACGGAGGAGAGGAGGGTGGGCACATCGATGTCGGTGCGTACAATGGGATTGAGTACCCATTCGAGGCCGAGATATGTCACGCCTTCGAGGCCCATTTTGAAGGGATCCACGCCCGCAATGAAAACGGTGCCGGATGGAGCCATGCGTTTGCCAGAGAGGAGGCGGAGGAGCGTTGTTTTGCCGGCACCATTGGCTGTTGCATGTTAGCTGCAACCATTCTAAGCGACTAGTTAGGGCAATCGACCTCCAATGAGTAGGGTTCTGCTACCCGGAGGCAGGTTCAGGAAGACGTCCTTCAGTCCACTCGAGCCATCGGGGAAGGCGTAGCTGAGCTTCTTAACATCGATGGAAGGCGCGACACTTGTGTCGACAAGTTGTTCGGACATTCTGAATTTGAACTCTGTCGAGGAGGATGCGGAATTGCCTGTCAGGCCTTTGCGGGTGGTAGACTACATTTTGTAGCTAGTCAATGTGGAGTCTTTTTGGTGGACTGAGGGTGGTTGTCTGACGCCATCATCAACACTAAGCCGAACAAGGAAGGCAGCATCATGACCCTCGCCGGCACTTCATCTCGACCACAAACTTCACTCCTACATCGCTATAGAAGTTATGTTTTATAATTCCTGCGTTAGCCTTAGTACAATAGAAGCTGGGCCGAACTTCTAAAGAATAAAAGCTCAATTCCTAAAGCACATTTGCACGATCATTTCAACAATGACAAACTTCGCGACCATTGGTCCCCAAAATTTATAGCTGAACGGGAGGTACCGAGGGCTTAGGGTTTGGCACGGAAATACGCAATGACGCTGAGTTCATATGCTGAAATAGCTGCGTAGGAAAAAAAGCACGCAAGTTCTCATGGTGCAAGGCTCCTCGTTCATGGGAGAGACATGGTGATCACCATACTACCTGCGTGTCCTAGGACATAAAGTATCGTTAGAATGCATTTTCACCTCATTGAAGTCTTGAAGATCTCGCGTTTAGATCAGCGACCCCGGTGGGCAAAATTCACGACACCTCAAGAAAGACCACTTCACAGCATTTTGAAACATAAAAGTAGATGTAACGACGCATAGTATGCCTTCAAAGTCTATTATCAAGACAAGAAATAGCGATAATTTAACCGACGATCTCTAGCTAGTGCACCAAATGTGGTATCTTTTAAATGCCTCTCAAACTTAAGATGCGTAATTTTGCGTCGCGCCAGTATGCTTGTCGTATATGCAAGGTGAACCAACCGACTTCGCTCGCTTGAGCTATATACAGCTATTTCTGATCCAACATGTGCTTGAACTTCTCGATCTAGATAAGCGTTAGCTCTTCTTGTTCGGCATCCATTTCTTCCTCAAGATTGACTCACCTTCGTACTAAGATACTTTTCTACCTCCTCGCTCTGAATGCCCTTTGCACCACCCGTCTTCCATGCAAGCGGGACCATCGCCACCCTTTCTCTCACTACGACTTCCCTCCCCGGCCCCTCGACAGCTCTTACTTTGTCCGGGTTGTTCGTCAGTAACCTAATGCCCCTTTCTCCTTCCAGGCCCAGATCCATCAGCATGGCCGTTGCAAGTCCGTAACTCCGTGCGTCTGCTGGGTGTCTTAAGAGGATATTTGCTTCATATGTGTCATTGCCCAAATCTTGGAGATTGTACGCCTTGAGTTTCTCGCCCAGTCCAATACCTCGCCCTTCTTGTCGAAGGTAGATGATTGCGCCCCCTGAAGGAGATAAAGTGGGATCTGCCATCAATCGAGCTGCCTCGTCCAGTTGCTCGCCGCAATCGCAGCGCGCGGACCACACCGTTTCGCCGGTGTAGCATTCTGAGTGTATACGGACGAGGGGTAATTCTGAGGTGGAGATTGTTTGAACATCTCCATTCTCCGAGGACGCCGATGACGGAGAAAGGAGTCCATTGCTCTTGTCCGCATGTTGTGATTGGCTTTCTGGCTTTCGTTTCGTTGGTATGCCTTCCGCTCTCTTGAGCTGCTCGACCCGCGAGCTCGTTCGCCCTGGGTATAAGCGACCTACGTATGCGCCCCTTGTCATACGGTCTAGTTCAGTCTCCCCCGGTCTTTCTGCGTCTAGAGACCTCGAGCGTATCTGGCTTCCGAACACAATTGCCAAATGCTCTTTCGTGTCTACGTTATTCCGGTACACATGCAACCACATTTCATGACCCGTTGTCGTAGGTATCCGCGCGCGTACCTCACATTCTACTTCTGGTAGCTTTTGTAGCAATTCAGGTCTCGGCGAGTCGGTGTGTAGCGAGGTATCGACTGGTATCGAGCGCGGCGGTCGCGGATGTGATGGAGTGGAGACGCCCGGGGTTGCTGGAGGTGTAAAGGCGGGCGAGATTATCGACGCCGGCGGATCATGGCTCTTAGTTCGCGCAAGAGAATCATGTTTCTCAAATCCTTCCGCGGATGTCTGGAAATCGAACCCGTCTCGTCCTGGGCTGGTAGGGTGCGGTGAGTAAAGTGGCGGAAGGTCTGGTGAAGCATGCGCCGGCAGTTCTGGCATGGCTGTCGGAGACTCGAGGAGGAATATGGACGGGCGCGAAGGCAAGAAAGCGAGAAAAAGAATACTAGGAAGCAATGCGCAACATGTGGAGAGAATTGGACTTCTGATGTCGTGCTTACCAAGTACTGTACGGTCACCGAACCGAAGTGGGGTTGGCTAGTTGATGTTCCCGAAGCCGAAGCCGCAATTGTCATTCTCATGAAATCGAACCCTGCAGAACATAGCCGATATTTGACCGCAGTCAGTATGAAGTAAGCAATATATCTCAGTCAGCAGGCAAAACACGTCGTAGAACAGACATGTACAGTCTCTTGGTCATGCATCTAGTGCGCATTGATCGTACTACTGATACAACAGTGTGACGCATTGTACCTCTTATTTCGGGTTATGTCATCCAGCTTCAATGTCCATCGAATTCGATTTTTGGAAGCGAGCTACAGGATGCGACCAGGAACTGTTGTGCCATTTAGTGCCATAGCACACTATCCTATCAGTCCACTCTGCGCTCTCTGCCCCAGACCTCATCGGCATTCTTCTTGCCCTTTGTCTCCGGCACGTACCAAGAAATGAAGGCGAAGAAGAAAGCGGACAACGCCGCGAAAATGAAGTAGACATGTCCGTGCAACTTGGCGCTCGCCAGCGGAAAGAACTGTGCAACAACAAATGTAGATATCCAATTCGCTCCAAGCGCAATACTTTGCGTCGCGTCAACGGCATCCGGGCCTACCAGCTCGCTAGCCAGTATAAAGGGTACGGGACCGAGGCCAACAGCGAAGCTCGATACAAAGAGCAGGACTGCAACGGCAGAGAGAATAGGCACTGACTTGATGATACCAATGGCAAGCAGAAGCGAGCTGGTGCCCATGCCCGCGAGTGAGCTGAGGAGACAGGTTTTGCGGCCAAGTTTGTCAGCGAGAGGTGCGCATCCTGCCGTGACAACGATGTTGAGCGCAGAAACAGCAAGATTGAGCAGAGCAGAATTCGACTCGAGCAGCCCCGCCAGGAGAGATACGCCATACATGACGATGCTGTTGATTCCGCTAAATTGTTGCGCAAGCATGACCATGACGACGGCAATGGCAGCTTTCTGGTAGTCGGAATGACGGAAGATTTGCATAATGCTCAACGTCTCTTCTTTGCTAGACTGTTTCGGTCTAGAATTAGACAGGTCGTCTCCATTGTTCAACAGCGTCTGCTCTTCCTCTGTAACCATGTTAGCAAGTGTGCTTGTGGAGGTTGAACAACTCATGAGAGTTTTGAAGTCCCCTACCATTGACATCTCCTGGACCTGCCACGCCCCAATTGTTTATCTCATCATCGATGTCCGCTCCTTCGCCTCTAATCTTCCGCAAGGTCTTCTTTGCAAGCGAAACGTTGCCCTGCTCGGCAATATATTTGGGGCTCTCAACGGACAAAAGTAGCCCTGCGGCCTGCACAACCCCAATGACACCACCAATGGCCAGGATGATCCGCCAGTACGAGTCATGGCTCAAGAAATATCCTAGCAGTTGCGTGATCAAGATGCCTACATTGCACATAATCTGCGTAAAGGCGCCAAAGAAGCCCTTCTCGGCTGGCGGCGCAATCTCTGAGATGTAGAGAGGTACGATGACCACCGAGGCACCTGCACCCACGCCAGACAACAGTCTTCCAAATGCCATGACGCCAATGTTCGGGCTAAGTGCTTCGAAGACAGGGCCTACTGCGAAGAAGATGGTTGTAATCTGCATTGCCCTGAGCCGTCCGTATTTTCCTGCCAGAGGCGCTGCCGAAAGCGCTCCTATCAGACCACCCAGTGTGTACATGGACCCAACGACGCCCCATTCGGTAGGGCTCATCTCAATGCATTGCGGGAGGTTCGGGCCAGCGGTCGTGGATTTGATCGACTTTCTCTTGCAGCGGATAACATCTTCGGGTGCGTTGAGCTCAGACTGTCCCTGTTAGCTGTGATCTCGCGGATGATTGCTGGAGGCATACCAAGTGGAAGCCAAACAGCAGCGGGCCGAGTGTTGCGATGAGCAGGATGTAGACGAAGTAGCCAGTGAGATGGCGGAACCACGATCGGGGATCCATAGTGGAGGACTGGTGTGTTGACAACGTCGTGGTTCAACTGCATCCAACAACCGGTCTGGTCGCACTGCACACAATGTGTCAGCCAAAGGCGCTTGTCGCAGGGGAGTGGCATGCTCAAGATACACCACTATGACGATGTGCAGAGGGCGGGGGCGTGCATATACCTGGTTCTAGAGCTGAGCCGTGGGCGCTCGGCTAGGTGGAGAGGTGTGGTTTGCTACTTGGTCATGGGACGAGGGACTTGGGAAGATGCTGGAGCTCACTGTTGTGATGTTGTCATGATGAAGCTCTGGGGTCGTGGACTGTGGTTGGTTCAAGATGAGGCTCTGCGGGGAAAACCACAGCTGAACTTGGATACCAAGACAGTCTGGAGTGCCTGGACAGCTTCACAACTCCCTTCATGTCCCTGTCAGATTCGACGCAAGACTCTCCGAACGTGGCCCCCGACGCTTGCAGACAGCCACAACAGCACCTCTCCAGCTTCGTGCCCGCAAATCGGCATCGCGCGCAGGCCGCAGACGCATCCGCATCCTCTCAACCGTCACCGGCGGCGCCATCTGCCGACTGTGGAGATCAGCTAAACGAGACGCCGATGATGGCCTAAAATAATGAACATGAGCCAGCCCTCAAATCCCCCGTCTTCGGGTGGCCCGCCATCAGCAGCTGCATCCGCCCGTGCCGCTCTACGAAATAGCGTTGTTGCGGCTTTCAACGGTCGGTTTTCCCTTTCGCTATCATCAAGTCCCTAGGTCCCTTTTTCCGTGATGCTCTGTCTAGTTCTCTAGTCCGCTCCAGTTACTTCCACATTCTATGAATTACTTCTCTCTTCTTGCGTCGGATCTGCTGGCCATGCCTGCTTGTTCAGCTTGATCGTTGTTGCGTCAGCCTCGCAGGAGGTAGCGGCCCTAAACACCGCGACACCTGGCCGGCTTCGCTTTCTGCGCCTGATATTGCCAAGCTTGCCTCTCCGCCTCGTGTCTTTCCTCGACACATTTGACTTTTTGGAGTGAGTACTAAACATTTGTTTGGCCAGATCCGGCCGACTCCACCAAGGCCATGTTCACTGGGTACAACACGAAGAAGCGCGTCAACGAGCGCTACAAGATTGTTGGCTTCATTAGCAGTGGAACCTATGGACGAGTCTACAAAGCTGAAGGCAAAAATGGCTTCACCGGGGAGTTCGCCATCAAGAAGTAAGCAGATCCATGAAAGGCTGTCAATGATGCTGATAGGGACAGGTTCAAGCCTGACAAGGAGGGTGAACTTCAATATTCGGGCATTTCACAATCGGCTATACGAGAAATGGCTCTCTGCACCGAACTCGCACACCCCAACGTTGTGCATACCGTGGAGATAATCCTGGAAGACAAATGTATCTTCATCGTGTTCGAATATGCCGAACATGACTTGCTTCAGATCATACACCATCACAATCAGCCGCAGCGACAAGCAATACCTGCACGTACAATCAAGTCTATCCTCTACCAGCTTCTGCAAGGCCTGGTCTACCTCCATCGGAATTGGGTCATGCACCGCGACTTGAAGCCTGCGAACATCATGGTTACCAGCTCGGGCAAGGTGAAAATTGGCGACCTGGGCCTCGCTCGACTGTTCTATAAGCCGCTTCAGTCATTGTTCTCTGGCGATAAGGTCGTCGTTACAATCTGGTACCGGGCGCCCGAACTGTTGCTCGGCAGTCGCCACTACACACCAGCTGTCGATCTGTGGGCCGTCGGGTGCATCTTCGCCGAGCTACTGTCACTGCGACCGATCTTTAAGGGAGAGGAAGCGAAGATGGATAGCAAGAAGACCGTACCGTTCCAACGCAACCAAATGCAGAAAATCGTTGAAATCATGGGCATGCCAAGTAAGGATCGTTGGCCGCTCCTGACATCCATGCCAGAGTATCCTCAGTTGTCGTCCCTCATTGCGGGAAATGCCGCACGATTCCCGCGTCCGCAAGGTGGCGATGGATTAGAACGGTGGTATCACCAGACGCTGAACAACAACCAATATCCCATCGGCAACGGGCCGGACACCCCTGGCCCTGAGGGTCTCTCCTTGCTCAAACAATTGCTCGAGTACGATCCTCAGAAACGACTCACAGCGGAAAAGGCGCTCCTACATCCCTATTTCACCGTGCATGGCAAGCCGTCGGAGAATTGTTTTGAGGATTCGAAGATCAAATACCCGGTGCGAAGAGTGAGTTCGGAGGATAATGACATTCGCACATCAAGTCTACCGGGCACCAAGAGGAGTGGATTGCCGGATGATTCGCTCATTGGAAGGCCTGCAAAGCGTTTGAAGGAGGGATGAGCAGGTACTACGCAACACTATTGGCTATCTATCAACGAGGGAATGGCCGATTGTACGGGCATATCGATGCAGCTTCCCGACTGTACGCAGTCCGACGGCTTTGCAGCAACAGAACACCCCGTCACTGGCACGGTGTCACCTGACGCAACCCCACGAATTTTAGGCTTGGCCGGTGGATGGTAGCCCTGGATGGCTTTGTGCGAGGCTGTAACTCGCACAAGTGTGGCTCAGCAGGCCGTTATATTACTCAGGTCCTATGATACCGGGTGTCACAGACGATGACTGGCTTGGGCCATTATACCCGTTGAGGGATCGAGAAAGATCATTACCTGACGTCTCTGACGGAGACGGAATATTTGGATGTTGTAGCATTACATGGATGAGTTTCTACGAGGCTTTCGGTAGACGCGTGACAGTGGGAGAATATAGTATTGAGCCAAAAGCAGGTTGCGTCAGAGTGCCTTTCTCCGTCGTCTTTCTCCTCACGTGGCTAAGTTTCATATCAAGTTTTGACCACAAACAGGTACGACATCTTTCAAGTCGTTAAACAAGCGCGAGTACCCTGACACCACACCCACGTTGAACAGCTTCATGTTTCCTTCCATGTCCGACGCTCATCTAGACCTTAGACCTACAACTAGCAGTGCGCTTGTGTCGCTTCCATGCTTCACATGCTTCTTATGTGTGTTGCTGTAGCATCTATTCGGAACAGAGCTAGCGCAGTGGGCTTCACGAGGCCAGTCTAAGGAAGCAGCATGCTGTGAACAAAGCTCACCACATGCTTCAGCAAGATATTATGTATTACAGGTAAGTGCTTGGTGACGCCTCGAATGAGCTTGCGAACGGGAAGTGGCAAGGCAGGTAGCCGGCTAATCGCAGAGCAGCATTCTCTCGCAACCAAGCTGTCCCATCACTCATCCAGCACAAACGGCCTGTACAAACGGCCTGACAAGTCCTCCGCCATGGCCCCGCCCTTCACACCAAAGATCACTTGTCGACTCAAGCGCCCCGGCTCGACCTAGTTGCTGCAGTGATTGGCCGGTGTCCATCAGCTACAGCGTTCGTTTGCGGGGCAGACAGTGAAGGAAGGCACGCTCCAACAACACCACGCCATAATTGTACCCCAGAACACGGGCCCTCTCATAAACACTTGGCTGCCCTCTTCTTCTCTTCTTCCTTCGCTACAACGCTGCCGCTCTTTATCAGCTCGTCATTCATTTGCCTACCCTCGTGCCCTATATTAGTATCAACAGCACCAGCTCACCTACCTCCTCAGCTCAGTTGACGAACATTTTCTCTCTTACACACCGGTCGCTAATTCCTCACAAGCACGCTAACATGAAGTTCTTCGCTTCTCTCGTTGCTCTCACGGCCGCCACCGCAGTCGCTGCGCCAGCTCACCATGTCAATCCTCGCGACCTCATTGACGACGCTGCTCCACACCAGGACGACCCCAACTTCATTAGCGCCGTGATGAGAGCCCATTGGTACTGGCGCCGTCTCCACTGCGCTCAAGACCTCGTCTGGGATGAGAATCTTGCCAACGCCGCTCGATCGGATATCGAAGAGTGCACCCATGAGCCCAAGCACGTACGTGGAGTAGCGCAATTCTTACAAGAATGACTGACTGACACACGTTTAGCACCGCTCTGGTAGTAACCTCTCCTCCGTGAAGCCGGCTCCCGGATCCTATGACGAGTGGATCGAGTTCGCCCGCACCGCCTCGCACGGCTGGCACGAGGAGGAGACCAAGTACCCGTACGACAATCCTCACTTCGATGCTGCGTGGGGCCACTTTTCCCAGATGGTGTGGCGCAACACTACTCGCATCGGCTGCGCGCTTGGTCACTGCAGTGATGAAGTTTTGTACCCAGGCCGCTTCTACTGCTGTAAGTCAAGCTGAACAGCTGAGCAGAGCAATATGTTGACAGACTTAGACTACGAGTTCTTCGGCAATAACATTGCTGCCGGACAATTCGAGGCGCAGGTCTGGGCTCCAGTCTGCGGCGATCCCAGTGTGCACGAGGCCACGGAGCGAGAGGACGTCCAGTTCAACTGGGCAGTCGCCAAGTAGAAATACACTACCATCACACAAGCTCTCAAGAGGCGCTTCGGTGTACGATGGGACTCTACTAGTTGCAATATGGGCATTACAACAACAGCGGTCTCTTTGGGAGTGACCCGTCAATTTGGCACAACGATACCGTGTTTATCCGTTCTGACCCTGTCACTCGCGGCACATTATGTCTTCCTTTCTATGATGTTCAAAATAGGTACTTGGCTTGGTTATATACTTAGGATGATCTTGGTATTACCTCCTGCGTTGCCTTGACGGACAGTAGTGAAGGGCAACGGGTACACGCTTGATGGCTACAAATGCGTGGGGGATATTGGAGGCTCGTCGACAGACAAAGTGCACGTCCCTAGGAATTCATTCTTTCATCAAAACCTTTACTCGTGATATCATTTGTATAAATGCTTCATTCGCTGCTCATCTTGTCTGACTCTTCACAAACAACACTATGACCATGGCTTAGCGTCTTACAGCCATCTTCTCTGGTTGCTTCTCTGTTGGTCATTACATTACTCCAGACATCGTAACTTAGTCCAGCGTGAGCCTTGGTTTACGTACGCTTCAAAGTTGATGTCCTCAGCAAAAGTTTCAAAGCGCTCTCTTCCGCGCGTGAGATGCTATCCACCCTGTATGCTCCAGTACTTTGTCTGACCAGTCCACAGTAATGTAGAGTAACTCGTATGTAAGCAAATCTAGTCTCCACCGACAACTAACTCTTAACATAGTGACAGATGCGATGACAAAGAAAAGTCAAAAGCCAGCAAGAAACTCGCGAGTAGTTGAATCCAGTGCTTCATTTATTCGTCGTATCTTGTATCATTACATGTTGCTGCTGCACTCTACCTACCACACTCGATTCGTCAGGTATACTTAACAATCCAATCCCCATAGGTAGCAACACCGCTCACCGCATCTGGAAATCATCCAACGCCATGCCCTTCGCGATCTTCTTGATGAGAGCTTTTTTCAAAAACTCTTCTCGCGCAAGACTCCTAGTTTGCTATGACCAAAACGTCGTCAGTATGAAGTTGCTTGGGTGCTCGCTCGCTCGCTCAACTGTGGGGAAGACGTACCTTGACGAAGACATCCGCACTAACACGCCCCTTGTCCAGCGCTCTGCCGAGGACAAACAGCGCATCTGCAATGCCCTTTTCTTCCGCAGCGAGCGTGTACAATTGTCCTCCCACCACTGTTGGCGCGACGAGGACGTCGTCTACGTCTGGCGCTTTTCGTCGCCGCGCATCTTCCATGACGCGATCTGCTTCGACCATGGCTCCTTTTAGTATGTGCTCGTTGGAAGCAAGCGTCGCATCGAGTTGTTGTAGTTCCCCGAGTTCGGCCTGCAGGCGTGAGTATGCGGTTTGTAAAGCGGCTTGCTGTGCGCGGAGAGGCGCTACTGCAGCGGTGTTGGAGGAGACTATCTGCCGTATCTGCGCAACGAGCGTTTGGCTGAGAGCTCTTAAAAGGGCGTCTTTTTCGGGATTTGGTGGAACGGGTGGGACCGGTATGGCGGCTTGATTCCCCGTCTGGGAAGGTAGAGTGACTTCAAGCGAGTCGTCGAGGAGATCAATCGGCGGTTTGGGAGCCGGCGGAGCTTGTTGCGGTGCTTGCCGTTGTTGCTGGTACTGAGGATGCTGCGGCGGTGGGTATGATTGTGGAGGTGCTTGTTGGTACTGATGTTGAATGGGCGGTGGTAGGCCGTATTGCTGTTGTGGATTCGCGAGCGGTCCCTGATACTGCTGTGCTTGAGGGATATTGCCTGACGGCGGTTGAGGAGGCAGCGCTTGCCGTGAATTGCGGAACGATGTGGATTGGCCATCAGGAGTAACGGGGCTGACAGGACTTCCCAGTTCATATGAGTTGGGGTGATAGCCTGGCGCTTGAACCTGTCCCCGAGGCTGTCTCGACACGGGAGTTGCTGGGCTGATATCGTAGCTAGCTTGTCTCTGTTGAACACGCTGGGGCGTAGGAGGGCCTTGTTGCTGCCAATTCGGCTGCGCTCCATAACTATTTCGTTGGGATTGGTGTGGCGGATGAGGCGGTAGCGGAGGTGGCTGCGAGTATCGATCGTGCTGGGAGAAGGAGGTTGGACTACTCTGTTCATAAGGCTTCGGCGGCTTTGGAGGGGGTACGGGGGGCTGAGTGGAGGGACCTGGGGCAGGTGATGCACTTGGAGTTCCGTGTATTGTTCGTCGCCATTCTACTGGGGTTGGAGGTACTGGTGGTGCTTGCTGCACAGGCGCAGGTGCATTATGCTGCGGCTGCTGCTTCGATCGCACAGGCGGTTCCTTCGCGAAGACACCTTGTAATACGGCCAGGAAGTCGAACAGTGTAGACTTCTACGTAGAGTAAGCAAAGGTATCCTACATGTCGTGCCCAGCGCATGTATCACTCACGTCCCAGTATTTTGCCCATTGCGCCAGATATGGATGGTATACCCGGCCGTCTCCGCTCACATGCTGGCCAGGCCTCACGAACATATCCTGTGATGGCGTAACGTATACGATGGGCGGTTCTCGAGGGTAGGCATAAGGCACCCATATTGCTACCGGAAAGCCGTACGTCTGCCCGCGGAAAGTAACGGGCAGCGTGCCAGAGAGCATGAGAAGAAGCGCCGAAGCTCCATTTTCGTATGCTAATACGGTGAGTATATGTACGCAGACCGCCGAGGCGTGAATTGCGGCTTGACGCACTGTAGATTTCCGTTCGGGTGGAGAGCGAAGGGTAGCGGGATAGGACCTCGGCGGCGTCGTGGTAGGTGCGATTCACATCCGAGTATTCCTGCAGAAGGGTTAGCAGAAACGAGCTGTGTAGGCTTAGGCAGACAATACACTAGTGAGGACGCTGTACAGCCAGTTGAGGACTTTCTCAGGCACGCCGGCCATGCTGCACGTCGAGGATCGAAGTTGGCGGGGAAGCTCCGAACACGATGCCATCGAATCCCCCTCCTCACCTTGGCAACATGCGCCAAAGTCAACCGTAGACTTTGGCAGTAGAATTGTTACGAGCGTGCGAGTACTTACACTCTTTCATGCATCATTGGCAGCGGCAGTGGTCAAAGTCATCAGCTTGACGTTCATGAGTCGAGAGCAAGCGCAAATGGTGGGCATCTTCATATCATTACATTTGTGTGCTCATTGCAAGTCTGGCGAAGAGCTATTTAATATAGGTACAGCGAATGCTAATCATATCAATCGTGACGCCTCAGCGAATGTGAAGCCGTAGTGTGCGGCCAGTGTAAAAGTGCTCCGCCATATCATACAAATTCTTCCAGGGTATAAATTCCACCAAATCGCTAGTGCTGGCTCCATTCGATCGTGTTCAAGTCAACACCCTCTTGCACTAGCTCCCAGAGCGGGCTGAGCTCTCGGAGGAATGTTACTCGCTCCTTCACAGCCTTGAGGACGTAGTCAATCTCCGCATCTGTGGTAAATCGACCGATACCAAATCGGATACTGCTGTGGGCGCTCTCGTCGCTGCTACCGAGCGCTCGAAGGACGTAGCTGGGTTCTAGAGATGCCGAAGTACAAGCACTACCCGAAGAGAGAGCAATGTCTTTCAAGGCCATGAGGAGTGATTCTCCTTCAACGTAGGCAAATGATACGTTTACGCATCCTGGGTAATGTCGTTCTCGATCGCCGTTCAGTGTGGTGTGCTCCAAGGATAGAAGCCCCTCTAGAAGACGGTTCGACAGCGCGCCGATGCGCTTCGAGTCATACTGCATCTGGTCAGCTTGATTCCAACAGATGAATCATGGGCAACAAAGCAACAGAGACAACTACTCATAACCCCTGCACATTTGTCAACATGGCGCGTCGACGACCAGAGGCCGCCTAACGCTCTGAAAGCCATGCATGTATAAAAGCAAATAATCATAGTGAAAACAGGACCAGGGAAGTTTAGAAGTACTTACGCTCATCTCCTCCTTGCAAATCCGTGCGGCTTCACCCATTCCGATGGCTAGAGGAGGTGCTAGAGTACCACTACGCAGCCCTCGCTCTTGGCCACCACCACTGATGATGGGGTCGAGCCTGACCCTAGGCCTTCGTCGCACATAGCACGCTCCGATGCCCTTGGGCCCGTAGATCTTGTGGCCGGATATGGACATTAGGTCAACGTTCATCTTGTTGACGTCGATGGGAATTTTGCCGACCGCCTGGGCCGCATCCGTATGGAAGAAGACCTTCTTCGACCGGCAAAGTCTTCCAATCTCGTCCACTGGCTGCACAACACCAATCTCATTGTTGACAGTCATGATGCTGACAATGGCCGTGTCTGGCCGAATGGCAGCCTCAAGCTGAGCCATGTCGATGAGACCATTACTTTGTACTGGAAGGTAAGTGACGGTGAAGCCCTCGTCTTGTAAATGTCTGCAGCTGTCGAGTACACACTTGTGCTCTGTCTGGCATGTGATGATGTGCTTCTTCTTGCCTGATCGACCAAAGAAGCGGGCAACGCCCTTGATGCTCATGTTGTTACTCTCAGTAGCACCACTAGTGAAGATGATCTCCTTGGGGTCTGCTCCAATGAGGTCTGCAATGTGTGCTCGAGCATCCTCTACAGCTTTATCTGTCTCCCACCCGTAGGCGTGGGTGCGCGAGTGTGGGTTGCCATAGAGGCCAGTCATAAATGGCAGCATTGCGTCTACTACTCGCGGGTCCATGGGCGTTGTGGCTTGCATGTCCAGGTAGATGGGCCGTGAGCCTTGGTCCATGACAGTGGCCTGCTTCAGGATGCCTGTAGTAGTCAGCACCAGGGACGAGACGACGAGGGGCAACGAGCGGAGCTTACCAGCATTCGGGCTCATCATGGCCTCGGCGCCCAAGCCCGTTGTTGGCATCGTCGCATCTTGAGCACGCTCTCCAGTCTGCTTAAGGAAGGCCTTCTGCTCCGCCTTGATGGTTGTGTCTACGTTGACGGTGGCCTGCGAGGACCGCGACTCCGAGACATAATTCCTGGTGCCCGCAGCGAGGCGAGGCGAGAAGCGTGAAGCTGCGGAGGATGGATAGCGACGAGATGCAATGCGAAGGGCCTGCCTCGCAACGGTGGGTGCAATATTCGGCATGATGTGAAGGAAATTGGTTGGTCGTGTTGCAGACGTCGAGAGTCGCCTCGTCCGGTCCGCTCAAAGCTTTCCGTGGGTGAGTCGATCTGACTAAGCACCTTCGTCTTGGCAAGCGAGCACAAGCAGCGGTGCAAGGTGCCATGTCCGCAAGCAGCAGGCCGTCAGCGACAATGCAGCGTCCGGCTTGCTCGGACTTGTTGGCTGCTGTATTTACAGTCTCCACACCCGCATCTCCATGATCCAGCAACTGAATTAACCGCCCTCGCGTGCATCCAGTACGTACTTGCACGCAATTGTTCGTCGGAGCTTCGCAAGTCCCGGCCCGCTTAGGTGGTACAGTGGTGTCGTAGTGTCTGCCACAGCGCACGAGGCATCTAAGCCACCAGTGGCACGTCATAGGGCAGGAGCGACAAGACTCCAAAGACCCGCGCCACGCCCCAAACACTGGTCGAGGACCCATAAGCCCTCGCTGCTGTCCGCTTCTTGCTTCCTTGCAAGTGCAGCACATTACTTAGGCCCGACAGGTTGCCCGGCTCCCTACTGTGCATCAATCTCTGCTAGAGCTACCACAATCACCCCGCAATGAGTTGGAAGGGCCTGACAAAGAGCGTCACTCGGGTACGGACCACCACCTATTCTCATGCGCCGGCATGGGCTTCGACACCCAGCTAACATCATGTCGTAGGCGCCGCAAACCATCAAGCAAAGGTTCAATATCGTACGTCTACCACACGTCCATCCGGAGGCGCCATCATGCTTCGCGCCTACTTCCGGATCTTCTCTCTCAGGCATGCGCTAACGCACACGATGCTCAGGGCGAGATCACAAAGGATGCCATCTACATCGATGCCGAGCGGCGCTTCGAGGAGCTGGAGAAGGAGACGAAGAAATTACACGAGGAATCCAAAAAGTATGCGCCTGTCTTGAATCTATTGGTACCTGGTAGGGTAGCTAACATGCGACAGGTACTTTGAAGCCATTAATGGTGCGTATATTCGGCCCATACCCTCTACGAATTCTCGCCTAATGATTCCTCCCAGGTATGCTCTCTCATCAAATAGAGTTTTCCAAAGCCATCGCCGAGATCTACAAACCCATCTCCGGACGAATGTCAGATCCAGACTCGTTTCTCGACGAAGGAAATACTGCCGGCATAGAAGCCTGCGACCAGTACGAAACCGTGGTCCGCGAGCTGCAAGAGACGCTCAAGCCGGAACTAGAGATGATTGAAACGCGAGTCATTCGTCCAGCAGACGAGCTACTGGCAATCATCAAGGCCGTGCGGAAACTCGCCGGCAAGCGCGACCACAAGCAGCTTGACTATGACCGTCATCGCGCCACCCTCAAGAAGCTGCAAGACAAGAAAGACAAGACACTCAAGGATGAGAAGGCCATATATCGTGCCGAGAGCGATGTGGAACAGGCCACGCAGGACTACAACTACTTCAACGACCTCCTCAAGGACGAGTTACCCAAATTATTCGCTCTGGAAAGAGAGTTCATCAAGCCGCTGTTCCAATCCTTTTACTACATGCAATTGAACGTATTCTACACACTCCACGAGCGCATGCAAAGACTCGACATTGGCTACTTTGACCTAACTCTGGATATTGAGGCTGCCTACGAGAAGAAGAGAGGAGATACCCAGGAGGAGGCAGAGAAGATATCCATCGTCAAATTTAAGACGACAGGCGGCCGCATGCCGGGTGCACGTCCTGGGCAATCGAAATATGCGGCGAAAGCACTAGAAGCCAAGGCCGGTCGGACTTCCATATCAGAAGACACCGAGACACCTCCACCGCCCTACAGTCCAGGACCCGTCGGAGCTGTAGGGGACGTCAAGTCACCAGCCATGTCAACAGGGTCGTGGGGCTCTGTTGCGAAGTCCAAAGGTGCGGCACCTCCTCCACCGAAACCGAAACCATCACGCCTGAGTGGTGTGCCCGCTACCGAGACTGTCACGGCGCTGTTCGACTACGAGGCCCAGGCAGAGGGTGATCTTAGTTTCTTAACTGGCGATGTGATTGAGATTGTTTCACGGACACAGAACGAGAATGAGTGGTGGATTGGAAAGGTCAGAGGGAAGCAGGGCCAGTTCCCAGGTATGTGCAGCTTTAGACTTCCCGCAGAGAAATTCCTAACATTTCTGCAGGAAACTACGTTAAGCTGAATCAATAGTCGAGGCTAAGCCTACCGTCTGTTTCTGCGCGACCACGAGGTATCACTTACTGAGACATGTTGTTTTCATCTGATGTCCTTCCATGAAGAAGTTGATTCAGATTAGAGTTTTGTGCTAAATTCGAGTGGCAACTCCCAAACAGCCACTCCTCTGTTCTATTCAATTGCATTTGAATTGCACATATTGGTAATCCAAATTCTATCTCTTCGCTCACTTTTTGTTACACCCCAGCCACGTCCTCAATCAGCCACAATTCGTATTATTAGCGTGATAAGAGCGGAGATCTTCCCGATGCACCCCGCAGGACCCTGATCGGAGACATGGAGGAGCCTTGGAGTTCTTACTAGCTTCACTACGTCACACTCTCATCCGTCTTCTGCTATTACATTTCTCACGGCTAGTCTAATTATATCATTACGCTTCCCAAAGCGCTTCACACCCCCAATTAACCAACGATGCCCTACGAATCAACAATAACTTTCACTCTCGACACAATATGTCCATGGTAACCAACCCTTTTCCCCCTCCCTTATCCCCTTCTTAACACATCCCCCATAAAAACAGGACATACCTCGCCTTCCTCCGCCTCACAAAAGCCCTCAACGAACACCGCTCCTCAAATCCCTCTTCACCCGCAACATTCACCCTCACCCTCGCCCCCTACCAGCTCTACCCCTCCTTCAGCCAAGCAGGCGAAGACAAATACGCATGGTACAAGACTCAAAAATACAACGATTCCGATGAGCGAATGGCCATGTACACAGCCTACATGAGCAACCTAGGCGCAAAAGAAGGCATAGAATTCGATTTCAAAGGAGGGTTAATAGCGAACACACTGCACGCTCACCGTATCTTACACTGTCTACAACACAACGCGAAATATTCCTCAAACTCCAACTCGAATCCGGAATCTGACCCACACTCGCTATTCGAATCAGAGCATAACGCCCCCGCCCTCAAGGCCCTCGCATCCCTCTACGCAGAATACTTCTCGCGCCGCGCACACCCGTCGAGTCGTGACACGCTGCTCAAGGCATGCACAGCAGCTGGTCTTGACGCAGAACTCGCGCGTAGTCTGGTCGACGATGAGAGCGAGGGGTTGAGCGGGACGGAGTTGGCGGTGCAAGAGCAGGTGGGCAATGGAGTTGATAGCGTGCCGTATGTTGTTGTTGAGGGGCGGAAGAGGGATTTTACGCTTGTGGGGGCGAAAGAGGTGGGGGAGTATAGGAGGGTTTTGGAGCAGGTTTGTAGGGAGTGCGTGTAGGGAGCGGAAAGGAGGTGGGTGGGTGGTGTGGTTTTGAGGCTAGTGGTAGGGTTAGGTGTATGTGTGAGGGTGGAGGATGATGGTGTATAGGGGAAATGGCATATATGACGTTAGTCGTTAGTCGCGAATGCATTTAGGTATAACGCATGGTGTGTAGATGGAAGAAGGGTTCTGAAGTTCAATGCAAGTCGTCTGATAGCATTATATCTTTGTTGGGTATCAAGCTAGCGCGTATTCTAAAGGAAAAACAATCTACGAATAGAACACCTGAGTAGGTGCTTCTCAAGCATAGCGCGGGCCCTTGCCCTTCTCAGTACTCAGGTCTCCAGTCGGCCCTGGAGCGGAAGGAGATCCTGCACGATACTGTCCAGGCGCCATCTGGTCGTATTGGCCCGGTGCTCTCTGAGGATACATTGTTGCCATAGGGTATGACTGCTGGGGTGGCAGCTGGTAGTACATGCCCTGCCCCATGGCCGGCCTCATATATGCTTGTCCAGGAGGAGCAATAATGGCTCCATTGTTGATCATCGTCTGCACTATCCCCGCAGCGATCTTCTCAGCGTCTTTGCTCACTTTGCCGCGGTTGTAGTGGTGCGTGTCTACACACGCCCAGATGAACAAGGCGAGGTGCAGCACGAGACCAATGAATTGGCATACAACCCCCGCGAGTTGGACGCTGAGGCGGTGGGGCTTCTCCTGCCAGAGCTTGTTGATGTACGCGTCTAACTCAGCGCAGTCCTTGAAGTTATAGTCGTAAGAGTAATAATAGCTGCTGCCCGTGCCGTTGCAGTTCCTCGGAGACGAAACATAGCTATCGTCCTGCTCCCACACCCATGTTCCATTATCTGCCAACCTGTAGTCCCCGTAGCTCGAAGAATATCCATATCCCAGATCGCCGTAGGTTCCCCAGCTCTGAATTTCCGATAGGGCGACGATGGCGAACAGCGCGGTCGCAATGAAGCCGAGCCACAAGAGAAGATCCATGGCTACGCGCGCTCCAGGGTGAACGGGTCTTTTGCGGACAACGAATACGAGGACGCAGGCAACGCACCAGATGACCGATATGGAGAAGGTGATCAATGAAGGCCACAGCGACCAGAACGAATCGTAGCCATAGCTGGAACCAATGCGCGGGGAGGTCGAGATTATCCAGCCTACACAGCCGATGCCGATCAAGCCAGTTATGATGAGGATACCCTTGAGCGCAAATTTGAACTTCCAGTATCGATCGCCAGCGTTGAGTTTGTCGTTGAAGCTGAGTGATTCTTCGGTGGGGGGAATATGAGTCTCTGGGGACGAGTAAGCTGTCGCTGGAGGGACAGTAGACGTTGCGCCGTTCGTAGGAGCCGTATTAACGATTCCTTGAGCCGTAGGGTTCGCGACGGGACCTCTTGAGGTGGAGCTCGAAGGCTCTGCGGTAGGCGCATGAGGGGGAGTGACGGTCGTGTGCGGCGCCTGAGGCGCGGGTGCGAACTGCTGTTCAGACATTATGTGTATATTAAATAATTAAGAGCGCGTGTAATGATAAGAACGAGTGTAGCGAAAAGCGAATGGAAGCACGTTCAGAACGTGCGAGTCGAATCGAACCGCGAGGTGAAAAAGAAAAGCGGAGGATGAAGAATAAAGAGAAGGGCCCGAAAGGCAAAATTAACTCCTGTGATGGCGGGCGCGCTGGTTGCCTAGCTCCTCTCCCGTATCCTTAATTTAGCCATTTGTAACATCACGCTGCCAGGCACGCAGGTCTGGAAGGTACGCACGGACTTGGATGGTCGATTGACAGGGGTTGGTTCCAATTCTCGAACGCCTCCACAACGGTGGTGCCTGAGCTTATCCACACCTCACCGAGGCTTCTTTTGAGGTTCTCGGATTAGCATCAGCAGAACGGATATGAAGGAAACATAGCGATCTTGGGCATGGTCAAACTACCACATACCGGATCTCGACCCTGTCAATTTGCTGATTTTCTGTTCAATAAACTAATGTGGCGCGGAACTGTGCCTCACTATTGCTGATTTTCAAGTCCTGCGTGGCAATATATTTTTCAATCACGGTGCAAAGTCCGCTTTTTGCATTTCACGAGGCGCACCTCGTCGTTTGCCCATAGACCAGCCAAGCTTCCAACCATTAACGGAATTGAGTCGACCGCTCTTTTACTTTTCCCCAATCCCTCTAAGTCTAGACGCGAGTCGACCTTGTACCGCTTGCAAGTGTAAATATGTACTAGGCTTATGAGCTGATCAACCTTACGTTCCAAATTGAAGACTCATTAATACTCAATATATATGCAGACTGTGCTGCTAACCAATCCACAGCGACATATCCCAGTTCTCCCACCTGGACTCGGACTTTCTGGCGGTGGACCTTACAACCGAACCTCCCTCAACGAGCAATGTCCCGACGCGCTCCAACTGGTCCATCAACGCCATCTTCGCTTTCTTTAGCTCGCCAATCGACGCTGGCCGAAGCCACATCTGCACGTCAATGTCAGCCTTGAAGACTCGCAGACCGCGGTGCACCGCCAGTCGCTCCAACTGGGAGAGGTCGAAGCCATATACCCACGGATACTCTGTCCAGCCTTGACGGGGCACACCCCTAGCGATATCCTTCGATAGCGTTATGGTCACCTTGATCTCCTTCACTGCATGCGGTATCTCCATCGACGTCGTCATGCAGTTGATGAGCGTTATGCCATCCTTCTTCAACCAGAAGTAGCGCTTGAGCACATCATCGTCTTCCTCGCCTTCCTCTTTCTCCCAGCCGTCGTCCACGTTGTTGCGCTGCGCAAATGGGTGCTCCTTGACGTACTGGCTCCCAGGCCACCCAAGGAAGAGATGGTGCGCCCGTACCAAACCCGGTGTGATCAGCGGAAAGATGTATTCAGAAGACTCCAAGGGTTCCATGAGACACGTTCTGAAATGCCATACGGCGTGTCGAAGGAACTGTGCAAGGCCCTCAAGGAGCATTTGTTTGTTGGTGAGAAGCCAGGGTGCCTACATGGCAGCCATGTCAGCGAATTTCGCATTTACCTTGAACCACTTGACACCTAAAGGTTCCCAACTAAGGTACTAATGAAAGTACAACCCAGCTGCTCGATCACTTACCGTGCATTGTTCCCAATCAGACGGATCTCCATATGTCACTAGGTAGAACTTGCGCTTATACCGTTGTAGAATTCTTGGAGTGGAGGCCCATATATATCCGTAGATATGATCTCGAAGCTCACGAGGCAATTTCTCAAAGAAAGGCGACATTCCTCGAGAAGAATTGATCGAGCCAAGGGCAATGGTGGGACACTTACGGACTCGGAAGCGCCCTGGACGCTTGTTGGCAAGGAGACGCGCGCGAATGGTGTCAGCCATATCAGCTACGCTCTGGACGGTCTCGGTCTCGGTCTCGGGCTCAGTCTCGTCGACATCATTGGCCTTGCGTTTCCTCAGTCTCGGTGTCATCTTCGAAGCGGTCGCTGAATTCGTTTAAGGTGGAACGAGGTTGAGTGCGACCTCTTTGTGCGGTAGTCGAGAAGTGAAATGCTTGTCTACGATTTTGAAAGAGGGGGGTAAGAACTTGAACGTGCAAGAACTCAAGGAGACATTCACGGTGCATGCCCCTTCGACTGAACGATCTACCCTCCTTTCACCAACCCATTCACAGGCTGCAGCATGCTAAGGCTTTAAGCTTGACCTTTCGCCCTAGAAAATATCATGAAGTTGTTCTCCCCGGAATTGACAAAGGTTGATCAGAGAAATGTTACATTACAACATGTAGATCGTGCTTCTACACGTCCCAAGCATCCTTGTGCTACGATACGGATGATCCTACGTTGAATATCCGCAACGATGTATCGTCGCTCACCACAGCGATCTGCTGGTGTTTCTCAGTTCTTCCAGGCCTCCAGACAATCTGATTGATCGTCTTCGCTGGTGTCAACTCCCTCTTGATCATAGTAACATCTACCTTGTCCAGCGCATCTACCGGTATGCTTCCGATACCAATGTCTCCATTTTCTGTTCCAAAAGCGAACAAGATTCTGCCATCGGACAATGTGCTGTTGCATGCTGCCGCCGTGACAGCCGCACCGGCCGTCACCGTAGCTTTGAGCTGCACATCGGCGTCTAGGATTTGCCAAAGCTTTACCACCTTATCTCGACCAGCTGTAATGAAGGTTGGCTGCTCCAGAGGCGTCCATGCAGCACTCAAGATCATCCTCGTATGACCTTTCGGATTCGAGAATTTCAGCACGTACATTGATGCTTCGGTACCTCGCTCCCAGATGGCCCATTGTCTGTCTCGCCCAACGCTGAGCAAGTACTTGTCGTCTGGTGAATATTGCAGAGCTGTGACGGTGAGTGAATGAGCTTTAAGAGGTGGCTTGACTTCAAGCCACTCTTTCGTGTCATAAAGACGAATAACTGCGTGATCGATGGAGCTTGCTCGACATGCTGTAGCTACAAGACTGCCATCTCTGCTTACAGCAACTGCAGAGATTTCATAGCCATGACCATACAGCTTCTCGGTCTCTGGCCAGAGTAGATGACGTGCAAGATGGTCTTCGAAGGGTGGATGATTGAACTCGAGCGTGGATTTGCGGATCACAGAAGATGGGTCAACAGCCTCGCGCTCTTCTCCATTGTCATTTTCGACTGGCTCGTCGTCGCCTACGGCTTGGATGGCCTTGTTGGACAGACCGAGGACTGGAATATTGGCGGCATCTGGAAGTTCAGCGGAAGTCGAGGCTTGTATCCCACATAGCTTGTTGAGCATCTCAGCTACGCCTTTAGGTTCGTCAAAAACGCGCAGCAGCTTTTCGTCGGCACCAGAGATAAACTGAGAGTTGTTGACTGTATCTATGCAGTTGAGATCGTAACCGTGTATCTGTGGCCGCGAGAACTCATGCCATGAAGCCGGTGAACCTTGACGTTTCCATTGGGAGTATAGTCGAGTCGTCTGATCTGACCCAGTAGTAAGTAGATACGATCCGTCTTTGGACCAACACACGCTTTTAGCCTCTCGCACGTGGCCCGTAACAGCGACTTGCTGTGCCCACATGTCATTCGTGGCCGAGTACGTCCATTTCCTCCAGCTTCCAGTACGGCCTAAGGATACTAGAGAGTTCCCATCTGGTGACCAGAGTCCAATCCAAAGCCCCCCAGCGCTACCCGTAGCGCTAGTTGACCCTTTCTGCGCGCTTATTTCACCTAATCTTGTTACACCCACCCATACGCCTGACGTGGAGTCAGATTCCCAGATCGTAAGTGAATTGTCTTCCGAAGTGGAAAGGAGCTGTAATTTATTCTCTCGATGCCGCCATGCAGCTTGATAAATCCAATCCTCGTGTCCGAGCAAGAGCGCTTCAAATGTAACAGAGTGTTTAGCCGCAGCTGACGAGATCCAATGTGCCTTGTTTGATAAAGATTTGCCTAAGCCTCCCAAAGCTGGATCGATGAGCGCGCTGCTTGCGGCAGGAAGCTCATCTCCACGGTGTATCCTCCAGAGACGAATGTATTTGTCCTGGCTTGCTGAAGCTAGTAAAAGGTCGCTGTCTGTATGTGATGTCTCTCGTGTAAACGCGAGTGCACGAATCCATCCTTCGTGTCCTGTAAGAGTGGCTGAGAGTTCGAATTGACCATCCTGAGAAACAAAGATTTGAATCGTACTGCGAGTGCCGGCGACCGCTAGAGTGGCAGACGATTCATCCAAGGATGCTAGTGCGAGGTTCAGTGGGAAGTACCTTGGGGTTAGGGTGATGGTCTGTGATAGCTCGACATCAATGCTCGAAAAGTCAGGGCTATGAATCAACTTCCAGATCTTGACTGTCCCATCTGATGCTCCAGTGGCGAACACATTCGTCCCCGGAAGGGTGGCTATTCTTGTAATTGGACCAGTGTGCTCTGAAACAGTCTTTACGCATTCGAAATTCGGACTCCCAGATTTTTGACCACGCCATATGCAAATAGTGTTGTCTGCCGCTCCACTAAGCAGAACGGACACGTCCGGCGATTTTGTGGTAAAGAATCTGACAGCATTGACGGCCTTAGTGTGACCATTCAAGATTGCCTGAACTCCACGAAGACCTTCGTCCTTTTGTTTGTTAGTACAAGGTACGGTATTTGCCAAGATGACTGACTTGGGGATCCCATAGAGCAATACAGTTGTCGGCACCAAACGCTAGTAGCTGCAAGCCACCCTCATCCCAATCAGCAGCGGCGGGATTCCGGTTGCCGCCTATTGAACTAAATTCGGAAGAGATATCCATCCTCACCAATGTGTGTTGCGGATCCGTGATTCCTAAACTAAGTTGTCACCTCGAGGAATTCTTTAGCGCTGGACTCGCTTAACATACTACAATAGGGTTAGAGGAGAAGTTGATCCGCAGTTTATGTTCTGCTGCAGGCAGGTGCAACCGACTTGCATCAACAACCAGCGACCACACATTCTCGTCGCGAAGTCGGATACCAGATATGCAGAACGATGAGGCAATACCGATAACAATCGAATTTAGGTACAAGAGCCTTGAATGCTAGCACTGCCAACTCACTAACTCCCATCAGTGGCGGGCTTGAGATCCTTTTCGCGAACCAAAAGAAGTACACCGTCTCATTACCGATCAGAGATGAGTCTGGCGCGCCGGCAAACGTCGCATTTCTTGTGCGACACCTTTGCGAAAAGGTAATGAAGGATCCGCGAAAGGAACTATTCGTTCTAGACGGAACAGTGTAAGTGGCATGAGTGCAAAGCAAACATACTTTCGCTGACGAATGTGAGGCGGCCTGGAATTTTAGTTCTCATTAACGAAGCAGATTGGGAGTTGGAGGGTGAGGACCAGTACGAGGTGCAGAAGGACGATCACATCATGTTTGTATCGACGCTTCATGGAGGGTAGGACGCATGAGTGCACAATAGCAAAATATGAGCACCCGAATGAGTAGAGACGCTGTCCTTCGAATGCATGGCATGAATTTTACCATCAGCTGGATCTTTACAAGTGCGTATTACCCTACGTGAGATGTGATCAGTGCTCCGCTCGCGTCACGTGCACGCGTGGAGGCGCGTTGACTTAAATCGCGTACTCCCGCCTCTTCAACCGCATCAACCACATCAAAACAAGACGGTCTATCGGAATTGAACATCACAATGGCTTCTACCCAAGATGAAGACGATGAAGATTTCAAGCTAGCAATAGCCATATCACTCCAACAGAGCTCGCCCGCTGCGCCGCCCGGTTCAAGCGCAAACAATGAGACCACTGATACTGAGGACGAGGACGAGGACTTGAAGCAGGCGCTTGCGCTGTCTCTTCAGGACTGCGAGTCAGTTATTCGCCCAGATGACCTTGCAGGAGAAAGCTCATCCCTCTCCACAACCACCGGTAGTGCCAGTGATGGCCGCAAGCCCTCCACACAGCTACCCACCGGTGTCTCGCACATCAAAGCTCCGATGAATAAAACAGGATTATTGAACTTCGTTGGACTCGATCGCAAAGCCATGGAGCAAGAACGCCTGGCAAGGCTTGGTAAACGAAAACGCGACCCATCACCAGAGCGACCTTCGAAACAGATCGGGATAACCCTGTCTTCAAGAACCCCAGTGGCCGCTAGCATTATCCATAGCTCATCAAAAGCTGTGGAGTTGCAGTATCCTAGAGGTGCCATCAAACGAACATATGCAACAAAGTATCCACGTACTGACGATATTACAATCGATGAACTCCTGCAAGCGTCCAGCATCCATATCGCCGTCATTAGCTCCTTCATGTGGGACACAGAATGGCTGTATAAGAAGCTTGATCCCACGAAGGTCAAACAAATCTGGATCATGAACGCCAAAGATCAAGACGTCCAGCAGAGATGGGTACGCGAGATGAAAGAGACTGGTGTACCTAATCTAAAAGTACATTTCCCACCCATGAATGGTATGACAACCAGCATGCATAGCAAGTTTATGTTACTATTCGCAAAAGACAAGTTGCGATTTGTGGTGCCAACAGCAAACATGACACAAATTGATTGGGGTGAGGTTGCGAATGGCTGGCAGCCTGGAGTAATGGAGAACTCGGTGTTCTTGATAGATCTCCCACGAAGAGCTGATGAAGCAGTTGAGGGTAGAAGCAGATTAACGAGATTTGGACGCGAGCTTGTCTACTTTCTGGAGGAGCAGAAGGTCGGGGAGAATGTGATTGAAGGGGTGCTGAAGTTTGACTTCTCACAGACCGATCACCTTGCGTTTGTTCATTCAATGTGGGTCTTCTACAAAGTCATTGTGTAATGTCATCTGATGCAGAGCAGTGGTGGCTCATACAAGATTGAACCAGCCCATCCTACAGGGCTCCCAGGGCTTGCGCAAGCTGTACGAGACCTGCAACTCGACAACGTCAGAGATGTCGAGATTGACTATGCGGCCTCTTCCCTCGGTGCCATTAACGATACGCTCCTCCAGCGCCTTTACCTTGCAGCGTGTGGTGAGCCCTTTACTACCGACATCGAACCCTCCAACGTGAGGGACCACATCCGGGTTTATTTCCCTACCAACGACACAGTCGAGAAGAGCATCGGAGGGCCCAACTGCGGCGGCATCATCTCGCTTACCAAACAACATTATTACGGAGCAACGTTTCCTAAAGAATGTCTCCGCGACTACGACTCAACCCGTCGAGGCATGCTTTCGCATAACAAGCTGCTCTTTGTGCGCGGCCGCAAGAAATGCGGCAAGCCGTTTGCCTGGGTGTACATTGGATCTGCAAACATCTCAGAGTCGGCTTGGGGAGGTCAGAAGGTGCTCAAGGGCGGCAAGATGGGAAGCTTAAACATCAAGAATTGGGAGTGTGGCGTCGTGATGCAAGTCCCAGACAACAAGTTAACAGCCGTGAAGCTGAGCGACGAAACGACACCGCCTATGAGCGTATTCGACGGCACTATTGAGGTTCCCTTCGTGTGTCCAGGGGAGTCTTACGGAGGACGACAGCCTTGGTTTTTCAGGGCTAAATGACGAAAGCGAATAGGTGGATCTGCACGCCCAATTGGGGAGAAGAGAAATCTCCGGGCGATCTATGTGTATAATCGAAGGGCTAGCTTATGTGTCCGCGAGCTGTAGGAGATCAAAAGTCAATAATCAGAAATGGAGATACTCGGACGGTCAGGCCGGCGTCGTCGGCCGCCGTATACGCCGTATACCGATGCAAGCCCTGAGGCTGGTGGCTGTCAGCAGCTGTGAAGGGCATGTTGCTGGAACGAGTTTAGCTGGGGGCAAAATGCCTGACGAAAATCATGGTCTGTGCGCGTTTGCCGGACCAATGCGGCGGACGCGGACGTGCCGGAGGGTTGCGGAGCTTAGAAGAGTCCATGCACCGATGCCTGGGGACAAAAATGATTAGAGATGCCTGGGGAAGTGCTACCCCACGGAAAATCGACGGCTTCGACCATGTTATTGTAGATTTCTGACGTCCATTGCTCTCACATGTGTCTCAGCAGTGCAGCCTCCCATGGCAGAAACGCCTAGTTCCCGCCGCCCGCCAGCTCCCGGAGACGCGACGCCCAAGGCAAGAGCTTCGCTGCGGATTGGCAGCGCACCCATAACAGCTCCTGTACACTCGTGGTTCACATCCCCTGCACGATCCCATCCCAATGCTGCACAAGCCAAAGAGCTGCCACTTCATCTCATCCAGCTCATCCTCACACACGTAAGTGCGTCGTCGCACGTCGTCTTAGCCGTCTTACATGCGACCTATGACCTCATTCGGAGCGCTGATTGCAATCGCAGCTCGACGATGTTGGCGATCTCGCGCGTGTTACGCGCACTTCGCGTCTCTTCTATTACATGACCCTGCCGCGCCTGTACGAGCAAGTCACGCTGTGCTCGTACTCGGACATCCGATATATTGATGGCAGGCCCGAAGGCTACGGCGGCGGCAGCCCTTTTGCCATGGGCCTAAACACGCTCGTGTCGCGCTCCTTCGCCGACTACGTGCAGAAATTCAGGGTGAAAGGCGACTGGCGTGAACATGATATAAACGACTACAAGCAGGGTCGCGTGCCAGACAACAGCATGGTGCTGCAGATTGCCATGCGCGCGGTGCTAGATAAGATGAAGAACCTCACGGCCTTTGCGTAGGTATTGGTGGACCATTGGTTGCAACAACAGTGCTGATGCGCGCAGCTGGGAGTTGAACACCCCACCATTGCACACGGTGTATCAAGGCCTCATAAATAAGCAGCCTGGGCTGACTTCGCTCACTATACGCTGCCAGACGAGACGAATACCACGCCCTATCACCATCATACCGCCTCTACCAAATCTAGTGACACTGGTCGTTTATGACATAGATCCCCTGTGCTATCCGGACGATATATCACTGCTGCTGGTAGGGTCGAAGAAGCTTGAGAATATGAAACTGCACTGGAATCCACGCATGCGTGGTAGTGGAGAAGAGTCGGTCAACTTGATGTCAATATTCGGCCGCTGCATAGCCACGAGGCATACCTTGAAGATAAAGCGACTGGCCATCTACAATCTGTACACGCGCTTTGCTGGTGACGGCATGGGCGATCGCGATATTATAGATACGTCTTACCAAACCGAGGTTACGGTACTAAACTCAATGGGTTCTTCCGATCCCATGACCGTCTTTGTAGATGATGCATGGAGAGTTTCCAACAGACACCCTATTCCGCCGCACCTGAAGATGCTGCGCACTGACAGTACGGACAAAGAAGGCGCCGTCATGCTGGGAAAATTCAAGGGCCTGGAACGCCTTTACATAGTGAATAACAGGTCAGGGAAAGGGAGTTCGAAGCCTAGCAGCACGGCTGCGACGCCCACCACACCTTCCACCGCAACCCCTGGGATGACCAATGGAAACACGAGCGCTACCGGCACACCCACCATGACTGAACACCAGTGTCGCAGCATCGGGGGCGAGTATCTCGCCGTTATAGAGACGAATCATCGCACAATGCGGCACCTATTACTTTCCGACAGATGGCAGCTTTCCGACGATGCCCTCTTCAAAATCTGCCAGTCATGTCCGAATCTGGAACAACTCGGTTTCTCCTGCTTAGTACCACCCCTCGAATCCCTTCGCCAAGTCATCGCCATGGTACCCAAACTATGGGCTATTCGTATGCTCATACGGCCGAACTCCGACTTTGCGGAGAAAATAGACTCAATGGAAGTGGATGATATGCACACTTTTGCCATTGCGACGGAGTTCTGGAAACCAGAATATAAGAATTTGAGATACTTGGGTATAGGAGACAGGATTGTGTTCAAGCTAGGCGGTGTGTGGTTTCCGCCGAAGGGGAAAGACAAGATACCCGCGGGGCAGGAGAATAGCATGAATGCGAAAAGAGCGGGACCAATCAGGAGGGTCGAACAAGTGAGTAGGGAGAGCGTCAAGCATATTGAGATTTGGGGCATGGATAGCATGGAGTTTGACCCGAGTTTCCCTTGAGCGAGATACCCCCTTACTTGCAAGATTACAAGGTCAATGTAAGTTCGGCCTGATGTCAGTACTCCATTATCCCACTGTTGGTTGAAATACCCTCGCCAATGTCATCCGAAGTGCCGCGAGAGTCATTTTGCAAAGGAGTTACGAAGTTTAGAAAGTTACGAAAGCGCGGCGAGGCAGTTCTTCTTTTATCTGGGTCAGCGGGAATTTTTTGCATCAAATGGGGCCACGCAAGATAAAGGAATAGTGCAGCAATTGTAGATAGCCATAGAAGATGAGACAGATAGATGGAAGCGGAGGGGAAGAGAACCTTGTACTGGTACAACTTGTACGATACGTATCTATTCGCTATAGATAATAGGCTCGAACTCGATCACTGCACAATGTACAGCGTATCTCTATGCTTCCTCTCAAGCCCGCTATTTTCAAAAGCATGCAATACACTCTAACCAACTGCACCGCAGCTTCGAGTTCGAAAGTCCACGCAACGACGCCTCGCTCGCAGCGCTCCTCCAGCCTCCCTACTGCCTTCGAAACCCATATAAGCCCAAATCCCTCCTATCATCTCCATCTCACCCCAGATTTCAAATTCCAACTTCCCACCTTCCCACCTACGCTTTCCTCTTCCCCAACACACTCGGCGCAACCAACGCATCAGCCTTCTTCCCCTTTCTCTTCGGCAGACCCTCCGCATCAATAAGATACTCCCCAAAATACTGCGTATCATTCCGATGCACCATCTTACATCGCGACCCCTTATCACAGTTCCCTGTCGCGCTGTCGTGGGGACACCGTGGCCTCAGACAGTCTCTGCTTCCTTTGCAGTTTGTGCACGGCTGGCCTTCGCATGTGTCGTTCCACCAGTTGCGGTGGCAGTTTGTGCATGCGATTTTTCGAGGGGTGCTTGGGGAGGGGGTTAGGCGCGTGGGGTTTGCTTTCGGAGCTGGTGTTGAGCGGGTGGAGGTTTGTGCTGAGAGGGGCGCTGGGTGCTTTTGGGGAGGTTGCTTGTTGTTGTTGTCCATGGTGAGATGAGGGTGTTGGCCGTTTGCGATGGGTTGAGTAGGCGTTGATCCAGGTTGCTGTTGTGATTGGTTATTTGACGTGAGGTTAGGTTGGGGTAGGTTGTTTATGTTTAGTAGTGATGGGTCGATGCTAGAAAGCTGAATTGTTCCGTCTGCTGTGGTTGATGGCATTTGGTTCATCAATAGAGAGTTTGGAAAACCCAGGTTTGCCATGTCCTCCGAGTACCAATCATCGTCGCGGAAGTAGTCCATCATGGCCGTTCCAGAGCCAAAATCCTTAGCTAAAGATTGTGTACTTTCAAAAGAAGGGAGATGCTCAGTGGCACCAACGGTGGGTGATGTCCAGCTAGGCATGTTGTCGCTACCTAAGTGCTCATTCTCACTTGACTCCGGCAGTTGACCAGAGTCTTTGTGAGAAGTAGTGGGAGAGATCTGCGATTCTTGGGTTGGGGATGTCAGTGCAGAAATGCCAGGCATACTCGAGTTGACTAAAACTGGTGGTGACATTGCTGGGCCACTCATTTCAGCGTTTTGCGATATAGACTGCATTTGAGCCTTCGTAACCATGTGCTGTATGCCTTCCATGGCGTCGGCGCTAGAGCTTCGCTGCATGTTGAGTGTGTCATTGGTGGATAATGATGAAGACTGTAGGACTTGGAAATCATGCTCCCGGGCCATCTCCTGCTGGGCTGCCTTGATGTTCTGCTGAAGACGAACATTACGAGCTCTCTCTAAATTAGGAGAATGAAGAACTCCGCTTGCTGTAACTAGGCGCTGAACGCTCGCTCGACCTGCGTGCGTCATTGGGGAGCTAGGTATTGTATACACCCCGTTCGGTCGATGTGCCTGATGGTCAACATATGTTTCATCTTGTGGCATCGTCTGTCGTAGGAAAGAAAGCGGCAGTGAGTTCTGTTGGACATTGCCTAGGCTCATGGACTGCCCCCTGTTGACCCCGATGTGACGCACAGATTGATGTTGAGCTGACGACGGCTGGTCAAATTGTTGCCCGATCATATTCTGGAAGACCATACTCTGACTGTCTTGTATCTCCGCTCGCTGATTAGCTCCTAGCTGATGCAGTAACGCCTGCTGAGACGGTGCTGGGATCCCAGTTTGCTGTTGGAGCCCGTGTCGATTTTGATGGCCACTCGAGGTCATTATAGGCCGTGGCATCCGCTGCTGGCCCTGGGCATCTTGTTTCTGCATGCGAAATGCGTCCAGAAGTTGTGATTCATTCATCACGAGACTCTGCAAATGTAATCCAGTCATCGTGGATTCAGTATGATGGAGCCGCTTCAAGTTCGCCGGTGAGCTCGTTGTCATGACGGTGCTATCAAACGAGAGGGTAGGAGAGCGAATTCGTTGGGCATCTGGTGTTGTAATGCCGAAGTCACTGTTATCATTAGTCAAATTCTGGGCGGATGCATATAAACAATAAACTCACCCGCCAGAATTCAGCCGCCTGCGCTTATTGGCAACGACCTTGACGTGGGCAGCGCTCTGCTGTGGCGTCATTGGCATGCCACCATGCTTACCGACGAGCTTCCCTGTGCTCTTTTGATTAATCTGCTCCGCCATTTGTTGTTGCGTATGATGCTTCCACCACTGGACCTGGTCGTTCGCATGTTTGAGTTGCTCCTCTAAGGCAGCGATCTTTTGCTTTCCGTCTTCGTGAATCTGCTTGAGCTGCTCTGCTCTAGCCAGTAAGTCCGTCTGATTCTGCTGGAAATTCTGCTTCATCTCTATCATCTTTTGCCTGAGGACGATATCAAAATGTTGCTGCATGTGTTTCCCGAGCTCCAGCTTATGGCGCTCCAGATTTTCGGCGGCTTTCTTTTCGATGTATCCCGTAGTCACTCTGATGCGGGCATCTAGCTCCTCTGCCTGAGCATTGGCTGCTGGTTTATTCTTCACGTTTTCTGTTGCGAGGTCAGCTGAGAGCTTTTCGACAGTGTTCTTAAGACATCGAATGGTATCGGCGGATGACATCTTCTTGTGGTCCAATTCAGACTTCAGCTGCTTGTTCTTGTCTTCAGACGCTTGGTATCGAACCTGCAACTGCGTAAGCTGGTTCTGATACGCTTCGACCTGCGCCCCATCCGCGCCTGCGGATTGCGCCCTTGCTAGCTCTTCTCGCAGCTGCTTGATGGTGCCCTGGTAGCTGCTGACAAGCCTCACCGACTTTATCTGATCATCATTGCGCTCCCACTTCTCCCTAGCGAGACCTTGTTCGAGACGGTCAGCGCGGCGGTTCGCATGAATCTTCTCGGTGTACCGGGTTTGAGCTCGCTTGGTTGCTCCATGCGCATGTTGTTCAGCTTTTGCAACACGAGCCTCCAGATCTGCATTCTTCTCCGTGAGATGTGCGACTTGTTGTATGAGGCTCTCTATTTCCTCGGAGGTAAGCATGCTTGGCGGGGAGCGTGATGATAAAAGCGGCGAGGATGGTGTCGATGGTTGTGTCGTGGTGGCCATGTGAGGTGAGGTAAAACTGATTGATTGAAAGATACTGGCGCGATGGACGGTCAATGTGAGTTTAGAGTTGAAAGAAAGAGTTGAACGTGTCAATGGCTATATTGGTGCGGGAGATTCTGGTACAGTGGAAAGCGCGCTTTGATCTACGTCCTGCCGCGTTGGCGCTGACTAACGATCTGTTGAGATTGGTGAAGGGAAGATTCGAACCAGTGAGTGAAAGCAAGATAGAAGGAATGGCTGCTTCAGAGGTTTCGAGAAAGTGAAACTACGTTCTTCGGGTGCGTGAACTGTGGTTGGCTTTCCTACCCAGTGCCTCACCTATGCCCACGATCTCCATACTCGTTGGAATCCAACGCACAGATGCGTGTGCTGATAGTAATCTCTGTTTGTCGCCAAAACTAACGGCTTCTAAGCTTAGCAAGGTACACAGCAGAGGAAGCGCTTCGAATCATATTGCATGATGCCATTACTCTTATGGTCCGATGCGTCAAATTGTAAAGCAGTCTGTGGACTTCAGATAAGGCTGCGATGCAACGAACTAAGAGAGGGAAAAGCCTTGACTCAGTTACATCCAGACGAGGAAGTCGGCGAAGGCGATTTCATGGGGCCTATTAGCTGCGACTACTGTCGCTTCTCTTGTACAGCAGAACCTCGACGAGCGATGAAGGAAAGCGCACCTTTGCCATTGTGAATTTAACATAGCTCAAAGCTAGAGCTTTGTATACCCTAGTGTGTTACCAATTGTATATCTCTTCCTTATATAGACGTGCATGCTATCGATCCTGTAGCTCCAAGAGCATTAGTCTACTCCCGGGTCGATGTCAGCATCTCGCCGTAGCCGTCGCAAAGAAGCGGGTACCAGTCCCATAGTTCGCAATACGCTGCTACACTGCCTTCATCTTTAGATCATTCTGTTTCTTTCACGGTGCAATCCGCATGGAGAGACAAGCCCTTGAGGTCGGAGTCCTGTATCACAGTTATGGGAGCGATAAGCGGGGAAGCGGAGGACGCTCCTGCAAACCCATGCAGCATAAACCACAACGAACGTTATTACTGCCCGGGAAAGGATGAGAGTGGAGTGACGAAGGTAGTGCAAGCAAGCAACGCCCGAAAACGCCATCCGAAGATGTGCCGCACTTCCCCACAGCATATCCCCGCAAATTGTCCATCCCCACAAGCTTGGCTATCATCAGACCGCAAACCGTTGTCCAACACCAAACCCATCATGGCATGACTGGCCGTCGCTTGGCTGTATTGGTTACGTCTCGTGCTGCTCGTGCATAAGTCGCTTGGTCGACACGCTTCTTGACCTGAAGCTTGAGAGCAGAGTGCAAGTACCGGCTGCACCAATGGGCAAGGGCCAATTGAGCTTTGCCGGGGTACCTGGTTACTACGCTTCTCCTTGCCCCGAACAGGTTCGCATGCTCGGTCTACCATGATGTGGAGAGGGCGCGAGAAGTACCGTATGGACCGTATTGCGCGGTTCAATGTTTGCAGAGCGCTAGCACGAATGAATAGAAGCCTTTATAAAACATTCATCTTGTCCGACCATATTTACGTTGTATCATCATAACTTTTCTCAAAATTCGTTTCTGACCACCGTTGATCATGCTGCGTTCAATCGCATGGTTAGGATACGCCACAGTTGCCTGCGCGCAGTTCGGCTTCATTCATTCTCAGTATGAGACGAGTCCACCTGTCTATCCGTCGCGTAAGTCCATCCGCTCCTCCTCTTGCCGATGAGAGAAGAGCCAACTGAAACTTCGTCTAGCAAACATCACTGGGGCAGGTGGCTGGGAAGAAGCGTTGGGGAAGGCTCGCGCATTCGTTGCAGAACTGACGCTCGAGGAGAAAGCTGGGATGGTCACAGGTGTGTAAGATATCTTTTGTACGGCAATAAGTCTAAGAGTCCCTTCATTGTTTCCATGGCTATCTGCATATTCTCAATAACAACTCCATAGGCACTCCTGGACCATGTGTTGGCAACATACCGCCAATCGAGCGACTTAACTTCAGTGGACTTTGCCTACATGACGGCCCACTCGCTATCCGTCAGGCTATCTATGCTTCTGTATTTTCAGCCCAGCTATCAGCAGCAGCTTCATGGGATCGCTCGCTAGTTCGCCAGCGTGGGCTATATATGGGTAACGAGTTCCGAGGTAAAGGTGCACATATCGCTTTGGGCCCAGTTGTTGGCCCACTTGGACGATCTCCATTTGGTGGCCGAAACTGGGAAGGATTTAGTCCCGATCCCTACCTCTCTGGCGAGCTGGTTGCGGAGACCGTTCAAGGCATTCAAAGTGCTGGTGTGCAGGCTACGACTAAGCATTACATATTGAATGAGCAAGAGACCCAACGAAACCCATCGACAAATGCGAATGGGACCACCATAGAAGCACTTAGTTCAAACGTTGACGACAAGGCAAGAGCTCCTTGTGTCGTCCGTGTGGAGCCCCTATATTGACTTTGCTTCTCTAGACAATGCACGAAACATACCTCTGGCCTTTTGCGAATGCGGTACAGTTCCTCCATTACATAAGCGGCATACAAGACAGATGTTGACTCGATTCTCTTAATGCTGTAGGTACACGCTGGTACAGCATCGATCATGTGCTCTTACAATCGCATAAATGGAAGCTATGGGTAAGAATGACATGTGTGAAGTGCATTTGAACTATACGCTGATTACGTATGCTAAACTCATAGTTGCGCAAACAGCAAGACTTTGAATGGTCTTCTCAAAGAAGAGCTAGGTTTCCAGGGATATGTCATGTCCGACTGGCTTGCCGTCCACTCTGGTGTGGCATCTATCAATGCTGGCTTGGTGCGTCTCACTCTAAGCGAAGAGATCATTTTCTTCTTCACTTCGGTTCTGACAAAAGAACAAAAGAAAATAAACTTGAGCTGACTGATATACATTAGGATATGGTAAGTCTCTACCAAACAAAGTGGCTACTATTTGACTTCTCTCAAACCAGGCCTTGAGTAATTATATTACTCGAGACATCAAGGTACCTTGATACTCATGTAGAGAATCTACACTAACATTATGCCTCATGGTTTGCTAGAATATGCCTGGAGGTATCAACTTCATGACGGGTTCGCCCTCGTTCTTTGGTAATAACATTACTACCGCTGTGTAAGTCAATTTCTTCGCCTAATACTTCAAAATACCATGATCTAAGCGTTTGTTTCGTTCTAGCGATAATGGAACACTACCCATCGAGCGAGTTGACGACATGGTTCTTCGCATCCTGACACCTTACTTCTTCTTAAACCAAGATGCCGACTTTCCACCTGTGGACGGATACACCCAAAGGCTAGGCTTTTACCCTCTGGCTAATTATGTATACAACTTCACTCTCGGTCCTATCGTGGATGTCCGTGAGAAAGAACACGCCAAGCTTATCCGAGATCTTGGTGCGGCGGGAACTGTCCTACTAAAGAATGTCAACGCCTCTCTTCCATTGAAGCAACCTATGAACATTGGAGTATTTGGCAGTGATGCAGCAGACTTCACGCAAGGTCAGTACTCGCTGTCTAATGGCCTTGCTCAAGGAGACTACGACATTGGTACTCTAGCTGTTGGAGGTGGTAGCGGCACAGGGCGATTTACTTACGTCGTTCCGCCACTGGACGCCATCAAAGCTCGCGCGCAGCCTTACGGTGCTCTTGTGCAGTATATCACGAACAATGACGCTATCGTCAATGGTGGGCTTTCTTCCCTCGCCCCTGACCCCTTGGACGTGTGCATCATCTTCCTTAAATCATGGGCAAGCGAGGGAAATGACCGCACGACTTTGATCGCGGAAGGGAACTCCACCGTTGTGGTCGAAAAGACTACCGCGATATGTCCGAATACGATTGTCGTGCTTCACGGCGCCGCGCCAAATGTTCTGCCTTGGGCGAACAACCCGAATGTTACAGCAATCCTTGCAGCACACATGCCTGGCCAGGAGAGCGGTAACTCTATTGTCGACATTCTGTGGGGTGATATCAATCCCTCTGGCAGACTACCCTACACTATTGCCCACAATGAAACCGATTACGCAAAGAATATCGTCAACAGCACCGAACTGCTGACGACTACCGATCCAAATTCCTGGCAGGCAGACTTTGTTGAGGGCAATCTAATCGACTATAAGGAGTTTGACGCAAAGAATATGAGCGTTGCATACGAGTTCGGCTTCGGGCTGAGCTACACGACTTTTGAGATCTCCGACCTCAAGATCAATGTTGCAGAAGCGAATGTTCCACGCACACCCAATCCCCAAGCGCAGGTTCTTCCAGGGGGAAACGTCGATCTTTGGGCGACCTTGGCTACCGTCAGTGTGACCGTCTCGAATACAGGCGATGCCGCGGGCTCAACGGTGCCGCAATTGTACCTGTCGTATCCAGACGAAGCGCAATTGCCTGTGAGAAATCTGCGAGGTTTTGAGAAAATTGCGCTCGGGGCTGGTGCGTCTGGTGTCGTTCAATTTCCTTTGATGCGACGCGACTTGAGCTACTGGGATACGTCCGCGCAGACTTGGAGGTTACCCGCTGGAGACATTGTAGTGGGCGTGGGTTTCAGTTCTAGGGACCTGCCACTTGTGGATACCTTGACTGTTTAGCTGATAAGGAGGAGGTAAACTACGAGATGAATGTGCCATATATGTGCCGTACCTGGACTGAGACAATCTAGTAGCGAGCACAAGTCGCAATCAATACCGTTTTAGTCGCTCCTTGACTCACGCTGGCCACTTCATTCGACTTTGGGCCATTTCCTTTGTTCAGTTTTTTGGAGCAGCCGTTATATTATTTGGGAGGAGTTTTTGTACATCGAGGAATATCACATTTCAGCGTCTTCGGTTTAACCAATACAACAGGTGTTTTTCAAGCTCTTCGTCCTAGGTCAAAAGCATAGAAGGAGAAAAGCGTATATGAGATACAACAAGGCGAATGCTGACTATATATTCGGCTCAAGGGCTTACGCCCGTCTACAAAACTAACAAATGGGCACTCGTATTCTAGCCAACGAAGAGGATGTCTAATCCAAATTTTGGTTTGTATTAACCTCATTCGTCAAAGTCTGACATCGCTTCACTAGTTCGGAGACTTGCTGACGGGGCGCCCTATCATCTTTGAGCTTACCTCAAATAATAATCAACAAGTACATCCAGAGCTGAATCCACGCGCTCCGTTACGTGGTCACTGAGCTCAGCGGAAGGAAAATCACTCCGCCGTGGGGTATAAAGTCTGACTGCTTACGCTGTTGTTAAGTAAAAGCAATATTTCATCGCCCAGCTGCCTACATTGGTCACTACTTACTGTTGGAAATACACAAGATACAATACATCATGACTTCTAGACGTTCGCTCAACGGAACCGATGTCGCCAAATTGCGAGAACTGCTAAAGGACACTGACGCGCAATTGGTGACTCCGCTGGAAGAAGAACCATACACCACTTCCATCCGCCGCTGGTCTCGCGCTGCCGAGAAGCCGGCAGGAGCGTGTCTGGTCCCGAAATCCAACGAAGCAATCTCAATCACCCTCAAATATGCATCGCAAAACAATCTCGATGTCGCCGTCAAAGGAGGTGGGCACTCCACTGCTGGCGCGTCATCCACGGACGGAGGATTGCTCATTGATTTGAACACGCATATGCGCACCACGGAAGTTGATGTTGAGGATTTGACGATCAAAGTTGGAGGAGGTACTCTATGGGGCGACGTCGATGCAGCCCTCGCTCCACACGGCCTTGCAGCAGTTGGCGGGACGGTATCAGACACCGGCGTTGGAGGTCTCACTCTCGGTGGTGGCTTCGGCTGGTTGACGGTCAAACACGGTCTGGTAGCCGACAATCTGCTCGAATGCACCGTGGTATTGGCCGACGGACGCATTGTGAAGAGCTCAAAGACCGAAAACGAGGACTTGTTCTGGGGTCTCCGCGGCGCAGGCCAAAACTTTGGCGTGGTCACAGAGTTTGTATTTCGTACCCACAAGCAAGGCGACATGTGGGCTGGCTTCATGATATTCCCGCCTACGCCTGAAATCATCAGCAAAGCAGTGGAAGCATGCAATGCCATCTTCACGCCCGATGCAAACGGAAAGACAAAAGCAACAGGCAAAGCAGCAAGCGGCATTGGATTCGTCAAACCACCTCCAGCAGGCGGACAAACCATGTTCTTCATCGCCGCAGTCTTCGACGGCCCCGAAGACCAAGGCAAACAGCTCTTCAGCGACGTCCTTGCCCTCGAACCAGCCATGAGCACCATGGCAATGGTAAACTATGAAAACGCAAACAAGCTCATGCAACTCCCCATCGGCGCACGAGTCAGCCTCAAGGGCTCAAGTTTCGAATTACCTATTCGACCTGATTTCGTCGTGTCGATTCTCGAGGCGTACACGAAGTTCACCGATGAGGTGCCGGATGCTGCGGGCGCGCAGATTATGTGGGAGTTGCTTGATCCTACTAAGATCATTGAGGTGTCGAATTCGAGTATGGCGTTTGCGAACCGGGGACGGCATTTCAACGCGGCGATTGCGCCGTTGTGGTGGGATAAGGCGAATGACGAGGTGTGTAGGCAGTGGAGTAGGGATGTTGCGCTGCTGTTTAAGGCAGAGCTTGAGCGCGATGGTGCGGAGACGGGAGGAAGTGGGGATGGATGGATTGGGAAGAGGGGAGAGCATGGAGCGACAATGGTGTATGGAAATTATGATCGTAAGTTCTATATGGAGTGGCCAAGCAGGCCTTCCAATATGCGATATGACGATCGAGACAGACGCTGACAATTGACAGAGTACGAAGAACGGTCCAAGGACGTGTTTGGGGCGAATTACGAGCGTCTGCAAGAGCTGAAGGCGAAATATGATCCGACGAATTTATTCAATAAACTGTTTGCTATCACGCCGAAGGCGTAGGGTACTCGTTCGATGTAGGAGTAGACTCTGGGATACCTGTGTCATATTCAAGCTGAAAATTGGGGTCCCGCTTTACTTCACATAGATCGTATCTACCAGCTCAACTCTGTCAATCTCGTAGGCAGCATCACTCCTCTCTATGGCATGGTTCCGTCCTTCTCGTGCGCGAAGTGAGATCCTAGTCTTAGCTTGCCTTGTCCTTCTTCTTGTACACCATGCAGCGGATGGTAGCTCAGATGAATAAGTCAGGAAGAATGAATGATTTCGGGTACATGTCATATATGGACTAATCATCGTGATGTACCTCTGCCAAAATTGAACAGACTAGAGCGGCCAAGTCCGTGTTGCGCACGCAGAATGTAACAAGGGCATGTTAAGGTGAAGTGAAGTCAGCGCCAAGCCGCTTGCTTTGAGCCGCGGCATGGCAGCTAACGCTAGACCATGATGGACCACTAACGTTGGTTGAAGAATAACTTATTAGATGCTCCCAACACCCGCAATCTCTCGCCATGCCACCCCCAAAATCCAAGAAGCTGACCGCGCAGCCGGTGCGCACGCGCCAATTCGCCGGAAAGCCAGCTGTCGTCGAAGCAGAGGCGCACTCCAGCTCAGAAGAATCCGAGTCAGAGGACGAGCAACCCAAGCAGAAGCCCTTCGCGAAACCCAAACCCGCACCCGTCGCCTCGTCCTTCCCGAAATCTGCGCTCAAGTCAAAGCTCGCGTCGCGGCAAAAGTCGGAGGCAGAGAGGAAAGCACTAGAGGACGAGTTTGAGACAGAGAGTGAAGACCAAGACGGCGAGGAGGGCAGCGGGAATGAAAGTGGTAGCGAGAGCGAAAGCGGCAGCGGCAGTGACGAGTCGTCAGAAGAGGAATCGAGCAGTGAGGAGGAAGCGCCGAGGAAACTGTTGCGGCCTGTCTTTCTGAAGAAAAAGGAGCGGAATCAGGGTGCAGCGCCCGTGAAGTCGCCAGAAGAAATAGCAGCAGAGGAAGAGGCACGGCGACAGGAGCAAGCAAGAGCAATTGTTCAGGAGCAGGTCGAGCAGCGCATAGCAGAGCGGGCGGCAGGCAAAAAGGACTGGGACGACGACGTGGAGGAGGCCGACATCAATGCCATCGACGACACGGACGGGCTCGACCCTGACGCCGAATACGCCGCGTGGAAGCTGCGAGAGCTCAAACGCATAAAACGCGAACGTCTTGCCATCGAGGAGGCCGAAGCGGAGCGCGCAGAGTTGGAGCGTCGCCGCAACCTTTCCGCCGCAGACCGCGAAGCCGAAGACCGCGCCTTCATCGAGCAGCAGCAGGAAGAGCGAGGCGAACGCGGCCAGATGCAGTACATGCAGAAGTACTTCCACAAGGGCGCCTTCTTCACCGACGAGCTAAAAGAGCTGGGCGTTGACAGGAGGAATCTTATGAATGCGCGCTTCGAGGATCAGACGAATCGCGAGGTGTTACCAGATTTCATGCAGATCAGGGATATGACAAAACTGGGCAAGAAGGGCAGGACACGCTACAAGGACATGCGGAGTGAAGATACAGGGCAATGGGGAGACTTCGGGCAGGATCGGCCACGCAGAGACAAGAGCGAATACGGCGTGGATGACAGGTTCAGGCCAGACTCGTATGGTGGGAGAGACAGGGATCGAGAGGGCGCGACCGGCGCGAATGCAAAGCCGCTTGGAGAGAGGAAGCGATTGGGAGACGAGAGTGATCGGGACAGCAAACGGCCGAGGATTGAAGAACGGGCGTGAGCATACCATCTTCAATAGTATTGGGAGGCGTTTTAGGAATCCCAATCATTTACAGACAGATATTCAATGCCACTTTCTGGGTTGGGACTGGCATTGTCCGTCTATTCACTACAGCTTTTAGTTAAGAGGTATGTTGCATATATTTCGAGCAGTCATCCTATCATCTATCATCAACATGGATCATCACATCTAACCACCAATCTCTAGCTAGTCCTCCGCCACCCTCTCATAAGCCCCCCTACCTCTACTATCTCGGTCTGCCATAGCCCTCGCATCCTCCCTCCCACTCTCGACATTCAACCACCACAGCAACGGCGCAGGCAACACCACGAGCACCGCCAAAAAGATGAACGCTGGCCGTATCGTCCCCGCCCGATCAACGATCCACCCCACCAATGCCGGTCCAAACGCACTGCTCCCCTTATCAGTCACCGCATACAGTGCGAAAAAGGCCGCTTCACTACCCTCAGGTATAAGCGGCGCGTAGACTGATCGCGCATAGCTGGATATACCACCCATTACAATGCCATGCAAAACAGCAACGGGGTAAATTTCCCAAGCCTGTTGGAGACCTATGAATCCCAGGCTTTTGAAGAGCGGAATATATCCTAGTAACCCGTATAAGGGTATAAGTTCCATACCCGCAACACAGCACAACAAGACAGTCTTGGGCTGCAGCGCAAAATGTCGTTGAACGCGCGGCCAGGCAAACGCGCCGACGACACCAGAGCCGATCGATGTGATGGATAAGAGCGCAATAGCAATAGTGCCCATGTGCAATTCCGTGCGGGCGAAGAGTACGGCGGTTCCTGAAATAGTGGCTACGGCATCGGAGAGGAGAAACCATGAAATCAAGAAGAGGAGAGTTTGGCGCAGGCGTATTGCTTTTCGCAATGTGCTCCAGAATGAGCGCAGGGAGAACAACGTGTAGAATAGGAATGTACGGATCCTAGACGGTTTCGAGGTCGCGAATCGATGAGTCTGTTGGGAGGGTAGTGGAGGACCCGGTCGTGGACGCAACCATAGTAATGTTGGTATCGTGAATACAGCCCACCATATCCCGACGAGGAATAGAATGACTCGGATCGATAGACTTGGGTTCTTCTTCTGGACTTCTGTTTTGCTGAAGAGATATAGGACTAGGATACTGAGGATTTGCACAAAGACAGCCGATATATAGCCGTAGCCCACGCCTTTGCTGGATATCTGGGCTGAGCGTTCGAGATCGCGGGGCAATTTGTCGGGATCAAATCTGTGCGCTGTAGTTGATGCATTCTGCGGATTCAGACTTTCAAGTTCGACGTCCGGTGAGCTGCCCGATGAGAGCGGTTTGGCATGGGTGTCGTCTGGGTGGTTGGCTACAAGGAGGGGGAGGAAGGCATTCAATAGTACGAAGGAACAGCCTAGGCTTGTGACGCCGATGATGACCAGGACGGGCGCTAAGTAGTAGACTGATGGTGAAATGAAGACGAAGAGCGCGCTGACGATGGAGCCCGTGTATGCGAATGTAAGAAGCATTTGCTTGCGGTATGGACCTTCATATCTATAAGTTTTATCCAACTAATTTTAGGGTTTTTGGAAGAGGACCAGTCTATATCGTGCATAAATTTTAAGGAGCGCGTGCATCATGAGAAAATGAAACATGAACATACCATGATCCGCAAACGAACTAAAACACACAAGCGTAACAGCCTGCACCAAAACCGCAGTAGAAAACGTATACATGGCAAAACTACTCGTCGACATGTCTTTCCCCAGGAACGAGATGACGCACTGCTCAGACTCTTTCTCGCCATCTTCATTGCGCATCCGCACCCTTCCGGGCGCAGAGATATCCACGCATGGCTTCGAGCGATCTGAGAAGAAAACGCCATTCTCCCGAGCTAATTGCTCGAGAACAACGGGTAGGAAAGCACCTACATTTCCATCAGCTCAGTTTCAATTGGGATGGTAAAAGAACGTGGGTGGAAATACCGACTGCAACAACAGCAAAGACTTCAGCTGCTATTGGATAGGCATACCAGCCATTGAGTTCGCGTTTCGTCGTCGGACTGGTATCCTCGCCTTCGTAGCGTGCGCGTGCAGGTATTGCTGTCTCTTCTGCTTCGTCGTCATCGTCATCGTCTACAAAGGACATATTTTGCGGCGTTTGAAGTACTTGAGGAGGGCATTGTGAGGTAATGTAAGATCGAGGTCGCTTGTTCCTGGTTCCGAGTGGAGACAGTCTGACAGTCAGGCTGGTTTGGGAAAGGCGGGGTGGGGGCTGCTTATGTCACCCATGAGGTGCCTTCGATTATCCGGTTGTTGACATTCGACTTCAGCCCCAAGCATGGGCAGAGTGGGTTCATTGATGCCTATGATTCAAGTGCGGATCCTTGATGGCTAAAGTGCTTGTGGGGTTTGGCTTCCTTTCTTCCGACGAGTCTATTGATGTGGTCTAACCCGGGGATTCGATTCGATTCTCGCTATCTTATGTACATTACTGTTTGAGCTGAATGGGAGCTAGTCGAATAAGTGCAATTATATAGAGATGCATACTGTCGTCTGAACTTAACAAATCGCTTGTGCGACCTTACACTAGTTGACCCTTATACGGATAGTCATCGAGCCGAGTATGAACGAATCAGACTTCTTCAACCTATATCGACTAGATTAGGGCAAAGCGAGTGTATCGAGATTAGTTCACATGTTGTAATTTCAACCTCGTTCCGGTATGCTAGTAGGATAACCGTCTCTCTTTAGGGACGTTTTCATAGCGTCTACATTAGAAGAAAAAGCTTCGATGACGTAGTTGATCGGCCCTCCGTGGCGCACCCCAAGTCAAACCTAGAAAGCTACATACTTCGATACTGTGCACCTCAGTATGATCGTAAAATAGAATCATTTTAATTGAGACAATTCATATTGCACTCTCAAGGCTGTCCAGTCTTCTCCTGGTATTCGAGAATGCCAGTCACTTTGCGGAGTCGTGTAGTCAAATCTTACGCTCTCTCGCCCACACGTGCAGATAATGCTCCTACGAAATCCGCCACGAGGAAAGCAAAACATAACGTCTCACCATTCTTTCCAAGCACCTTTGCAGGCCGTCCAATTACTCTGCCCCAACCTTCAGGGCTATCATTCACGCTCCAGCCAGCAACATATGGCCTCATCCAAGAGCGCATCTGTGACAGCTTGTACGCCTTGGTAGTTCAATCTATCCTCTGGAACCAGACGCGCGGACAGATGGCTCGACCTGTTCTATTCGAGATACTCGCCGCATACCCTACTCCCCTTGACCTCTCGTCGGCGTCTCTTGAGACCCTGACTGCAATGCTGCAGCCTATAGGCCTGCACAACGTTCGAGCAGCTAGATTGATAGCGCTGGCGCAGGCATGGCTTGCAGCACCACCTTGCAAAGAGCGGAGATACAGGAAACTTCATTATCCTTCCCGCGGGTGTGGAGCGAATGTGAGACCTGAAGAGGTACTAGGGCCCGACGACGAGCGCGAGGGTTGGGAGGTTGCGCATTTGCCTGGGATGGGAACGTATGCGCTTGATAGCTATCGTATATTCTACCGAGATCGACTAAGAGGGGTTGAACCTATGGATGGCGTTGAGCCAGAGTGGAAAAGCGTCGTTCCGACAGATAAAGAGTTGAAGCTGTATTTGGAATGGAAATGGCAGGAGGATAAGGAAGAAAAAGCGTTCAATGTTGAGAATCAAATACATCAACTGTAGATTGAACTGAAGTAGGCATAGTTGTGCCGGAGTATTATTGTTGGGTGTCCTAGTGCTTGAGGTAGAAGACAATGGTATTTATACTAAAATAGTGAAAGGGAGAATGGTAAGGGCTGCGCGCTGTATCAGTATTGAGCATGCACAGTATAGGTCTACAAGAGAGTTTAATTATTATCTTTATACACGCGTTTTTGAGAATACAAAGAGAAAATTAGTATCAATTTATATAATTGGCATCATTCGTATCTCTCTAGGCTAGTAAGTTGTAGGCACCAAAAGAACTTTACTATGCAACTAAGTGACTATCAGGTCCTACGGATCATACCCCCATTCAGTGTAATATCTTCCAAGCAGTACACTAGCTATATGTTTTCCCAACCCCTAGCTACAACCCTTTAAGTTCTACCACTTTCGAGACAATGAGCAAGCTTAGCAGTGGTTGGCAGGCGAGCTGGTCGCAGAATCGCAGAACCTATCGCCATTTGCGTAACGCTGATAACCAACGATCAACGCCTGGTTAGGATCACCAAACTCCGTAGCTCCAGCAATATACCGTCCGCAAGCGCCCGTGATGCGTCCCAGCGCATTAGCGTAGTCATTAGCAACTAGAAGCCATGAGCGATCTGGGCTGCGGTTGCATGCGAAAGCAACAACATCTCCACGAATGGAGTAGAATGCCTGATTTGGGTTTACAAATGAGGGTTCTACAAGGAAGATGAGCAATAGATCATATATTTGTAGATTGCGACTTCTTACTCATTTGGCTTTTGAGGTCCGCTACTGCTGCATCGCAGTTGCCCGAGTTCATGTTGAATCCGCAGCCGCACCATATGCGGTCGTTTTGGCGTTTCTCGAGATTGGTCACCTCATTGTAGGGGGTTACGCCTGTTGGATTACGCTTGGCCTTGGGGGCGTCACTGATCTTGGTGTGCACGTCGGTGCCGTCGTCGCGAGTTAAGACGGCGTAGACGCCATCTTCGGTGCCGGATGGGATCGTGAAGGCTTGTGCCAAGGTAAGAAGAGTAGCGGCGGTAGCGATATTGAGGAAACGCATTTTGGTCTTAGAGAATGTGATTTGCAAATAGGGGTTGGAAAGTTGAGTGTAGTAGTAGTTTGTTTTGCCGAAGAGAGTTCGTTAGAGATGCTCTAAAAGTCGAGTACTCCATGGCATTTTATACATGAACTCGCGGAAGCGTTAGTCTGAAGTTGGACCTTTGGCATGCTCACCTTCGCATGGTTTGTTACTCGTGTCTGCTTTTTTCACGAAAGCGTTAGTCTGAAAGCAGAGATTTGGTTCGCTTACCGCTAGGATTGCTACTCGGGTCTGCTAGTTATGAGAGCGGTATGTGGGCCGCTTATTTGGGGGTTGTCACTCCGGTCTTCTGTATCCCCCGACCTGCAGGATCGTGATGAGTGGAATGGCTTCTGGCAATGTTAAAATGGATTATACGTATCATGTAAATCTCAACTGTATCTACCTTGGCAAGTCATCTTTCATTCTCTCAATGTAGAATTTGCAGTAAACAATCTAGTTGCTGATAGTACTGCACCGAGGTGCGATTCTGCTTGGAGGTACAGAACAGCACCAATTGATGGAGAAATGATCCTTTTTAGGCTACAAATTGCATGTGATATCATGTGCATGGTACAATTGCTTACATGGAACGTATCCTACAGAGGTAGGTGCTCGAGCAAGACGCGCCGACGAGCCGAGTTGCGGCCCCAACCAGAGACTCTACTGCCTTTTCTGCCGCAGAATTTGGGATCAGTAGGATTTAATCAGTTAGAAATAGACCTACGCATATTAATTTATTATGTAATTGATCTGCCGTAACGTTGACAATGCCGCGGAGTTTACCGGAATGCTTTTGACGGGCATCGGAGGGTAGGAGGGTGATCCTTTCGGGTTTCTACACTCGACTAGTTTTATCAATAACAACAACCTTCCCGCCACACTATTTCTACCCATCTCTTTAGCAGAACATCTCATCGTTTTGCTCGGAAATCTCTGAAAGGAACGACTATAAGCAATCTTCGCAGTCCTTCAGGAACACCCTACGCCCAGGTGTATTTCCTGAAGGAGACACAAAAACATCCGATGCGTTGTCGACCCTTGCAGAAATACGAGCTGCATATGGCCCCTAAATCCTACGCACCTCGCTCCACGACCACTCGGACTTAGTCTATACTCGAAACGCGCCCTTGCATATGTTGCTCGTGAGTAGTCGTCCAACTTAGTCGCCTTGCGCTACGGCCGATTATCACGATCGTGTTCGCTATCCTTACCCAACGTGGATTTCTTGCTTTCAGAAATGCTGGTGATCGTCCAGTATTTGCTGTAGATCCCTACTGTTATGCGCAGATAGGGCAAGCAGTGTAGACCAAGAATATTGACTTAAGAATGTATGTCTTCGCTCTAATAAAAAAAATCTATGTCGTTAGTCTGATTAAGCTTTTTAGTTGATCTTAGCTGTACGCTTATACTACGGCAAGAGCTTTGCTTTTATCGTAGGCTGGTAGACAGGCACCTTCATCGGCTCAATAGCCTTGTGTTGTCTGCGATTGACTTCAGCCCACCGCAGCCATCCTGCATAAGTGCCATCTTCACAATCGCTACCATCGTTCTTCCTCCACAGCATACCTAGAGTATCACCACCGAATAGCTTCGCCGAGAAGCCATGGCCTAGCTTCAAACACCAACTGCCCGCTATTAAAGTCTCCACAATATTCCTCGCAAGTACATGGTCTTCACTCTCCTCTTCGCCCGGCTTCGGTATTGTGAGCTTCAGCAGCTCAAACTGCCGCTGTCCACTCCAACCTGTCAATTGCTCATGCGAATACGCACCGGTCATCATACTGAGCAGCCAACACTTCTCCCTCACGTACTTTGGCCCGTCCCAGTTATCTTCCTCGTCGAGCCAGCCCTGTGCAGAACCCATGCACTGGATTTGTATCGCGTAATCGGTCATAGCTTCGTCATTGATTACCATCTTGCCCTGCCCTTCATCATCCACAACAATCTCTTGTGGTACGCGCATCAACGGGACATGCGACACTAATGGGTGCTTGTGCGTACCCGTGGTGTTCGTCTTGCCCTCCCAAATTTTGAGGACAATGTGATGCGCGCGTCGCACAAGCGGGTTATTAGGGCCACACATGAGCGCGAAATTTACGATCTGGAGATCTGGAGGGTCGCCCATCGTAAAGCCTGCGAAATCATAGGAGGAGTCTGGATTGGTAATGTGTGTTGTCCAGAGCCAATCCAGATCTCCAAATTGCAAAATGCCGACATCGAGATATACACCTCCATACTTCAAGAGGAAAGGGTACCGGATCAAATCCGAAGTATGCTGCGCCACATAGTTCCCATCGAGCGTTTTATTGGTGAATGCTGCGGGAACCACCGATGGTGAGGTAGTGTCGATGAAGTTGGCGACGTTGAGTGGCGAATTTGGTACGACGTCTAGGACGTAGATGGTCCATCCCAAAGGCGAGAAGCGACGGTGCCAAGCAATCACATTGCGTAGTAGATATGGTGGTAAAGTAGCAATACCGGAATGCCAGAATGCGAAGATCGATTTAGCACCCGTGATTGGCGGCTTGGGTGATGTGAGAGCGAGTGGAAGAGGGTCATCAAATGCTATCGGCCTGAGGACTGTGTAGGGGTGGGGTAGAGTCCCTGGGGTGTCGGGGTAGTCCATTGTGGAACGTCAATATATCCAAGGAACGACCCAAGGAACGAATGGATGGAATAGTCAATGAGAGTCAGGCTATACCGTTGTAAAACTTTCCTGAGATGAGAAAAGCTTGACATTTATACTTCACGAGTGATTGGCGGTCATTAGCTGTCAAGTTCGACTCATTTTCGCTAACTAGATGTGGCTTAGCCTCAAAACGACTGGTCGCCGCTTGAGAAGCGAAACTCGTTTAATTTGATCGAACCTAACCATTACCTGGAACCTTTCATCCATAGACCGCTCTTCTTGCTAAACCCTCCCCATAAAGATACCACTGATAAGGCATAAGCCTCAGATACGACCAATTGACCGTAAGAAAGATGAAACCGCAAAAAGTGCTAGGCCGGAGTACCACCATTGACATTATTTCTCCGCGCACCGAGAGCAGTTGCAATTGTGAAGACTTTAGGTGGAGGCTGCTAGAAGGGTAGCCCAGAGCGTCGACCACCGCAGGAGACGTACTTGGGCTCCTTGGTGAAGCTTCTCCGCATGCGCGGTTGCTGGCACATCATCATGCCGTCGACGTATTCGTCGATCCTCTGGCCGGTGCACTTGCTGCAAGTTACGTTAGCATCTGTTATTACCTTTACATAGACTGGCATCCTGAGTTACCTCCAAATCGAACAGTAGCAGTGAGCGACGTAGATGGACTGGATGTTACCGTTGATCGGCATGCAGATGCCTTCGCCGAAACCAACATATTGGCCGCTAGCGAAAGTCACCACACCGCACTCATTGCTGGCGGGACACGGCATCGGCGACGAACCGGCGGTGTTGAGCAGGGCCGTGAGGTTCTCGGGCGGAAAGTTGAGTGATGTGAGGTCGACCTCGTCGATGGGCACTGCGAAGACCGCAACAGCCAAGAGAAGTGTGAGAGTGGCGACAACGGTAAGGAAACGCATGGTGCTGGAGACCTAGCAATCTGTACACTGTGCTGTAAAATGGGATTGTTAAGGGTCAGACTCGAGGTTGAAGTTAGAAGGCTATCTGATTTCCGCAGATGCACGTCGAAGGTGAGGTTGTGTGAGAGAAGTCTTGATGTGTAGCGGTCTGCCAGTTTGGAAAAAGTCACGACAGAGAGGTGCTGTGAGGAAGTTGTATCGGTCGCTAGTGAAGTTTGACACGGATGCGACTTCCAGGTGATAGAGTTGCGTGCTCTTTCCGTTTGCACTTCCGCCACCGAGCGCGGCAACTTGAAGTCAGTCACCGTTTGACTCGGTTCTTCCGGCCAATGAACAGCGATGGGGGGCTTTGACAACAAATTGTTCTTCAATTTGGCAACCTCACAATCGTTATCATGTACTTACTCTAGCCGACGATGCAGCACCACAGATCTACACCTTTCCCGGCGCCAGGTGTCGTACTTGAGCGCGCGCCAACTGCACCTTCGAGGTCTCCTCCCGAATTTCTCATCATTGGACTGTTCGCGCTCCGCCTCACACTCCGTCTTCTCGAAGGCATCGACTACTATCCAGGGCGCGATGCTGATATAGTTTGGCTCACCGAGTTCCTCGCCCCTTTTCAACCCCAGTACGCACTTGCTAAGGTCTCAGGCCCTCGAAAGGACGATTACATGGCGACTTATCAAGCTATCGTGTCACGAATGATCAAGCAGCCACGGTATCCCATACGTTTCATGCAAATGAATCCGGATCGTTCACTGCAGCAGGAGCGTCGCGGAGTTGAGAGTGAAGGGCAGAGGGAGATGACTGATGGTGCGTTGATGTGATGAACCTAGTATGAGGAGAACACTGATGGACTATAGCCGAGAGATTGGATATCATCGACTTCTGCGACGCAGCCAGCGAGTGGGGCTCCATTGTCCCTATCCCAACACGAGAAGCAATCAGAATGATTGAGCTAGCGGACCAGAGGCAGATTGCTGACCTCAACGAGATCAGGCCTTTGCGAAATGATGGGCATTCCCTACGAGTCAGAAGTGACATACAGCCGCCACGAGATGATAGACACTACCTCGAGGTAGAGTGGCATGTTTCCTCACTACAACGGTATATGCTGACTAGTCATAGGAACGCCGGCGTTGATACTGGGCTAACAACGCGTCGATGTCTTCCTTCAATTTCGAATGGCGCTGCAATCTCAGTTTGATAGCTCGCAACTTCCCCATTATGTAGAAGCACGCCTGCATATCTTGACTTGCAGAACAATGGTCGCAACATGATGTAGACATAACTACATGTATCAAGTTTTCAGCCAACGATATAGCTCACGCTGTAGTATGCCAAGTGTTTTGAAATGATCTTATGCTTGCCTAGTTAATTGCACCATCTCGCGTATCGAGCAATCTCGTTTTGATTGACCGATTGATGTAAAGACGTCGTAGTGACGGTCTGGCTGACAAATAAAAATGGGTTATGTCATCATGTCTTCCCCACCTCCTTTCACAGACCTACCCCAACGGGTACTACTTTCTTTTGACATGAATAATTAGAAATGACATAGAACAGACAAAACCATCAGATTACTCCAGGTATTCATGACAATCTTTTCATCTTCGTCAATCCTGCAAATACGATCTACAATATGAGCACCGCAAAGGACGTCTTCCTCATCGGCCCTGGCTTCATCGGCTGGAATGTGCTTGAACTACTCGTCGGTGAAGGCTACAAGGTTACAGCATTGGTACGACGGCAATCGCATGCGGACCAGATCAAAGCTTCCGGAGGCACTACAATTCTGGGTAACTTGGACGACCATGATTTAATCAAGGAACACACAATCGCACATGATGTACGTGGGTTTACTATATCCATATACATTCTAAGTTGCCTATATCTTGCATTGTACTATATCAACATTTGAAGCAGAAAGTCTGACTATAATAGATAACAATTCACACGGCAACAGCCGACCATCTACCCTCTGTCCAAGCAGTCTTAGACGGCGTCAAAGAACGCGCAGCATCCGGGAAACCCACCATATTCATTCACACCTCGGGCACCAGCGTTCTCGACGACAAATCCATCGGCGCCTTCAAAGGAGACAAAATCTACCACGACACCGACCCAGACGCCATCAACGCACTCCCTGACAACGCCCCCCATCGTCAAATCGACCTCGCCATCGTGCGAGCCAGCAAAGAACTAGGAGACAAAGCAAAACTCGCAATCATGATCCCACCTGAGATCTACGGATTCAACCCCAAGCACAAAAGACTAACTATCCAGATCCCAACTATCACTCGCTTCGCGCTGAAGCACGGCTTCGCAGGCCACGTCGGCAAAGGGCTAAGCGTAGAGTCGCAGATCCATGTTCTCGACCTTGCGCGGGCGTACATTGTTCTACTCCACCATATCGAGGCATCTCCCGCCTCGGAGTTCCTGCAGAATCCTTACTTCTTTTGCGAGAATGGGCGCGAGTTTTCGTGGCGCGAGGTCGCGGAGGAAGTCGGTAAAGCACTGCATGCCAAGGGTTTGATCAAGGATGCTACGCCGAGAGAGTACAGCAGGGAAGACTGGGATGATCTCTTTGGCGAGTATACGGGTGCTGTTATTGGGTTGAATAGTAGGAGTCGGGCTGTGAGGTTGAGGAAGTTGGGGTGGGAACCGAGGGAGAAGAGTATCTGGGAGAGTTATGTCGAGGATGAGTTGCCTGAGATATTGAAGGAAGAGGGGTGAGTAAATGAATCACGGGCATTTGATTTGTCTGCTAACACGGCCAGGTTGGGGAAGTCGAGTCGATATGGAGGGGTTGCCGCTTCCTAGTTGTATTGCGTTGGACGCCATACAACGCGGTACATGATCAATCGAAATGTCTCTACGTTCGCTTTCCTCAAGTCGTGAAACTATTTGCACTTCGAATTGAATGCCATGTAGTTCCCACCTCCCAGAGCCGTGCGTGTCACTGCCATCAATCTCACACCTACCTATCTGCCTTGCTTCACCCTTAACACCCCCCCAATATTCTAGCCCTGACTCCGAATACCCACACCATTGCAACCCATCCTGATCGCCATCGTTCAAATAAATTAAAATAGTCACTCCTACCTACCATGTTCCCCCCACACGAGCATCACCTCGCTACTCAGTCCATATTCATGCTCCTCCGCCTACCTATCCATTCACTCACAATATCACCATTACTTGACTCCAGACATCTGAAACACGCCCTCCCTGCCCCATCACACACATACACACTCCCATAATCCATCGGTCGTCAAATCTTCATGTACCGTCAATCATGAAATAATGCGTTGTTAATTTCCCCCCTCTCCCCCAAAAAAGGAAGAGAAAAAAAAAGGGGGGGGGGGGGGGGGGGGAATATGAAAACTCGGCATATCACACCCTCTCCTGCTCGCATATTACCCAACAAGGAAGCGAGCGCAAAGCCTACAAACTAGGATAGTTAGTTCCAAGTCATCATGTGTTTCGAGATATGTATTTAGCTGGGTTCTTCGAACGTAGCTATGCCTCGGTAAGCATTAATTTGATTTTTTTTTTCTGGGGCACCTTCAATGTGCACGCATGGGTTGGCGGACTTAAAGCATTAGATTCCGTTGAGACTGATTGAGTTTACGAGCGAGAACCTAACTTAGTGGATTCTTCTCTCGTATCCGAGTTCGGGGTTGATAAGCGTGATGACCCCCGCACGTGGCCTCGCACGAGCGCCGTGGCTGCAGGTGCACGCGAGGCCCAAGTTCTTGCAGCCAATCATCGCAATTCTGTGTCAACCATTAGCAACGCACGTCGATTAGTGGTGGAGAGGTAAGGTCACGAAGCGAAAATTCTCAAGTCTTGGGGTTCAAAAATATAAGATATGTCCATTATATCAGGATCTGGATTCGGCAGAAACCTGAAACTAGGTGCTACCTTGTTATCCTGATTGATCATCAATACACATGATGCTTGAGAACTCCTGTGAGAGTCCTAATCTCGGTTTACCCTGCATGCCAATAGAGCCAGATGTATGCCAGCTGCACATCAAATCGATGTGTTCAGAAACCCTATGCTCTGTGTGCTGACCAGGTCGGCCTAGCATAATATTTGTACAATAACGCCCGTTGATGCTGATGTGTGGAATAAAGAAAACGCTAGTCAAATCTTTTGACTGATGTGATGCTCAAAAGGAGACACCGCCAAATGCAATGCACGCTCGAACGCAGCAAATAAATGATCTGTGGAGTAGAGGTGGACTGGTCCGTCGTTGGGGTCCAACTCTGATGTGAAATCGATACATCAAATATGAAGTGGAAAGTTCTAGCGGAAAATTGGTTGTTGGGGAGCAGGAAGTTGGTTGAACTGATTTGTCTCTGGCCAAGCGCTGCGATCCATGTAGGGTAGATAACCAGTCCGACATTCGGTCATGGGTCTTCCCAATGGCTGGTATTGCATTTGATCGTATGCGATGTTCCTTGCAGGGTTATGAATCGATGTCTGAGGTGGCGGCACCAACAGGGTGTGGACCCCGCGAACCGGTCGATATGGTGATTGGCGCTGGTTGAGAAAGTACGACGGCGATAGCTGCCTAGAACTCGATGATGGGAAAGAAGCGCTCACAGGCGAGGATCCAGCCGAGGGCGGGAATGGACTGATTTGACGAGATCGATCCGTGGTTGGTGTATAATTGTTCGGGAAAGAAGGCGCAGTCGTGGAAGTCGGGGTGCTGACGGGCTGCTGCCATTGGACTGGAGGCGGGTACACCATAGCCATAGATCGGCCACCAGAAACGGGCAGGGGAAGTTCCGACCAATTCTTTCCTTGAGTGGGTGGCATGTGTTGAGGTGGGGGTATGGAAAGACTTGGTAGAGGCGGAAGTCGATTGACTGAGGGTGGTTCGAACGATCTGTTCACAGGCGTCTGCAGGGTAGGTACAAGTGGAGCATTGGCGTATGGCCCAGGGGCGAATCCGTGAGCCTGTCGCTTTGGCGGTGGCTCAGAGGTGTGATCGCTGCTTCGTTTCCGTTGCACAATAGGACCCAGTTCAGGGAGGGTGCCAATTGGAGAGACAGTGGCTGACGTGACCTGAGGTTGCAGGAGCGGTGTGTTCGAGTATGCTAGATGGCTAGGCGAGTACATCATTGACGTGGGCGGGGAGGTCTGCTGCCTAGTGGGCGGTGACGGAGCAAAGCTCGGCGGAACAGTGAGCGATGGTGTAGTTGGACCGACGGGGCTCACAGCGCCAGACGCAGGTATTTTCGAAGCGCGATCGAAGAAGGTGCCAAACTTGCCCAAAATGGTGTGCCACTCTTCCCACTTCTTCTTCGATGTGAACAGGCTGTATCGCATGTTGCTCAAAAACTCGACCTCCATAATGTGCACCTCTTGTACTGAGATGCCCGATACCTCAGCCCACGTCTTGTTCGTGTACGTGTTGTCGTCGAGGAACTTGTTACCGAGCATGAGAGCTACGGTCAGAAGACGGTATTCGCTGCCTGGCTTTCCTTTGACCGTGGGGTTGGTGAGTTTCAACCTGTAGATGAAGAGTAACGCCAAAAGAATAACATTCTGGGCAACCTGGGTAGTTGTCAAAATCGTTGCAACCCATTTCCTGAATCCGGTCGTAGGATGTGCATCAGGAACAAGTGGTTGGATGGCCTGGCGTGGTGAGGTTACGTCTACCACTTGCTTGAGCGTTGTCGAGCTTTCGAACCAAAAGAGGCACGTCACCTTAACAAGTCAGCCAAGACACGAGGTCGAAAGTTGCATGTACTCACCTCTGCAGCTAACTGAGGCAAGCCCTCTTGTGGTGCACTAATGGTTGAGGGTATCCTGAGATTTGGCGAGATTGAATATCTTTTCCGTGGCGTGGAAGTGACCTCTTGTGAAGACTGTGGTTGCTGTCTCTGTGGGCTAGGGCTTCTTGGAGCTGTGACTGTTCTTGAGTTCCCAATTGCGGGTAGTTGGTAGCCATAGTGGTGTCCGGCACCCTGAGTCGAGGGCAACGACACAAGCCTCACCGCTGAGCCTGGGAGCCCTGGGGACGTGAGAGGTGTTGTTCTTGGAGCTGTCCTCAGCGGATCGAGGTCATGTCCATTTGTGATCCTGGGGTATGGAAGCTGCATGGTAGCGTCCAGCTTGGGCATGGAGCGAGAGGCCGAGGCGTAGAAGTCGAAGGGAGGCTCCCGTGGGAGGGCGTGAGGCATTGGACGCGGGAGCTGTAGCTCGAGCATGTGGACGGCGATGTGGAGAGAGGGTGAAGTGGAGGTGATGGGGAAGAGGCGGCGACGTCAACGTCTGCCGGTAAGCATGGGAGACTATCGTCGTATATTGTGGCCCCCCAGTATTGTTTGCACGCTACTATGGTCCTTCACTGCACTGCATTGGCGATGAGGTGAGTCGTGGTCCTGCGAGCTGGAGGCAAGCAAGGAGATTATTGTTGACGGGACGCAGAGCAAAATATGTGGTGAGCCAATGAATGCAACCCTGTTTTCCGGGAAACAGCAACGATGCTTGCGAACACAGACCTTGGGAAGGTGAGGCAAAGAAGGGTGCAGGTGGACACAATAAAGAAGAGGGCAGGCACGGTGCGTGTCTTGATGCTATGCCCTGAGCGGCTTGGTCGGAGTGATTGTGCTGGGAGGGAGGCGGATTGTCGGAGGCCCGCACGCGTCTGCTTGCGCAGACATGGCTTGGGGCCGATGGGGTTGAATAAAACATAGGTAATTCACACGGAGTCGTGAAGGCTCGGAAGGTTCCAGGCAGGGAAGCAGCAACGCCCCAAGAGGCTGATCCAGGATCCAGAAGGAGAAGCCGCGCTCTGACATCAACCGCGCCTGCTGCCGCTAGGGGTGCACGGACGCACGGCCAGTCACAGAGCAACCGCGACCGGGGGGCCTCAGCGAAAGGGCCAAGCCGCGGGTTAATTAGGCCACACAGACAAAGCCCGCCCTCGGTGCTCCGCGCTGCTGGCTGGTCACGACGCCGGCCGGGCCAGCATGGATGTGGATGTGGACGTCGACGTGGATGTGGATGGGATGTGGATGCACTGCACTGGGACATTGCTGGGAGAGAGACACGCAGCGCCAGGCGTTGCAGTTGCAAGCGTCCAGCAGCACCAGCAGGACTCAGGCCAGGTCCGCGTCCCGCCTGCGCCTGCGCCTGACATCACACAGAAGAAGACCGTCTGCTGGAGCGGACGGGCGCGGCGACGTGCAGTGCCAGCCCGCCAGCCCAGCCCAGCGTGTGCTGAGTGGAGGGCTCACCAAAAACCACTGCGATGGTCTTGGTCTTGGACGGGCCTCGCTGCGCTCTACAGTACTGTCCAGGCTAGCGTCCTCGCGACAGAGTCAGGCTCGCCATTGTGCGGGCGGCGTTTGCGGTTGGACGTGGCACTCACTCACCTCAGCCCTCGACTCCCGAACTGCACGCCGCGACGCTCCAAATATGCTCTAAACGACGGCGACGGACGCTGCGGGTCAGATGGCGTGAATGTACTGTGCTAATCAAATCCCATGGCTCACGGATTTTGCCCGAAGCATCCATAGCATCCCATCCATAACCCAGCATCCAAGGAGCCCCAGCTGCGCCGCTGGCGACCATCATCACCGCCAGCGGTACAGCCTCAGCGAATCCCGCCGCGCCTGATTGGCCCGCCGTCGTTGCGCGTCCCAGAGGCTTCAGCCATCATTCACCCCACCACACACGAACAAGGCGTGGGACCGACGACTCGATCCAGGCAGAAACGGTAGCGCTGGTGGGCCTCATCAATTCTCTGCACCCTCCTACATGGTTGGCCTGCTCCCCGGAGCGCTGCCGTCTCAGCAAGACACAGGAGAGAGAGAGAGAGATGCTTTGTGAGATCCCTTGCGCGTCACGGCCAGCTGCACTACTGGCCCAGGCGGCGCAGTGAGCACACACACACACGAATGATGAGGACACCATCCCCTACACATACCTAGACGCACTTGCGACGGCACGCTGCCATCGGCTCCCACGACACTGGCCAGCCTGTAGCCCATCAAACTTTCGTCTCGCACCAGCAGCTCTTGTGATTGCCGTAAGCGGCTGAGGTTAGCCATGCGCGACTGTGCGGATAGCGTGGTGCAGAAACGATGCAAAGGATCGATGCTCCATCCGTCCATCATCATCAGACAGCGCCGGGCGGTCTGGAAGGGCATTTCGCGCGCCCTTCATTCCGCTCATGCCGTGTTTAGCTCTGCCTCGCTGTGACTGGCCCGTCCGCTGTGCCTTTGTTGAAGCCTGCTGGATCGCATCCTCTGCTGCAGTCCGCTCCCAGGCATCCAAACAGCAGAACAGAGAGACGAGACGTACGCTGATGCACGCGTGCGGCGACCGCAACGCTGCGGTGCTGCCGCCAGGCTCATCAGAAAGCGATACGAGCAAGCCGCCAGCCGGCCCGCCCTAACAAGTTCATCGTCTTACTTTACCCTAAGCATGCCTAATTCCGAGCCCGAACCCTGTCCAACGCGAAGCTTTGCAGGCTGAGGTTTGAGCGAGCTGCTGATCTTGCAATCCTCTTGTTTGCAAATGATTTTGCATCGTGTGCTCCCAATCAAGTGGACCCATACAGCTGCTTGCATCCCTCGGCCCCGGCGCTTCCGGCCAATCACGCCGCTGCATGCACCCCGACGCTAGGGCTTTTCATTATTCTGGAGGCCCAGAGTTGTGTGGGTTCCAAGTTCAAGGCAATCTGCACCGCAGGACCGCCTTCTCAGCGCCCCTGGCGAAACACGTATCGAGGTATTGCGCACGCCACTCCCTGAACTAGCACCGGCCTTGCGAAGCGGGTTTGCTTTTGGAGTCGTGTGCTTGGCTCATGGCAAATAGCCTGGCATGGTAGACGACGCCTTTGTTGAGGCAAGCAGCGCTAACCGTGGAACCGTGAGGGCAATATTGCAATTCGAAGGCGCGACGCAAGGGAGACGCATGATCCCAGTAGTGAAAGATCGCAAATCGATATCTCTGCCGCCGGTGACCTGGCAGTTCAATCCTCGCGGCTGGACTGCTGGTGGAGCAAATGGCCAGCATTACTCCTACCGTCCTGTCCATGGCGGGTCGCTCTTTCTTGTTTGCTGCTGAGCGTGAAAATAGATGCCCACGTAATCAAGCTTGACATAACACGCACTGCACGCCAACGCCTAGGAATACTGTATACCTTCCAAATGCCGCCTAGCGCCTTGTCCATCGAAGCGGAGGCCTCAACGTGGGACCTTGGATGCTACTGTACAGCGTGGAACCGCTCGGATACCGTGTTTCGTCAGGCTGCTGTTCGGTGAGGGGCGACATCTCAAACATGCACCATTCAGAATGCCTGCCTGACTACGTTAGCGAGTCGCGGGTATTTCGGTGATACCACTATCGTTGAAGTGCTGCAATAACAATGCCTCTATCAGAAGCCATCCTCGCCTGTAATGCATCCATTTGACACACCTTCCTGCCGCCTGCAGCAGAATTTTCAACTACCACCCCGTCAGACCGGAAGATATTGTGGAGATGACGATGCTTATTTTGGCGTAGAGAGACAATAGCTCCTGTCACGGATAGCGGAGGCGCGATACGGACGACGCTCGGCACTGCTACCCTCGCGATTACACGATTACGAACGCGAGTCGTTTGCCCTGCCCAGCCCCGGAGAAGCGTTGGTTGTAAGGCTAGTCGATACCGTATATGGAAGCATTATTAGTTCGCCCCATGGTCCACTGAGACGTATCACGCTTCCAGGACGCGTATGTACATCACACTATATCTATCGTCGATTAATTCGGGTTTCTGCCTTCAATAATCCATCCTCGCCGAGCACACACCATGGATGCTCGTCAATCGCCTAGTGCATTTCTCTCATGCGCCGCAGCTCGGAGCCCATGTCATCCGTAAGTGCAGCTCAGCCGAGCTTTTCGACGTCGATGCGAACGTGACGTCGTAACCATGTAGCATGCACGCGTTGGATGGCGGGAACTTTACTCTTTTCTCGCCTGGACGATCTACCTGGTTGCTGCCGCCAAAGTTCACCGATCACTCTCTCACAGCAGGGAACTGTTTCGCAACTTGCTTTGGCTTGTCCGAGTCATGGTCTATGACTACATCGTTTTGGTCACTTCTTGCCTCTATTGCTTTTGGGGAAATGCGCAATCGAGCAGCACATCGCGACAATCGCATCGGCTGGGAAAACGCGAAAGACTCACGACGACTCCGCTCCGCATAAAAGTGTATGCATGCTTGCCACACGACGATGAGCCACTAGGTTGAGTTTAGCCTCTTTACACGATGTCCTCCAGCACCAAGTCTGCCCGGCACTGCTAGAAGAAGTAGGTAAGACGAAGTCTGATGAATGGTCCTTCCTAAACCCCACGCTATAGAGCAATCACGCCTTTCATCTAAAAGATACCTAAACTCTAGGGCATCCATCACCGGTTTGATGGATTCCTTACTGTGCCGCCTCAGGTACCCTCACTACTCAAAGGATCATGTGTACCGTCATTGTGTCATGATATACTCGAGTGCGGCAGCTTGGGCCGATAACCGCTCACATCTGACAGCATTCGGTCATTATGGCCGGCTGTGTCATGTCGTGATGATTTTGACATGCACTCTATGGACCAGAGCTGTCGACACTTGACCGTATATGCGCTGTGTATACTAGAAAGGAAATATATCAACCTACGATCAAGTGTCAGCCTGTCGCTCGCCCTGGCTCACAGCTGACCTGTAGTCTGTGTCCCGATGCTGGTCCTGTCATGGAGGACAACGGCTTGCAGATATGCGGGTTGAATACGCGCGCCACAGGCTGGGTTTTATTAGCGAGCACCTCAGCGAATAGGTTAGTCGTTGTCATCCAACCTCCTCTGTATGACCTCCTATCGTACCCCATGTTTCAAAGCACTATGCAGGGTGCTCCTTCCATTTGCACCAACGACACCTCCGGTCAGAGCTCGCAATCCACAAATATCACAAACGATCTTGAACTAGCTTTCGGTTCTACCTTGCTTTCTCGCCGGCAGTTGGGCGAGACGCTTCCACGAGATACACCGCCCGTCTTTTGTCGGCTGCCCAGACCTGAAAGTGGTAACGATGGTCTAGCAGCACAAGCCTTGAGATCAGGCGGCGCACTCTCCGTCTGCCGAGAGTCCAGCGCCACAACAGTTAACCCCTCCTATTATGCAAGGTCAACGAAGCAAACCATGTTTGACAACCACTCACCCACACCATCTTTTAATGCCTAGCATCTCTGGCCTATCTATTATCTCAACAGACGATCAAGGCTCTGATTGCAACTAATCTTCACAGCCATCTCGTACAGCCTTGTCAGATATGACCCACGGACATCGCATATCCCGGCATAGTCTTGTTGGTCACCGCCTGCCCCTCCATGGGCCGCAATACATCACTCAGCACTCATCTCAGCTTTTCTTGGATGCAAGCGACGGAAGCACATCCTGCCTCAACGCGAGACAGCCTCTGCGCCACCTGCGCGTTGCCGACACAACCAGGATGCCTTGAACTACTGCCACTGTGCGCATAGCGGCTGCCACCGGGTTCTGTCGTCGATCGACTTGCTTTGAGTACGCCGCTCAGCTTTCGTAGTGACAGGAAATGATATTTTCCAAGCAAGATACCGCAAGCAGCCGTGGACTGAAATATCGTAAGACGGGCATACTGTTTCACCGGCTCGCACAAATGAAGCGCCAGCCTACCACAATTCATGTCCTGAGACCGCTAACGTCACTCAATGGTTCACGTTGAAGTGCACCGCGAACATACCACTCGACACGTAGGACTTGCCGCTTCCTCCTTTCATGCACCAATCGTCTTCATCGTCTCTGATTTCTTCACGGCGATCTTAGCACCTTGTCTTAGTGGTTAGGTTTTCTATGAGGTCCAGAGGCCATGGAGACAGTATTCCTATCACTCTTCTCTCATTTGTGTCCGCTCCTTCGGGCCCACATGAGGCGTCCTTTCTTACGATCTCTCCTCATCAACTACGTCCTTTGAATGCCACACCCACTGATCACACGCGTCCCTTTTCCAGGTTCACCCGAATTTGTGTAATTCTGCCCGCGACGTGGAGACCCCGACTGGCTTTATCTATACACCATAGTATAAGCCCTCCCGGCTAAACACGTGTCACTCAGATGTTCATCGTAGGAGACAGCTTACATGTGTACATTGATGACGGTTCAAGAGGCGGGTACTAGGCTATATGTCCTTGGCACTCAGGTTTTCTTCGTGTATCTGACTGTAATAATATCCTCCCACGCGGACCTCGATATTACTGGCTCGGCAGCCAATCTCTCGGCCTGCGATATAATACGGAACACGGAGCCGTACGAAAGCGCAACATCGCCGCAACATATAATATTTGGGTCCATCTCCGGGCAATACGAATCTTGCACTCCTGGGCGTACCCGACAGATTTTACACCCATCCACGCTCGACGCTTGATGTGATACATTTCATTTGTGGTCACCAATTACGCCCTGGAAGGTTTCCACAACTCATAAAACACACTTTAGGATTCTGCGACGATGCTTGTTGTTCCGGTCTCACGCCGAAGATCGCATCAGCAATATTTTAGTGACGCTACATGAAGACACGCATCTCATTACCTTTATATTTCACCCCGATGTGATCCACAACAGTCATAGTAATCCATTTATATCCACCCCACGAGGACCAAGGCCATCAAGAAGCACATTTTCCGCAACCGTCCCAGGCGGATCAGCACACCAACCCGACCGATCTCGTTGCAATCAAGGCAAGAAGTATGACTTCAACGCACAAATAAGTATAACTTCAACAGGCGTACAAACGTCATTAAGAACCGATCGCGAGACATAGAATACTCTTAAAGCGCCACTAACCCTCCCAGACGATCCTTTGAACCACGATATCAATAAAAGAACCTTGACTACTATAATGAGCATACCTGAAAGCAGAACAGTTCCTCAACACTGTAGACCATACTTGAGCCTACATTTTAAGAAGAATAGTGGGCATCAGCATACTCTCCATTATTAGCATTGCAACCCCAATGCTGCGGCTGCGACTGCGCTTGATCGCCTCAGCATTTTACCTTTGCTGATGATGTGATGTTTACACTTGGCGGTACTTCTGTGAGATTGTGGATTGCGATATCATGGAGCTGTGAAGAGCTTAGCCATCTCACCCATCACAACACCATCATGTCATTTACCTTCCACAGCGTCATCTCTGGCACTTCAGTGTGGATGAGAATACGAATTTTCCTTCATGTTAGAGTTGGGAAACAACGTCACTAGCTGCTTCCGTTCTAAATAGAGGAAGACTGTGACTGTAGAATAAAGTGTAGAGAGAAGTAACACTGGTTCATGATTGACAGCAAGTTCCCCAATGCTTCGTGTTCGCTCGTCTATGTAGACCCCCAACCATTCCATGCAATCACTTGATGCCTCTTGACAAGATATGCCGGGTGCGACTCTCAGTCCCAGGTTGATACAAAATATACAATTCCAACACCAAGAGACGATGCTTTCATCCATTTGCTTACATAGTACATACAATACATGCTCTTTCAGTCTCGCACCCACCATTTTAAAACAACCTATTATCTGCACTAGCCTTCGCTGCATCCCGCCTTGCGCTCTGCTTCTTCCGGTCCTTGGCTTCGCCAGGCGGCTTGAAGAACAGACTCGGGCTCTCTCCCTCTTTCACCAAGTACGACAGATACCCCCTATGCGCAGGATCGCGGTAGTACTCGATGTCTTTTCTCGCCGTCGCATCGGGCAGTCTATACCTGTACTTTTGTCCGACTTGCTTCATGACTGCGGCCATGGCTTCCTTTTGCGCATCTTGAGCGGCGGATTGTAGGGATGATAGGACGGGTGAGGAGACGATGGCAGGATTGGTTGCGGCGAGGGAGATGAGGTCTGATGAGGCTTGGAGCGAGATTACCGGGTGCGTGTCGCCGCGTAGGACGCGCTTGATGGCGGTGGGCGAGTAGAAGCGCGTGGTTACGCTGCCGCCGAGGGCTTCGATGCGGGCGATGGCATCGGTGGAGGCGCGGGAGACGATAATATTAATGGGAGAAGTCAATTGCTCGGCGTTCTACAACCATATTAGCATCATCACATAGCAATACAATAGTAAAAGAAGAGCGTTTTCTTACTCTCGCCAGCAGCTTCACACCATGCCTCTTGACCCCATGCAAACACCTGCTCTTCGCCAACTCCTTCATCGTGATCGGCTTTGAAGGATCCAATCGCCCCTGATCAATCCACGACTGTATCCTGTCCAAATTGATAGGACTCATCTCCACCTTAAACGGATTGTACTTCCCGCGCCCTCTCTCCGGGTTCGTAATAGACTGCGGTGTCTGCCCACCTTCGAAGCCCGCAGGCACCTTGCCGTGCGCATGTTGACCCTTTTGACCGCGTCCTCCCGTCTTGCCCTTGCCGGACGCAGGGCCGCGACCACGGCGGATCTTCTTATTGTATGCGCCCTGGTTGTCTGAGAGCGAGGAGAGGATGGATGCGCATCGGTGCTGCGTTGAGAAGAGCAAGGGAGCGGCAATTGATGGGGTTGTTGTCTTTTGCGATATGAATAGGAGCGATGAGGCTAATCGGACGATTCTGAGCCGCGGCGGCATGGTTGTGGATAGTTGTTTTCGAACCCGGAGATGGGCTGCATGGTGGTGAGTTGCGGAACAGAAATTATGGATGACTAAGGCCCGGCACGGCACGTCTGCCACCTTGCCGTTTTGGGATGGCCACTTCAACCACCGCAACCCTTACGGACGGTTTGGTGGTATGTGAAAATGGAGGATAGGTATAACTGAAACACTCGTGTCTCTAGAAATGGTTTCTATATGGCAATGGCTGCAATGAACGTCCTGCAACAGGCTTCAGGAGCAGGCAATCCAACGGAACAAGAAGCACGCCTCTATCATGCACAAACTAAGTTAGAGGTAAAGATGTAGAAGCAAATGATAGAAGCAGGTTGTCATGTCCTTCGACTACACAGGAGCCCTGTTGCGGCTGGTCAATTCACTTACCACTCGAGGTTACAAAATGCATCTAATGGCACCAACACAAAGCTCCTCAGTGACTGGCAATCCTACTTGTGCAGAAGACCGTAAAATCAAGGGTCAAGGATTTTTTTTGGCAGCCTAAGGTCAAATTCATTTTCCTTGGCTTGGCTATCATATCTCATGGTCTATCATTATTTCCATGTCATGAATGCGACGATCAAGAAGGTTTGCTTGAAGCAGTATAGGCCCGTTTCAGACATGACTGACGGTCATCGGGATTATTAGATGTACTAAAGTCTGAATATATACAGGCTGATCATGTCAACCTCATAGACTGTTGCCCCACGGAGCACCATCGAGCTTGAAGTATCCCGGTTGTAGCGTCTCAAAAACGCCAGTAGGATCATACTTCTTAGAAATGGCCTTCAACTTCGCCTGATTTGCTGCGCCATAACCAGCAACCACATTCTGATATGGGCTGGCGTAGTTCATGTAAAGGTAAGAGCTTGCTTTGCCTTTTGCTGCCGCCACAGCCAATGCACGATTCTTGATCCTTGCAGCAAATTTATTAATCCTGTCATCGTCCGCACTGTTGGACCACTTGACAGCAACGAGAACGAGCATAAGTGGACCGTCTTTGGCACTAAGACCGAGCGCATTGCCTCCCCTTGTTCCCGTCTTTTCTAGCTGCGGTTCAGTAAGAACTTGGAGCGAGACGGCGGGGAGAATGCCCTCCGCATCAACGACAGATGGAAGCTCCTCGAAGAAGATATCCTTGGTAACAGTAGCCATCTCCTTATCAAGTTTAACCGTCCATGTCCAGAAGGCTTGTCGAAGTCCGGCCCCACTAGCAGGGCCTTCGAGAACTGCGGTGAGCTCGGCAAGGCTTCTAACAGCTGTTTGATCCGCGATTGCATTCGACACCGCGTTGTACTCTGCCAGAATCGGAGCGTTGGGAATGGGATCCGCGTATTCCAGCTCCACTTGTGCTACTTGTAGACCGCCCCAACCAAATGATAGGATCTGATGCGCCTTGCCATCTTTCTTCGCGTTCATACCGAGGTTGTAGAATGCATTTATGAGGGCAGGAAATTCGTTCTCCACGTAGGTCCGCATGCCGCCCCACATAGTTGAAGCTCTGGGGATGGTCACGACGTTGAACTGGGTCACGATGCCGAAGTTGTTTCCGCCACCGCGAAGTGCCCAGTAGAGGTCCGGATATTTGGTTTGGCTAACGGTGATGATGGGCCCAGATGCGGTAACTAGCTCATACGATTCCACATTATCACATGCGAGGCCGTACATGCTAGAAAAGTAGGAGATACCTGAGCAAGGTCATAGTTAATGCATGTTCTTACAGAGAAACAGGACATTATCGTACCTCCACCAAGAGTTAGGCCACCGACACCGACACTAGCTACCTGATTTTAGATTAGCAACAAGAAAGCTGATCATTTTACCCGTCCTGACTTACTCGTCCGCCGATGACAGCAAGATTGTCCCCTTCGAGCGCAGAATAGATGTCGAACCACGTGTGACCAGGCTGGAAGGATGCAATCTTCTTGTCAGAAGACAAAGCAATTTTGTTCATCTTCTCAAAGCTAACAGTGATTCCACCGTCGATGTTCGATCCGCCAGGTACTGCAGAGTGCCCTCCACTCCTCACCGCAAATGGGCATTGTGTTAACCGTGATATAAGCACCGAGGTAGATATATCCAATGCTTTCCGAGGCTTGAAGATGCATTGAGGGGTGATTTGACGCTGCTGAGCAGACCAAAATGAGTTGACGAAGGCATCGTAAGCAGTCTCTGTCTGGGCCTCGACTTGATTGTCACCGAAGATGAGCTTCAACGAGTTGCACTATTGAATACTTAGTTTTGACATTGGGGGGCGACCTCAATGATTGTGCTTACAGCTATCGAACATCCACTGAAGGTGGATCTCTCCACTAGTGGAGCAAGTTCCGTGATTGCCGAGACATTGACCCCGTTGTCGAGGAGGGCTTCTGTGATGTTGAAATCAGGGGGCTCGAACGTGCTCTGGGACAAACCCCCTGCCACAAGAGCGGCATATAGAACCAAGACCTTCATATCGTCTTTCCGAATGATAGGTCGAAAGATACAAGGAAGTAAAACAGGAAGAGCGGATTAAGAGCCACACGGAAAATGCCGTACAGAACGCAGAAGACAACTGCGCCAATGCTGTTGGTAACCACCGACAGCGGGATACGGCTGTCTTTTAATTGGAAACACAGGGCGCTCTTGCTCATTTAGCGGAACATGGGGCAGAAGAGATTACGCTTCAGGAACTCGTTCAATCAGTGGTCATTTCCTTTTCTTCAGCACTATCTAACTCTCAAAGGCTAGAGTATACTGCATGCAGAATCCTGGGAATATACATCCCGAGATACGGACATACCTCAACTTGTTCTGATTCTTCGAGATGCGCTCCCAGTAAAATATAAAGTCAAAAGGTCCTCTCGCGCTCTCTCTCTCGCACTGTCTCTCTCATTTAAATTCACTTACTAGAAGTGGCATTCATTCGACCGTTTCCGCCGCTCCTCGTGAGTGTCGTTAACCATTACAGGGAACACAGCTTCTGTTGGAAACAACTTGTGCCAAAGTTGGCACTCGCCACTCAAGAGACTAACCCATTCTTGCTTCTTCCGTATCGTTAAATTAAGGTAGCGCTATACGCGCGGAAGTGGGCACGAATATACCGCGGAGCAAGCGTATGTAAGGGGAAGAAGTCCTTGCCGATATGTTCATGTGCATGACCGTGCCGCATTGCTGCAGATATTGTGATTGGAGTGACATTAGATTTCGTTTATAGTTCTGGTAATTTCAATCCCTAGAATTAAGCAAAAGAGCTTGAGATTTATTCCCAATTGTCAGATGTGTTCGTTGTCAAAAAGTGTGTAGAGGGGAAAGAAATAAGCATGTGTCGTTAATGTTGTCTTGACGGGCTAAGGAACCGCTTCCGCGTTTGGGACAACCCCACACCCTTCCCGAGATTTCGTAAACGGCACGCCGTAGTTCCCGTCCCATAGTCCAATCAACACTACGGATGCCCTGACAGCGGCTGCATCCCGCCTCCCCCCGGTCGTCCGTGTCAATTGATCCCATGTGGCGTCCTGTCAATCACATCAAAGAGCCATCTCAGGTTAATGGCGGTGAGCCTCTGATCGGTTATCCTTTCGCGACGATGGTAAAGACGCTTCAAATTTTGCGAGCCTTCTAGGCAGACTTCGACAATGACATGAGCAGGGTGAATATCATCGCTCCGTGTGCCTACTCTGGCAAACCCGAGCTTCACCTCAAGCACTAAAAGCAAAGTTTGGCTTTCTGCTCTACAATCCTACGATTATGCGACACGAAGCGATATTCGTCTTCATCCCGCTCCCTACCCTGTCTGCAGCTTGGGACAGCAGTGTGCTGTGCCACATGGACCTGCTCACCAAGCAGAAGGCTCAAGCTCTTGTTTGGGCGGGAGAGGCGATACAATCATTTTGCAGAATTCGCAACATATTCAAGAATCCAATGGTAGCATCCGTGCGTCAGATCGTCTTCTTGCAAGTCAACACTCTCGAATGGTCTCAGTGACCGTCCACTGTTAGTTGCCTTTTATCTTCGACGTTACCAAAACACCCTCATATACTACACCCATGGCGTCCACATATGAAGAGATCATCCCAGAACGAGTATTCGCCCAGGTCGCTTACACCATGATTGTCCTGGCTTCAATCTTTGTCGTCGCTCGTGTCGGCATCCAGGTCTGGAAGCGAAAGGCAATGGAGTTGCAGGACTACCTCATCTACGTTGCCTTCATATTCTTTCTAACCATGTCGATATGTTACCTTGTCATCATACCTAAGGTTTACATGATTGGCAAGGTCACTGTGGGCTTGATACAACCCTGGCCCACCATGATGGCTGATATCATCGTATACGTTCGAATCATGTTCGTCACGACGACGCTTTTCTGGCTTTCTCTGTGGTCAGTGAAGCTGTCTTTGTTGGCGCTTTACAAGAAGTTGATGGAAGGCCTACCTCAGGTGTATATGAAGCTTTGGTGGGCAGTGTTCATCTTTTGTCTGATGGTCTGTACTCACATCCACCTCTGGGCGATCTTGCTAACATGAGATAGTCTCTAGTTGGCTGTGTTGTCTCCTACCTCACATCTTGTCCTGACTTTGGAGCCATGTTATCACGAGGAGACTGCTCGGGTCCGCGAAGCGTTCGTGGACAGCTGGCTAGTCTGTACACGTCCTACGCTGTCGATATCCTGTCAGACTTCATGAGTACGCTAGAAGATCCGAATTCTATCTGATAGGCAGCTAAATATCCTAGTCATGTTTCTTCCGATACGACTAGTTTGGAATCTACAAATGGCGCGCGGGCAGAAAATCGCTGTCATCGCACTATTCGGGTCCGGCTTCATATGCATCGCCTTCGCGACACTCCGCGTGGTACAAGTCGGCACGAAAACGGGAAACAACACCTCCCCGAGTCCTTCCTGGCTTGCTCTATGGACGATCATCGAGACCTCCATAGCCATCGGCATCGGCTGTTGTCCTGCCTTCGCTGTTCTCTACCGCACCTCGCGTAAGCCACACGTTTCGTACGATACACATGGGTACATCCGGCATGATCAAAATCGATCAGAAGGAAATCAAAGCCGTGTAGGTGCAATAAGGATGAATACAGTGACTGTTGGGACGGCTCGATCCAAAGCATCGAGGAAAGGCCCATACTACGATGAGACGGCCAGCAGTCAAGAAGAACTCGCAGCTGATACCAAGGGTATCAGAGTCACGACATCATTGCAACAGGACAGCAGAGAGTTGAGTATCTCGCAGTCTACATTTTAGATTGACAAAAGCTGGTGAAACTGAATCTCGTTCTACTCCTTGCACGCACACCTGGAACCCAGATATTTGGCGTTACGTTCAATAGAAGAGTTTAACTTCATCAACAAGCTCCTCTTAGTTCAGTGACATATCCATGCTGCTAATCTATAATTACTTCAGCCAGTCGTAGTGTTTCTTGCATAACTCGTCCTCCAAACCAACTTCCCCGACTCTACTTGATCAATGGATCCATCCGACTCGAATTTCCTCCCGCTGTCCCATATGTGATCCACCCATGGGGTAAAATTTCTCATAGGTCGTTCCCTCTATGTGATTGTTACGATTGTTTCCCTTTAGTTCCAATTAGATCATTTTTTTTAATCGGCGCCGAAGAGGTAAGGAGAAACACGGTGACTCGCACAGCTACTCAACCGGTGTCATTATTTCGTCCCTGACAAGGTTTACCACCGATAATACGCTTGAAGTAGTCTTGCACGCGAGTCCAGCATCGCTCGCAACTGAATTGAGCACGATAGCTTCGTGTGAAGGTCACCCAAGAGAACCACCTTGATTACCGCAAGCTCACAATACGGGTCCAAAGTCACCGCCTCTGATTTTGGAGAAGCTCCCTCTGGTACCCCATCTGGGAAGAGTAAATCGCCAATACATGGATCCTGGAAGATTGTAAAACATCGCAAAGTTATAGAAAGGTAGCTCCAAGAGTCTTTGATACTTCCGCCTAATTACAATTACTACAGAAATATGGTTAAGATCGTCGACGCCTACCTAAGTTGGCACACCAAAAAAATTTGCCAGAACGAAACAGAAGCTCGCGTCAACGACCGTTCTGAGCACTTCATCGTCTGTATCTATTTAGATGTCTTTTACGCAGTCTGAATTTGGTCGCTCGTGAGGCGAGATAATCAGTAACCAGGCAATAACAGTAGGTAATAATTGGCCTGGAAGCAATTAGGATATTTTACCTACAACCTTTTCAGGCTTCTCTAAAAACAAATTGCGATGGCCTAGTAAGAATTAAGTAAGAGGATAGTTAGGTGTGGTACCATATACGATCTTCTCTAATGTGTATTGAAAGCACCTTCCCCGATCAGGCTGCTGTACTTGCTCCCTCCCGAGGTGAACAGTTTCAACTTCAGTTTAGGCGACCTCAAAGCAACCCTAAAATAAATTAGTCGTCCGTACCGGTATATGGACTGTTCGTGGTACAGAAGAATCTACCATACACCCCGCAGCGCGTGCGCATCTCAATAGCGTCCATACACAGCCTAGATGTGCCAGGCTTCCAATCTGGCCCCCTGGAAGCCATTTGATTCGTCCTTGTGCTGCCTACCTCTTATCAATTTAGCATAGAAAGCCCAATCACTGAGCTATAACCCCGCTTCCTGGTCGAGCTGAAAGATGTAAGCCTGCACCAGGCTGAACACTGTATGCAGCCGTGCATAATCGTTACGAGTGGCGCCATTGCTTTTCGCAAAGAACTGCACACCTTCCATGACTGCTCTGATTGTTTCTTTCTCTATCACTACAGCTCATCAGTCTTTTTTTTTTCCCATGGTCTCCCGCTATGGCAAGCAATCGCGGTCCTACCCGTCTGATGGGATTTGATCAGTCCAACCCAGAAACGGAGCAACATCAAATCGAGCAACTTATGGTATCGTCCGATCTATATGGTCCGCCATTGTCATTATCACAACAACAGCCTCGCCAGAATTTAAGCAGCCCTTTCATAGCGCCGATGTCCAACAACCCTTTCTTCCGTAACCTACCTCCTCAGGATTATCATCAAGGTAATGTTTCTCGTGCATCAATCTCTCCAACGAGCTCTTCAAAGTTCCCTGAAGATGCGAACCTAAAAAAACGTTCCATTAGAGCGACAGAAAGCGCTCGGGAGTTATTTCTCTATCGAAGAGATACCAAGAACATCCTATACGGACCAAGATTTGGCAGATATTGCCCAACTCCTAGAAGAAACAGATCGTGTATCGTGGAGTCGAGTGCCTCGCATCTACACTGTACTCCGACTAATTGGACAAATAACGGCTATCGATTCATTTTTGGACCAAGGATTGAACGATATGTGGCTGCCGTTCAACATATCACAGCTACCTCACACGATGTCGGCTTTTCACAGAAGTAAGTTCGTGGAATCCCTGCATATGGCCCTGTAAGCTTATCTGTTCCTTGTATTACCGAAGTGGATCCTAACTTCAACTCAGCACAAAAGCAATAAACCTCGAGAATAGCAAGTCTAAGAGACATACCCACTTTGACAAGGGCGAGGAATTTCCTCTGACTATTGGCGAAATGCTTGGGAAAGGTGGATATGGATCCGTGCGCAAAGCGTATAGTCCCCTCAGCGGCCGTACGTATGCACTAAAGACATTCCGGAGAGTCAAAGCGAACCCCCGAGGTGTTCAGAGCTTCATGAACGAGCTGCAAGTTTTGCAGCGCATCAATCACCATCCTTGCGTGGAATTGGTTGCTAGCTATACCGATCCAAAGAATTTTGGCCTCCTCATCTCTCCAGTGGCCGACTACAACCTAGCCACGTTCTATGACCTTGTTATTGGCAATGAAGATAATCAGAAGATACTTCGTACCTTCTTTGGCTGCTTGGCACATGCACTACACTTTCTGCATCAAAGTCAAATCCGACATCGAGACATTAAACCTGAGAACATTCTTGTAAAGGGCTCTGAAGTTTATCTCGCGGATTTTGGGATCTCATTAGATTGGCAACACCTGACACAGAGCACCACCACACAGGATTCCGCCAAGTCATGGACGTACTGTGCACCTGAAGTGGCCAATTATGAGAAACGGAATTCATCGTCCGATATCTGGTCATTAGGTTGTGTATTCCTAGAGATGTTGACTGTACTCAAGGGGTTTACGACGCACGAACTCCGCGAACTATTGTGTGCACATTCTGGGCGGCCAAGATACTACGAAAACCTCGATGTCGCTATGGACTGGGCGAAGAGACTTAATGGGCGCGGCATCGATTCCGAAAAGGAGGTACTGAGATGGATTCGTGACATGATGGTCATTGAGCCCTCATCTCGAACTACAGCCCAGGCCTTATCCTTATCGATTACGACGTTTGGGAAGAAAAGAAGGAATAAAGAAAATGCTAAGATGTTTTGTGGCGAATGTTGCTTTCAAGAACATGAGATGTCATCGTCTTCGGAGGCAGCATCAGACGATGGCGGCTGGGCGGGAGGCTATGGTGTTGTCAGTACCACGCCTGCCACATCTCCACCGACGACCGACCACAATCGGCGACTTGATGATTCCACTTTGAAACAGAATACACTTCCTCGAGCAACATCTTCAGAATCAACTGTAGAGGCAGGCCTTGGTAGTCTCTCACTGTCTGACTCTGAGGGAGACAAAGGCACCGTCGATCAGGGCAGATATGAAGTACTGTCGCCCCAAACCAGTAATCTCCAGAACTTGAAGCCTTCCGGATTTGACCAACGCCAACTGAACCCAGAAGACGATGCCTCTTATCGTGAGATACATGAAGAACGCGCCAATTCTACCATATTTTCAGGTTTGTCAAATGAATCGACGACTCTCGTATCAGATGAACGCATAAATCCTGCTGAGTCTAATGAGAACTATCTAACCTCCCCTGTTATCGAATACAATTCTCATCGCAGGGTAAAAAGTCGCCAAGAACTGGTGGAGGTAATTATCAATCGCCGCCAATTATGGCCCTTCATTGATCTCCAGAACCGACTTCCAGCCCTGACTGCTACGAGTTGGATGACACCAACCAAGTTCTTGAAGTCTGTTCAATCGGACGTTCTCTTTATGGAGTACTTGAGAGCAAAAGATGCTTCGAGTTACGATCGGTTCAAGGCTGCTGAATCCAACAATCTGTTTCCAATGATACATCTTCTACTTTTGAATGGACTAGACGTCAATCTTAAAGCCTTCGAAGAAAGCCGGGACTCGACCCTAGGAAAACTGGTTACGCCTTTGACGGACACTTTAGGCAAAGCATGGGACACAACACAAGCACACGGAGATATTGCCAAACTGCTGATTGGGTTTGGAGCTAGGCTATCTTATTCGAGAGAATATTTTTGGAATCCTATGGAACTAGCGACTATGAGAAGAAATAGCGAGGTGGCCCAAATTCTCATAGATCTAGATCAAAGTACCGTCAATCACCGCGATTGGAGTGGCAAAACTCCAGTCTACTTTGCCGCACGCCAAGGCCACCACCTGATGGTGGATATGCTTATCAAGAATGGCGCCAGTTTTCGAATTGCAGACCAGTACGGAGAGACTCCCGGACTCGTTGCTGCCTCGCACGGTCGCCTCAAGGTTATTGAGGTGCTCATCGAGAACGGAATGGGCGCGGACGAAGGAAAGACATCTCTCAGTGGACAGTGGCGACCTATCCACCATGCTGCCGCAAAAGGCCACACTGAAGTGGTAAAGTACTTGCTTTCGAAGGGTGCCGATCCCACTCGTAAAGCAGGTGGTGCATTTTCCCGCTTCATATCAGGGACTCCGTTTGCACTCGCGAAGAGCAATGGTCATGATGACCTCGCCAGACTCATCAAGGAAGCTGCTCTACAGTGGAAGTGGAAGGCTTGAGCAAGTTGTGTAGTTCCTTACCGTTGAACTAGGTCTCTTATTCCAGGCGATAGGGGTAGTAGGTCTCTCATAGGCTTTTATGTGTATATACCTTTTATATCTCTGTCTATAATATACTCCATCCGTAACTAGCTACTCTTACTAAGAACTTACTGGCCTTGATGTTGGTGTTGAGTTTCTACCCCACTTTTAGCCTTATCGCTCCTCGTGTGCACCTTCCGCCTCTGGCGTAAGCCCCCCGCTCACTGCACCCGGCACGCATGGGCATCTCCCCATGGTCGAGCTATGGCGGAGATGGCCGCTACAGTACCTTTATCGCCTGATATACATTGTCGTTGGCCTTGTCGACTCCCTCACCTCGCGCCATTGCCATTGAGGCCCGATCGCAAATGGCAGACATCACCGTCGATTCCGCCGTCTCGCAGGATGATCTGGTCATCCCCGTACGTATCAAACTCGCATGCTGCGACGTTTGATCAGTAACAGGTTGCAGCTCATCGACTTCTCCGCCTTCCTCTCCGGCGATCCTAGCGCAAAGAGACAGACGGCAGAGGCCGTCCTTAATGGCTTCCAGAACGCAGGCTTCATCTACCTCAAAAACCACGGCATATCGCCCTCCACAGTGTCGAACGTCTTCTCTCACTCGGCTAAGTTCTTCGCCCGCCCAAAAGAGCAGAAAGACGCCTTAGCATGGTACTCGGCCGCAGCGAACCGTGGCTATACAGCGCAGGGCCGCGAGAAGCTCGTTGTGTTAGAAGAGACAGGCACAGAAGAAGAACTGCGGAAGACAGTGCCAGACCTCAAGGAAAGCTTGGAAATTGGACGGGATGACCAGCCCGAGACGCCGAATATGTGGCCCAGCGGGGATGAGGAAGCCAAAGAGTTCAAGAAGGAGATGATGGCCTTCTTTGAGACGTGCAGAAGTCTTTACACAGAGGTCATGCGAGCCATTGCATTGGGCATGGGTATCGACGAGGGATGGTTTGATGGATTTACAGATGCGGGAGACAACACGCTTAGACTGCTACACTATCCTGGCGTATCCAAGTCCATCTTCAAGAGAGACGATGGACAACTCCAAGTCCGGGCAGGCGAGCACAGCGATTATGGTATACTTCTGCTCGCTGAACACTCAAATTTGGCTAGCTGACGCGATTCCAGGCGCTATTACGCTCCTCTTCCAAGATGCCCGCGGCGGTCTACAAGTACGGTCGCCAAAGGGTACATTCGTCAATGCGACACCCATCGAAGGCACCATCGTTATCAACGCCGGCGACCTATTAACGCGCTGGTCAAATGATACAATCAAGTCAACGTTGCACCGCGTCGTAGAACCACCACCAAAGCCTGAGGATGCAGACAAGGACGAGTATCCGCCAAGGTACTCAATAGCATACTTTTGCAATCCGAATTACGTGCGAATGATCGAGGCGATACCAGGAACATATGAGACCATGGGGAGAAAGTACGACAATGTGACGAGCGGGGATTACCTGATAAAGAGGTTAACGGCTACGTACTAAGCCTTGAGTAAGAATGTGAAAGCTACTTGCATGAATGTATGATTCTACTCCTGGGCCACACTGATAATAAATTAAACACGTGATGGATGATTACATCGAGCATGACCTATCCCACTACCGCCTTCCACCACCCACAAAATGTCTCCACCTTCCTCAACGACTTCATAAGTTGAATACCACAAGACCGAGAAGTCCACCAAGTAAGCTCACCTCAGGCGCCACTAACCGTCTGGCAGCACTCCCCGCTGGCGGACCAACATAGCTACCATTGCCACTCTGGGACTGCTGCGCTCCTCTACCCTCTTCAAGTGTCATCTCATCAACACCACCCTCAATAATCCCCAGCGGCGCAACCAGCGCCATCTGACTCCAGCTAAACAAAGTATTGCGACCTCCAAACACAAACACTTCGAACCGCCCCGCGAACTCATTGTTCACCCAGACGCGACTTCCATTGACTACATCTGTCTCAATGCGCAACACCGCAGGGAGAGTGATGGCAACAGGTTCATGTGATGATGAAGATTGATTGGTCCATATGCGTCCTGGATGGCCGGTGTCGTGGCCGTCCTGAATGGACACTGAGCGTAAAGGATATGGGAAGTTGTCTGTGGTTTGGAAAATGAGAGTCGTGTTGTCGGTAGCGTTGATACCGCTATTCGCGACTAGTGATAGGGATGTGTCGGGCCCTGAGAGCGTGAACGGCGAGGATACATTGAGCGTCAAGGTGTATGGCGGCCCGTAGGATCCCTTCTCTAAATCGATAGTTGTAGCATCTGAGGACTGTCGTGTCCATGATAAGAGTGGCGACTTGTGAGAGGGATTTTGCGGATTTGGGATTCGTCGATCGAGGTTCTGTCCTGGGGCTTTAGGTGCCTGGTAAGTAATGGGGAGGTTAGCAGAGTCTTGATCTGAAGGAATTGCAACCTGGATGTCGCTCTGTGTCCTTCTAAAATACAGAACGCAATTTTTCCGGCTCTTGCAAACACCTGAAGTACTACAGACATACGTACCAGAAACACAATACTATCCGACAGTTCATTTGCTTTAATCTCCACACCTCGTTCTCCAGCCCAAGCCCGCGCTGCCATGACTGGTATTCCTTCCCGCATAGCATAGTACGCCTCCAACTGCGTCGTCGCGTCCGCGCCATTATCGTTCCATGCGGCCAGTATAGCGCCTTTGTTCCCGCTAGCAACTGGCTCGAGCTGCTCCGTTGTGTTGACAGGATTGAACAGCGACGGATCCCATTGCCAGCCCGGAGTGTTTGCAAAATTCAAAGTGCGCGTCACGTTATAGAACTGTGGATAAGGTGCAGGCAGGATAGGCATGTGGTCGTTCTTTAGACTCATGTAAGCCCACCAGTCCTCCGAGTTGATCAAATCATACCCACTACTCTGGAGCTCGACTGGGTCGGACTGCCCATATTGCCAGTGTTGAACAATGATATCCTTGGAAATTACCAGATCCTGAGATGGCTCATGTGTACCCCATATGCGAATGCGTTTCCCGGAAGTGGTGTTTACGAAGCTAGCCATCTCGTTTACGAAGTTGATGTAGTCGTCAGCGAGCTCAGGGTCGTATTCGTCTGCACCGATATGCACTTCCTTCGTCTGAAACCAAGGCAGAAACTCCGTCCATATAGCCTTGACTGTCGGGATGGCCTCTGGATGGGTCAGGTTCAGCAGATCCTTCTTTGCTAACGCTAGTTCAGGCTTCCACTTCGTGATAGCGAGGGCGTGACCAGGTGCTTCGATCTCGGGTATTATGGTCACACCTCGCTGCGCGCAGTGTTTCTGAAGGTCCTCAAAATCGGCGCGAGAAAGGGTTTCATTGGGACGCTGAATGAGGCCTTGCAGCTCCGTGTTCTCTTCTGGATACAGGGAGAAATGCGAGAAGACTTCAGACCATGTATCATTGTGACCGCGGTTTAGTGGGTAATTATCACTGGAATGGTAGTGAAACTCGGATAACTTGAAGAAGGAGGCGTAGGTGCAAAGTTCTTGCAGAAATTCCTTGGTGTACCATTTTCTTCCTGCGTCGAGCTGCCAAACCACACGGAACCAAGTCAGTAAAGCCCTCATAGAATTTCATAGCTTCGTGAAGAAAGCTTGTACAAGATAACGCTCAAGGACTTTTCAATGTGCACATAAGATGAAATGCTTACCTATAGTAACGTCAGTGAACTATTCCAACAATGATTATTGCATAGAAGTTTTAGTGATGATATGCACTCTATATTGCGTGAACTTACCATATACCCGCGAGTCGGATACGCGGGTGCATCGACTGCTCGACCTGAGGATAACGAGCCATTTGTAACCAGTAGCTCTTGGAGTAGAGTTCGCGTGCCCCAAAACATGCCTCGCGCCCCAGTCCCACCAATGTACACGCTACCATTAGCAACTTCAATCTCATAACCTTCTTCTGTGGCAACACCGTTCTCATATGTTGCTTGGTCCCCATTGTCCCTGAATCGTCCTAGCAGAATTCCAGTGGAAGGGAACTCGTCGACTGGCTCGAGCGTCCAATTCCCACCGAAGAGGGTTGCGATGTCGTCGCGGAATGTTTCCGCGAATTCATGGGCAGTCGGTGGTATCAATGTCAGTCCCTCTGTATCTCTGACATCCTCGAAAGACGCGTCGATATATATCTTTCTCGATCCTTCACTCAAGGAAAACCCAGGGGTCGTGGTGTTACTGCTCACCCATTGCACAGGCGGGAGTGGCTGCAAGGCACTAGCAACTCCAATCAAGATGGAAAAGATACGTAAAACGCTAGCCATACCAAAGAAGAGACCAAACGAGGTCGGTGACTCCACGTTTGGAGCGATGGCATCGTATTTTGTACTTGACCAAGGAAGCTTTGTTGTGTAGGATCGTCGAACAAGGATGTCAACAGCCGTTATCATTTGTCCCCGCCTGCTGATCCCCACCGTCAATGTAACCTTCCTGGAGACCAAGCTTTACCCCTACGTGACATGCAACGTAGATGTACTCGGTATAACTATTTAGCTTAGCTTGATGTATGACCGAACATTAGCAGCTGCTTTATTTCACCAGACCAGGCATTATTGCGGGCAGATCGACACAACAACACGAAGGAAGACGGACTAGGTCTTTGGAGGATTTCGTTAACAGGTAAAGCAGTGTGGTGAGAATGCAGCACGAGATGAGAAGCGCGCAGAAAGAGGATCAGAAGTAGACATGGTCATCAGTACGAAGTTTCTAGGTAGCCTTTGAGAAGCTTGTTGAGATCTAGCTCTTCTGGGAAAGTGTGTCTGATGACTTCAACCTTGAGCTTTACTATGCGAAGTAGGCAAAGAATATTACATCTATGCCACCATCATGCCGATGTACTCTCTCCTGGTGTCTTGTCGGCTATTATGCCCTGAGAGATCATGGTGCCTATCATCCACACTCACGAGATATGCCACGGTTCACAAAAGGGTTGAGGGATGTATTGGAATACGGCTGGGCTCACACCATGCTTTCCAGTCTATTCAAGCCGTAATATGCGGGTTGCGTTTCCGCCAAGTACATCTTTTGCCTTCTTATCGTCACCTGCGACCGCTTTGGAGATAGCCCCGTAGTTCGCGTTGACACTGTGCCATTCACTTGCATCCTCCTCCAGCGGCGGAAAGAATGGATGATCGGTACCTGCACAGCGTCAGCATTTTGCTCCATTATTTCAACCAAAATTCACGCACCGAACATTAGTCGATCGGACCCTGAAGCTTCGAGGGCAGCCTTTAGTCCGACCTCAGAGTATATGACCGCATCGAGATAGATATTCGTCTTCAAAATATCCCATACATCCCTGCGCTTCTCTGTCTTCCCGAGCTTCTTGAGATGACCATCATGTAATATACAAGACTCAATGCGACCGGCCAAGAACGGTAGTGTACCACCTGAGTGTGCCAACAGCACATTGAGTTTCGTGAATCTGTCCCATACACCACTGAGCATCATTCTGGTCACAGCAATAGTCGTCTCCAAGGGGAAGCCTAGCGCTAGTGGAAGCACATGCCCGTACTCGCTTGCGCGTGGACCGTAGACAGAAGATGGGAGACCGTAGTGAGGATGTAGGAAAATGAGCTGCTGATGTTTTTCTAGTGCTGCGTATACAGGATCTAGCCTCGCGTCATCAAGACCTTGTCCAAGCCCGGATGTGCCCATTATCACACCCCGTGCGAACTTCAATGTGCTTAGTCTTTCGATCTCGGCGGTTATAACATCAGGAGATGCAGAGAGCGGTAGTGTACCGAAGAAATACAATCGTCCAGGGTATTGCGAGCATTGATCGTTCACATCGTCATTAACCTTCCGTGCTGCCTCTCCTGCTTCTTCGGCTGGTAGGAAGTCCAACCAAGGGTTCGCTAATGAGATCACGGATTTGTCGATTTTGTGAAGATCCATGAATGCTATTTTCTCTTTGATGTCATAGTATTCTGAACCTATTGGCCGGCCGCGTGATGTCGATGGTGTTGATGGGTCATCTTCGCCAGGAAGAATGATTAGACGTGCAGAATCGGGCGCATCAGGAAAGGTGCGTACGTACGGAACTGTAGAACGTGACCGTAACAGCTCCATGTACTTCGGAGGATAGACATGGGTATGAATGTCGACGATTGTCATCGCGGCGGTTAGGTATGCGTCTCGCGCGTCTGGAGTAGTTTTCTGTGGCCAGTGACAGTTGTGAAAAGGATCTCTAACAGTCAGACAGATGTTCAAGAGGTTTGATATGCGAAAAGAGAGTCAATGGCGAGGATGGGGTTATCGTGGACTTTTTGACTTATGGCGGGGTAGCTCTGAGCAAACGCCCCACTCCACCAAGCACCAAGCTCATCATCCCACCTTCCTCAATTGGCAGAAAACAATGGAGCCGCATATTTCCGAAGTGGACGGATATGCCCGCATACATATTCTACCAGATCTACGGCGTTGTAATGCTGTCTGTTATCGTGGTGCTGTGAAGCGCTCCAGTTTATGGTACAGCTCGGGTTGCGTTTTCGACCGCCAAATTATCATCAAACGCCAGTCCTTAGGAACACATTCGGGGGCTTATCTCTCGTGTAGAACTCTTCATCGACTTCATACACAATGTCACCAGTACCCTCGTCCTTGAACCCTAATTTTCTGTAGACAGCTCTTCCCATAGCACTTCCCTCCGTTGTGCACTCTAAGTTGCCTCTTCTTTTTGCTTCACGCAGCCCCGCTTCAACCAGTTTGCCAGCAATGCCGCGGCGCTGAAAAGCTGGGTCCACGGCGCAGAGATCCAGGGTGAAGATAGCAGGTGGGTTGCGGCCTGAGTCAGGCGATGAGACTGCCCGTATATACTCGACGCGTCGTTTCAAAAGTGAGCGGAACATTTGCGTTGCAAAACGTTGATCCTCCGCTTCGAGCTCCTTAACTGTTTCTGTCATATCGCCTGTGAACGGATCACCGTAGCCTTCAACGAGAGAGAACTGCTTCCATATGGCCATGCCGACAACTCTTCGCTTGCCATGGTTGTCAGGGTCTGGTAAGGTGGCCTTGAGATAGAGGGTATTAGGAAATCCATCCTTGTTGGTTGTGATGGACCGCCACTTCTTGATCATCTTCATGGCATTCTTAGCTTGGCCATCTTCCGTATCCCAGCCAGGGTTCATTAGCATCCAGACGGCATCCTTTGTCTGGCGGCCAAAAGCTTCTGAGATACAGTAATTTGCTTCTTGAAGATCTTGCTCATTCTCAACGGGCGAGACGACGATGTCTTCTTGTTCAGTCGCCATACTGGGGGACGCTGCTGAAGATGATTGTGTATCTCTCTTGACGGCAGTGATCAGAGTCGAGTGTGCGTTGTTGGCATTTGGGTCATTGGGAGATGATATGTTATTGTTGCGTAAGCCGACGCTTACCGTAAAGGGGACTAAAAAGCCTTGGCTCGGTGGAACGCCTCGTGAATAAATTTCTCGCAAATTGATCTCTGGCAAGCTGCTGGCAATCAAGGCTAGTTAGCAGAACGTCATTGTGGTGCGCTGGAGCTAGGGCAAGTATAGCCGCACTCCCAGAAAGTGGAAGTAATATTCCGCCATGAAGCCAGTAACAAAGGAGAAATGGCGCCAACAATAGCTTCAAGGGCTTGTGAAGCTGTACGCTAGTCTAAAATGACATTGCGAGACTCTATTATCTACGGCATCCTGTAAGGCACATTCAAGCAGGAGTTGTAGCATGAAGATAATAGGATGGAAAGCTCAAGGGGTGACGGTTGAAGATGCGTAGTGACCTATGAGACTTTGGCGATGCTGCAGGAGAACTCCCATCGTTCGCAATGACCAGGTTACCTTGACAATGGACGGCGAGACGGAAGAGGTTGAGTTAAGAAGTCGACATGGCTGTGGCTGGTGTGGCGCAATCCATTAATCACGTACAGGGATGGCACAAGCCAGTGACGCGGTCGCGCTTTCCCATGGCCGCGTTCTCCTGTTCATGGACTTTCCGCAGGTGCTCCGCCGAACAACAACACTCACCCACAACAGTCCGCACAACATATTTTCCACCTTGCGTCTTGTCTCTGATTTGTTCATGATGCCAGGCACCGTTACAAGAACGCCGGCGAAACGCGCCCTCGCGGAAGCCTCAAACACCCGCGCCAATGTACTGGCATCGCCCCGCTCTGCAAAGAAGCTGAAGCTGGACAGTAGCAATGGGAAGAGCAGGCCACCGGTCAAGACTGTCAATGGCTCGTTCAGCTCGAGTCAGGCGGCGCCGAGCCAGTTCGAGGAGACGCTGGAGAAGATGACGCAGGATCTGGAGACATTGAAGGAAACGAACACAGAGAAAGACCAGCAATGGCGGCGACCACCGCTACCGGCAGACTTCAATGAGATGACACAGAAGCTTATCTTCCAACAAATTGAAGCTGAAGAAGGCGTTCTAAACGGAGGTCGGACCACGGTCAAGCTATTCGGCGTCACAGAGGCAAGTACCTTCGCATATTACTTGAGATGAAGCTAACCGGTATCCGAAGGATGGCCACTCCGTTCTCCTCCACGTCACGGGCTTCCTTCACTACTTCTACGTTGCTGCGCCGATCAACTTCCACAAGGAGGATTGTGAACCCTACAAGATGTTCCTCGAGAGCGAGTGCCAGAAGCAGTTCAATCAGCACTCAGCGGTCATAAACTCTGTCCAGATGACGATGAGGGAAAACATTCTGCGCTTCCAAGGAAACCAGAAAAGCCCATACCTAAAAATCACCGTCAATGACCCAAAGTTCATTAACCGCGTGCGGACATTGGTGCAGAAAGGCAATGCCAATTACAAGCAGCTCTGGCCATATAGAGAAGATGGTATCCTCACTTTTGACAACATCGCTTATGTACTCCGATTCATGATCGATACAAAGGTATGTCTTTGGAGCACTCTTGGAGAAGAGCACTGCTAACTTCGCAGGTATCTGGCATGTCGTGGGTCGAGGTCCCAGCTGGCAAGTACAGGATGATCAACTCGCGAGACAGGCACTCGAACTGCCAAATAGAGGCACAAATACATTACAGCCACCTCATCGCTCACTCTTCTGAGGGCGAGTGGGCGAAGCTTGCTCCACTTCGCATCCTCTCCTTCGACATTGAGTGCGCCGGCCGTAAGGGCGTCTTCCCGGAAGCGAATGTGGACCCCGTTATTCAAATCGCAAACGTTGTCACAAGGTATGGTGAGGACAAGCCATTCGTGAGGAACGTCTTCTGCATGGACACAGTTAGCCCTATTGTCGCGACGCAAATCCTTTCCTTCCAAAATGAGGGAGATATGCTCATGAAGTGGCGCGATTTTGTTGAAGAAGTCGATCCCGATGTCATCATCGGTTACAACACCTCCAACTTCGATTTTCCGTATCTGCTTGATCGGGCGAAGCACCTCAAACTCCAGAGGTTCCCTTATTGGTCGCGACTAAAGACGGTGCAGTCCAAGGTTGAAAGCTCCAACTTTTCGAGTAAACAGCTGGGGAACCGGGACACGAAAACCACTAACACGAACGGTCGCTTGCAACTTGATCTATTACAGCTTATCCAGCGCGACCATCAACTCCGAAGCTACACCCTCAACTCTGTGTGTGCTCACTTCTTGAAGGAGCAGAAGGAAGACGTGCATCACAGCATGATCACAGAACTCTACAACGGTGACGCTAATTCGCGAAGACGGCTGGCTGTCTATTGCCTGAAGGATGCTTATCTACCCCAGCGTCTGCTCGACAAGCTCATGTGCCTGGTTAATTACACTGAAATGGCTAGGGTCACAGGTGTTCCCTTCAACTACCTCCTTGCTAGAGGACAGCAAGTTAGATTCATCAGTCAACTGTTCCGTAAAGCGCTTGATCACCAACTCATCGTTCCCGATCTTCCAAATCAAGGCGATACCGGCGATCAGTACGAGGGTGCAACCGTCATCGAACCAAAACGCGGTTACTACAAACAGCCCGTTGCGACTCTCGATTTCGCTTCTCTGTATCCCAGTATTATGCAAGCGCACAACCTTTGCTACACAACATGGCTGGACAAGCAGACGGTGGAGAAGCTAAAGATGAAGAAAGACGAAGATTATATTGTGACTCCGAACGGCGACATGTTTTGCACTGCGAAAACCCGGAAGGGTCTCTTGTCACAAATTTTGGAGGAGTTACTGGGAGCGCGTAAGAGGGCGAAGAAAGAGTTGGCAGTTGAGACGGATCCCTTCAAAAAGGCTGTGCTCAACGGTCGTCAGCTGGCGTTGAAAGTTAGTGCGAACTCTGTCTATGGTCTCACAGGTGCTACCAACGGAAAACTGCCGTGTCTTGCCATCGCCAGTAGTACAACCAGTTTCGGTCGTCAAATGATTGAAAAGACGAAGGCCGAAGTCGAGGCTAAGTATAACATCGCCAATGGGTACAGCCATGACGCTGAAGTCATTTACGGCGACACGGATTCAGTCATGGTCAAATTCGGTACCACAGAACTAGCGGAGGCGATGAAGTTGGGAGAAGAAGCTGCCGAATACGTATCTTCAAAGTTCATCAAGCCGATCAAGCTCGAGTTTGAGAAGGTTTACTTCCCGTACTTGCTTATCAACAAGAAGCGTTATGCTGGTCTTTACTGGACAAATCCCAATAAATGGGACAAGATGGACACAAAGGGTATCGAAACGGTCCGCCGTGATAACTGTCGCTTGGTACAGACAGTCATTGAGACCTCCCTGCGCATGTTGCTGATCGATCAAGACCCGGAAGGCGCGCAAGAGTATGTTGTTCCTGCTTCTTCAGGGACTTGCCACTGACCTCGACCAGATTCGTCAAGGAGACCATCTCAGACCTCTTGCAGAATAAAATCGACATGTCCAACCTTGTCATTACAAAGGCGCTCACGAAACAGGAAGACAAAGAAGGCAAGGGTGGTTACGCTAACAAGCAAGCACACGTCGAGCTTGCAGAACGCATGAAAAAGCGTGACGCTGGTTCTGCGCCTGCTCTCGGCGATCGTGTCGCATACGTTATGGTCAGGGCTGCTACTGGTGCCAGAAACTTTGAAAAATCTGAAGACCCGATCTACGTCCTCGAGAACAACCTTCCTATCGACACGAGATATTACTTGGACAACCAGCTCGCGAAACCACTCGGCAGAATTTTCGAGCCCATTCTCGGGGAGAAGAAAGCAAACTCGCTCCTCACAGGCGAGCACACACGCTCTATCTCCGTCGCTGCACCTACGATGGGTGGGCTTATGAAGTTCACAAAGAAGACACAGACGTGTATGGGCTGCAAAAAGCCGCTAACAGCCGCGCATGAAAAGGATGGCGCTGTCTGTGAGAACTGCCGGCCCCGGATTGGTGAGCTGTACCAAAAGACGCTGGGCAAGGTCAGCGAGCTGGAGGTTCGGTTCGCTAGGCTTTGGACGCAGTGTCAACGGTGTCAGGGCAGCATTCATTGCGAGGTAATCTGTGCTTCAAGGGATTGTCCGATCTTCTATATGCGGATGAAGGCGAGAAAGGATGTCGAAGATGCTGGGAAGGAAATAGTGCGTTTCGATAAGGATGCTGCACTCTGGTAGCGGATGTGTAATGTTCGGTGGTACATGTCTGGTGGACTTCAGCCATGGCGTAGGCGGAGAAGGAGTGTTTGGCGTTGATGGTATGGATATCCAATTCCTGTTATGCTCTAGATGTAGCTTCATTATTTCGAGGGGCTGTCTCCCACTTGGAGTGTTATGCATTCTGGAACGTACTGTGCGATTTAGCATATATTAACTTTCCACTGCTATTCGAAACTTGTCGAAATCTATAGCTGTGTCGCTCTAGTTTCTCATTTCATCAAGCTGGCGTACATTCATCTCATTGTTGCTATCCCCTGCACGTGCACTTATCCAGGTCCTGGCCACACTATTTCTAGTGGGCTTATGAAGTACTTTTCATAGATACATCAGGGTATAGCATGCAAAACTAAGATGATACTAATGGTCGTCGGACGTCGGCATGAGGTATTCCTCCGCCCTCCGACGATGATGGTGATGATGTTCCCAGCAGATCGGGTTCTAGACCCTGAGATCGGATATTGAACATGACGTGCACGATGCGTCTTTGACTTGGAGATAATCATAGTACTCACTACATGAGAGCTTGAATGTACATATACATGCACAACGTGTCTTATTCAACTCGAGCCTACACTTAGATGCATTAACTAGTATTTTATTGACACCAGACATCCACATCCTCCAAACCCACATCTGCTCACAGTGAGATTATAAACATGGGCAACACACAGTCCACAGTGCGCTACCTCGCGCCCGCATCCTTCCTCTTCGACTTCGCAGCGCAGCAATATGGCATATTTTCCAGCCCGAATATGCTCGACATTCACAACAGGAATCTCGCTGCTTTTTCACCGTACCCGTATTTCATTGGCGCTTTCTTCTTCCCGCAGCAGTTGTTCCAGCTAGCGTGGTTGTGGAAGCTTTGGAAACAAGATGGGAATGCGCAGGAGTGCGCGATGATGAATAAATTCGCGTGGGTGTATAGTTTGGGGAATGTTTGTATTGGAAGTAAGTCCTTACTTTATTTCACTGTATTCAATCGACCATGGTTGGGTCTTTTGTTACGGAGTAGCTGGAGAGATGTGAGGATTAGTTCTGACGGTTTGCAGCATGGATGTTCTTCTGGAATTCGAATAATCTCGAGACGTCGAATATCTTCGTCATCATCAACACGGTTGCGCAAGTCGGTTACATCGCTACATCGCTCGAGCCGCTTGATAGGCGCTCAACGCCCAACTTCCTTACCCACATTGTGGCCAAGACATTTGCTGGCATTGGTGTGCTCGATCTCCTTCATAACACTTCGGCCGCCTACTTCAAGGGCGTCCCACCTAGCTCGCTGGTGCAGGTTGCTACAGGTGTAGGATTTGCAGCGGCAGCGAGCGTGAGCGACTGGATCTTTGGCGGGTGCTTAGTGTACGATCTTGTTGCACTTGCCGTTGGACAAGAGGGGAATTGGTCGCGGTTGCTGGGCGGTTATGCGGCCATGGCGGCGGGTATTGTGGGCTTCCAGAACTTCTTCTAGTACGTTTGCTGTGCGCAGGGAGATGGAGTCGCCTGAAGAATGGTGCTGACGGGTCGCAGTCCTAGATGGAAGGCTCAGAAGCAGAGGGCGTACTCTAGGGTTGGCGAGGGTAGTGATGCTGTGTAGTATAGAACTGATACTAGGTTGTTAAGTGTGATGTGAATGCCTGTTGCTTTTCTGTAGATACCTTGATCGATCACTACTATTTTCTTGCTACGTTAGTGATGTCATTGTGGTTGCAATGTGAATTCGCTTCACGTCTCGATTGTAACAAGTCTGGTGGAAGAGCGGGTTTCTGTTACGTTTCCAAGGCGACTTAGTGGTGGTTATTAGTTGTCGCATCATGGGGCGGACGCGAAGGATCCGATGGCGGAGGAGGGGCACATAGAGGGGCACGTGGATATTGTTTCTTATCTTACTGCGTTGAGGCGGCTTGTTGTAGACATTGGATGAAGGTCTGCTTATATATGCCGGGTAACAGAAGTGATGCTGGCTTTGCTGTCGTGTGAGCTGCACGGCTCTAATTCCGACGCAGATGAGATGAGATGAGATGAGATGCATCGCCAAGCCCCGCGAGCGGCGGCAAGTGCAGCGGAGAAGGCAGGGGGAGATAAGCTCTTATCTCTCAACGTCCGCCTGCCACCCAAGTCACAGCTGCTTCGGATCAGTTCGCCATGCCTCTTCTAGCCGCAGCTTGCGGCGCTTGCTGCATTATCGGGTCATCCGAGCCCGTCGGGGGATCGCCCTGCATGTGTGGAGCTGCTTTCGAGGCCACTGACGCTGGTGTTGATGACTCTGGTCGGTCTGAGCGGTTGTTGACTTCTTGGTTACTCTGCTCATAGCATCTCTTCATCCTCACTGCCACTCTCATCTATCTTTTGCCATTCTTACTGCGGGTTCCGTTGTGGTATTGTTCTTGAATTCTCGGCGTGCCGCGTTTCGGATAGCATCTATTGACCACCAGTTCACCGACGTCAGCGTGCGTCCATTAACGACGAACTGATTTTGAACGTACAGGCCATTAAACTACGTCTTGACAGCTACGCGAGTGTCGCTGAAGGCCGCTTTGGTGTGCTTCTGAAGACCACGTGCCGACTGCGCCCTCGTGGCTATACCGAATCCTGCACCTGAGCACAAGACCTGATCGCTCAGCACCTCACCTGGAGCAACAGGACACAAGCTGTGAATAAGAGAGGAAAGGGTCGGCTACACTCGAGGCATCTCCAGGCAGAAGCAGCTGTAAAGCTCAAAGCAACCGAACTCGTCGCTCTTTCCCGCCTCGAATCAATACACCTTCCTCCGCTCTATGACACCATGCCACCCTACCTATCGCCGCTGCGTATAGTCGAACCTTCAATACCTGCGAGTTGTGAGCCTGCGAATAGTTTCCTATATCACTTGTCAGCAACCTTCCATACCTGCGTACCTACGAACCTCGCCCTTGTCTCTACACTCCTCGGAACATGCAGCATCATATCATGGCTGTTCGCACAATTACCGCAAATATATAAGAATCACAAGCTCAAGTCGACATCAGGGCTCAGCGCATTTTTCTTAACAGAATGGCTGCTGGGTGATGTGACGAATTTGTTGGGATGTCTGTTTACGGGCCAGGCATCATGGCAAATTATCATCGCTGCGTACTACGTTTTCGTGGACTGCTGCCTGTGCGCTCAATGGGTTTGGTATGAGATGTTGCATCACGGAAGGCCATTACGTCCTATTTGGGGGCGATGGAACGCTTCTGAGAATGGTAGTGCGCCGTCTGGAGCGTCTGGGATGCACCAAGTTTGGAATGGTGTAGGAGGCAATACTGCGAAAGGGACGGATCCTCCAAAGAACCCCAACAGCACTACAGATAAGAAGGACGATAGCCTAAACAGTGCTGGAAAGAACGTGCCACACTCGAAACCTATGGATGCGTTTCGCATACCCAACTTTGCGCGATCTCCGACGCCTGCGAAAGAGTCGTGGCAAGATTCGCCATCGGGAACATCGCCGCATCCCCACGTTCGCCGAGTAGCTGCATCAAGCTCGCCTATGCCCTCCCCGAAAACGATTTTGTACATCTCGCTCATTCTCGCTGTACTATCCAATACCTCCACGGCTACGCCGATTAGCCCGTTTGCCCCAATCTCTTACAGAATCACCGTACGCGCTGCCTCATCGGAACCATCTCTCTCTCCATCTGAGCTCGCCGGCAAGATCTTCTCCTGGATGAGCACCTTCCTCTACCTCGGCTCTCGCCTCCCGCAACTCTACAAGAACCAAGTCCGCAAATCGACTGCAGGCCTCTCTCCCGCCCTCTTCGCAGCTGCCTTCTTCGGTAACCTCTTTTACTCGTCCTCGCTTCTCACAAATCCCTGTGCTTGGTTCGACTACGCGCCCGGCCAGGGATCGGGCTGGGTCGGGACCAGCGGCAGTATCCGGAAAGACTGGGTACTACGCGCAACCCCCTTCTTCCTCGGCGCAGCCGGCGTGCTGATCATGGACGCGGCCGTCGGACTGCAATTCGTGTATTTCAAAGACAACGAGCCGCGAGGTCGCTCCACGCTGCCACGAGACGACGAAGTCATCATCACAGTCGACGACCATGGACGGCTCACGCGCAAGAGACTGCACTGGCGGCGCGTGAGCGGCTGGATGCGCGGATGGGCACCCGCCGTCAGTGTAGCTGCTACACCTAGTACGAGTCGGGCTGTTACGCCCGTGGATACGCCGAGGGATTCGAGTCCCGCGAGCGTGGGGAGCTCGAGTAAGAGTATTCCGATTAAAGGGAAGAGTAACGCGTTGGATGAAGCGAGGGCGCTTTTGGGGACCAGTAGGCATGCGAGTCCCAGGAGTTATGGGGCCGTGGGATCACCTAGGTCGCCTGCTGCTTCTTGAGGGATAGAGAAGTTCTAGTCTTGTAGAAGACATATGGGTTGATAGAGAGCAGGTGGTGCATTTTGCATTAACATTGTATCATGAACCTGGGCATTAGCATCACGCGTTTTCTTTTTGGCAGCTACTAGCATCTGTAATTGGCGTTTGTAGACTTAGCTACTACACGAATTCACGAAGACAATATGCATAAATAAGACTCGGTTTTGAAAGTTGAACGAATTGATTGCTTGCACGCACGTCTGCCGTTCCATGTCTTTCTCTTGCTAGATCCTTAGTTCCCTAAAAAAAAAGCATAATACACAAGTTAAAAAAGGCAAATCAGATCTATCAAATGCATTCCCGCTGAACGCCGAGCTCGACTGGGAAGGAGAAGATTTCCAGACCGAAACCACGAGGAACCTCCGCCTAAGTATTACAGTTATACAGTAGGTGATAACCATTAATGCGCACAGAAAAGTCGGGGGTGGTCGTCGTGTATACAAGGGTTGATTTTGGGAGGCAAGCAGGCTACCAGGTCTTCTGACAATGCCCACTCATTGGCCGGAAGGATGGAGCGAAACGAACTTTTAGTCATGGGGAATCTGGTTTGAAAAGGAGCGAGGAAGGGAAGGGTGGCGAGACTGGACTTGAACTCGTCTAGACACGCGACACATCGCGACCGAAAGCCTTGGCCTTGACCCAATCCATGAGCACCAGGATCCTGTTACGCGTGCTGAAGCACATGCTCAGGTACGCGCTTCGCCAGAAAATGTAGGTTACGGTACCACCGCTGGCAATGTTGCCAGAGAACCAGGAGATATCGGCGACGGCCTTCTCAGAACCAATGTAGGCGAGCGATCCTTGATGGGAGTACTCAAAAGGACCAATCTGCTTGATCCTCCTGAGCTTCTGCTGCAGCGCCTTGATCTCGCTGAACACCTGGTCGCGAGCTTCCTTGCCAGGGGCTTTCTCCTGGGCGACGGAAAGCTCTGCTAGTTGGCCCTCGATCTCCTGAGTCCTAGCCATCTGGTTGAACATGCGGGCGAGGAAAGCACCCTCCTGGGCTGCGACCTGGGCAGTAGGAGCATAGTTAGCGACGGCACAATCACCGACAGCCCAGACATTCTCGGTGCCCTTGACAACGAGGTACTCGTTGACGGCAAGGCCGCGACGCGAATCCTTCTGTGCCGGGATCTGATTGATGAGGTCCTTTACGAGAGGTCGAAGGGCGTTACCGGTGGCCCAGACAAGGAGACCGTATGGGATCTTCTCCACCTGCTTCTTGCCATCTGGACCGGCCGACTCGGCCTCAATATACTTCTCCGTCACGTTCTTGACCATGGTCTTTGTCCGGATGGTGATGGTCTCCTCCTTGAATGTCTTCTCGGTGTAGTCGATCAACTGCTTTGAGAACATGGGCAGGACGTTCGGCAGAGCTTCGACGAGGGTGACCTTGAAGTTATCCTGAATTTCCGGTAGCCATTTCTTCAGATCGGAGTGGAAGAAGTCCTGGAGCTCGCCAGCAAACTCGACACCGGTTGGGCCACCGCCGACCACGACCATGTGTAGCAACCGCTGCTTTTCTTCGTCGGACTGGTCCTTGAAGGTAGCCGTTTCGCAGCAGTCCATGATACGGTTGCGAATGCGCTGGGCGTCGCCGACTTCCTTGAGGAAGAGGCCGTGTTCTCTGACACCGGGGATACCTGCTGCATGTTAGTGGTCTGCGTTACTTGCCGAAGGTGCATATGACGTACCAAACGTGGCGTTCTCTGCACCGACACCCACGACCAACATGTCAAAGGGCACCTCAGTTTGGTTGATGTCACCCTTGATGGGCGAGTCATCGTTGATGTAGACGATCCTTTTCTCGTAATCAATCTTGGTCGCCTCGGCTTCGTAGTACTTGACCGAAGCTTTCTTGTGGCGCAAAAAGTTGCGGATGGGCTCCATGATGGAGCGGTGCTCGATGGTGCCGACGGTGCACGAGGGAAGGAGCGGCGTGAAGAGGAAGTAATTGCGCGGGGACACGACGACGACATTGTAGTTTTCCGTGTCGAGCTTCTTGAGCAGGGAGACGGATCCCCAGCCCGTGCCTGTCGTGCGTCAGATGCAGGTAGCCGGAGCGCAGCGGATACTACTCACCCAAGACGACGAGCGTCTTCTTGCTTGGGTCAGGCGGCGGCTGGTCAGCGGGATTGCGCATCTCGTAGATGCCATATCCGACGTAGCCAAGGCCTGCGATGGCGGAGAGGTAGGTGAGTCGCCAGGTCCAGCGCAGGAGGCGGAACCGCTTCTTGGGCTTCGGCGGCGGAGCAGTCGACTGCTGGCGGACGGCCTGGCGCAGGGCCATCTGGGACTGTGTAGGCCGCGGGGTCCATCGCGCTCTGTTGGCGATAAGGGACGGGCGCTGTGTGGTGTAGGTGCGGCGGCCAGCCAGCTGGACCTGCGACAGGAGATTGGCAGCGGCAAGAGGCCGCATGTTGGGAGCCATTGCAGTGCGAGAAGCTGCGAAGAGGCTTCACGGGGTCAATGGCTGATAACCGGCGATGGAAGAGGGCGGACGAACGGTGTTCGGGGGGAGTGAATCACGAAGCTTCCCGGAGCTGATGAACTTTTTCGCTGCGATGACGAGCAGCTTGCCGAGACGTCTTGTTTTTGCAGGGGTCGAGGCGGCGCCAGTGCATAGATAAGCCTTTTCCAATTAAAGTCCTGCTTGCCGCCCCCGGGAGTATGCGCCGACCATTTCCTTCGCGATGCTGGTCGGGTTTCCAGTTCCGTTCGAGGCGCGTCTCTTGGCCCATATACCGGTGCTGGTATCCCACGCGTCAATTCCATCCTCGCTGAATCCGCCCTCCTGCAACCTCCACGCCTCCACGCCTCCACGCATCCAGAAACTTCGCGTCACGCTCACACTGCTTGCAATATCCCTCATCGCTCCTTGCATTTCTTCCTCCCGCACTGGCCCAACTCGCCTCCGGCTCCGGCGCCGGTCGCGCGCCACTCAGAGCCTCAATCCGACACCAGGCCCAGCGGAAGGGGGAAAGGGTCGCTTCTTGTGCATCCTTTTAACCGCGCAGTCAGCTCCACGGCCTGAGGCTCAACAAGCTGCATATTTCTGTGGGCCGAAGCACTCGATTCGTCCCGCGTGTACCTCGCCCAGACGTGCTCGAGACGACGCGCGCCATCGTTTGCATAGCGCCTTGTCCAACGCACAAATCCCATGTCAAGCAAGCGGTGTGCAAAGGGGCGTCTGGACTCGCCCGTGTGACAAACGTCCTGTACCATGGGTACCTCTGATCAAGTCTGTCCTGGTTGAAAAGCATTGACAATGCTCATGAGCAACGCGAGTATTTGCACACCAGGAAGCCGTCATTTGAGAGATACAACTCATTTCCTGCACCACACATTTGCGCTGTAAAACCATGGTAAGGTATTGACTAGTCTTTCCTTCACGTCTGTCTATTCTGCCAGTGCCCACCTTGTCTCTCCGCCGACCTGGAACTATAAAGATAGACTCCTCCATACGTTATATCAACCTTCTCTTATACAGATCATGCTCTATCTAAGCGTGCATTATATCTGCAAAGACAGCATCTCTGATAAAGCATCTTATTAATTCACCCAAATCTATTCATCTCTATCCCCTTCAAATTCTTTACCATTCCGTGACATGACAAACACTACCAAGATGCATCTCCTAGGATTGGCGTAGCAAGCGAAGTGTAAGCTGAATGTAAGATGATGCCATGCATTCACCCCGCATCCATCACTAATCGATAAAGCTCAACTACAACTTCAGCCATTGCATCCCTAGCAACGCATCAAAAATCCCCTGCATTCCGCAACAAACCCACAAAAGCCCCTTAAGCCAACTACGCCAGTAACTCCATCTGCAATTCACTCAAGCATTAAACAATATCCAAACTCCTCCATCATGCCCCACGCAACAGCCACCGTAAACGGCATCGTAGTCGCCGAAACCGATTCCTACGAAGTAGTGGATGGCAACATCTACGTGCGCATGGCCCCTATCAGTTATCTAGCTACCTAGCTGTAGCTATCTAGCTAGCCGACAGACAACGTGAGACGACACATTCATTTTCTAATACACACGCAGTTCCCACCCGACACCATCAACAAGGCTCACTTCACGCCCACGTCGACCAAAACGCACTGCCCTTACAAAGGCGACGCGAGCTATTACACCGTTACAACGAATAAGACCGAGGTCAAGGATGCGGCGTGGTATTATCCCAATCCGCTGCCTGATATGAACAAGATTAAAGGGTATGTTGCGTTTTACAAGGGGAAGGCGGATGTGACGTCTTCCTAGGAGAAGAGAAATCGGGAGAGTTGGAGGAGTGGATGTAGAAGGAAGGGTCAAGGGTATACCTATTCAGTTCATCAGAAAACCCTGAGGAAAATGCAGTTTAGCCCTACAGTCTAAAAACGCCGTGTAAATGCTCGTGATTCATCAACACAACAATAAACCCCCGTTGTCATGCAGGACTAACCGTCTATCCCATAATCATTGTGTCGTCGCCATCCATGCCCACTGCAGCGGGCTCCAGGACGACACCGCGGCCCCTGCCCTCAAGTAATTCCCTCCTCACTTCCGAGCTGATACTCTTGTGCCCGCGCGTAAGCAGCAAGTCCAGCAACGCCTCTCTTTGATCCTCCGTGATATCATTCCTATACCTCTGCGCAAATGCAAGCAGACACTGATGCCAAATAACAGGCAACTTGCCCGTGCCGCCCAAATCGCCCGCCACACTCTCCGTATCCATAGCGTCCGCGCTCCCCGCACCAACGGCTCGGAAGCGCAGGAAGTGGAACACAAGGGCGTCGATGACTTTGTAAGGGAGGGCGTATTTCTTCTCTAGGAGGGTTTTGATGAAGATGTTGCAAGGGCCTGCGGCGTCCGGGTCGGAAGACATTTGCTCAGCTGCGATTTCGCATAGACGATGGAGAGCTGCGGCTGAGTGCAGGACCGGTACGGAAACTTTGGCTACGACCGAAGCGACGATGACTGCTTCTCGTTGCGTAGCGTAGCCATCGGCAAGCATCGGGAAGACCACGCCTTTGAAGAATGCACTCGGTTTGTACAAGGCTTTCTTTAGCGCATTGTACAGGTGTACATTTAGCTTGTGTGTTTCCCGAATGTGCTCTTGTACGCAGGGTAGGAGTACAGTGTTAAGAAAGATTTGTGCGGTTTGTGGTTTTCCGGAGATGAAAATGCGTGTTGCGGCGAACATGGCGTTTGGCGTCCAGTTCTCGGGGCGTGTTATGGCGAGCAGCGTTTCCCAAGGGGCCATTGTGGGGAGTATCTTGAAGGGCTTGGGGAGCTTGCCGGACTTGTACCGCGACATAATGAGACCGATCTTTGAGTATACTGTGCAAGCTTAGCAACTAAATCATGTTACGGAATTGGGTCGCACATACCTTCAACGACCTTGGCGGGGAGCTCAATGGCGTCTTCGGGAGCGCCACCACCCATGATCTCTGGTTGTACTTGACCGCCTCCTCCAGCTTCGTGTGCAGCGATCTTCTCAAGAATGAGAGCTGCGAGGTCTGTACCCTGTCCTGAGGGTTGCGCTTCTTCACCTGGCCACACGATCGGATTGTCGTCCGTGGGTATAAACTTGTTCCACGCTTCCAGGTCGTTTGCATCGATCTCTACTTCTTCGACCTCATCTTCTTCCTCGCCCCAAGCCTCCTCATCATCCTCGAATTGCCCCTCCTCTCCTTCGACCACGTCGTCCTCGCCCAACCGTTTCTCGAAGTCGAATGCGGGGTTGGCTTCCTTTGGTCGCCGGACCTGGTGTTCTCTCTCATCTTCTTCCTCGAGTTCTCGCCCAATCTCCAATATCCGCCGTGAGCTCTTGGAATCTACAAAGTTCTGCTCATCCTCCTTGTCCTCCTTGTTGCGCTTTTGGCGCTTTGCCGGCTTGTTCTTCCATGGATCCGAAGGGGCATATTCTTCGGCTAGGGGATTGTGTCGCTGGTCGCGCACGCCGGGTGATTTGGGTGCTTTCGGCATAGTAACTTCGAGAAGTTGGGCTTGTGCTAAAGTACAGTATGCGACCGGAGGAGGGCAGCGCTAAGTCGGAGCGTTGGATAGAGCAAATTGTATACGAGAGTCCCGTATGAAGTGTTAGGGCCTACACGATGAGTTTGAAGAGTTGTCTTGGTGGCCGTTGTGCTGTGCAAGTGAAGTTGCAGAAATTCCGAAGACTGATGGCGGAGATCCCAAAAAAAAGTTGGTGGGGTTTAACGTTATTACCCTTTCGCGCTAGCACCTGCAGACGCTGGGTGGAATCCCAGTCGCGCCTGCTATCAACACACCGAGAGCAAACACCAATACCAACATCAACTCTTATAATGGCCGAACCACAGCCCAATTCGCGCTCGAACACGCCCACGCTCGCGCCCCCACTGCGGCGGCCGCTCGACGAAGATCATGCGCCTGCTGTGTCCTCTCCGCTCAACCCAAATCCCGATGCAGCAGCACGCGCTCGCCCAAGAGGCCCTCCACGCGAGCAGAGGGAAAAGCGCGAGACGTTGAAGAAGCGCGAGGCTTCAGCAAGCACTCGCCAGAGCACGCCGAATCCAAAGATCAAGAAGGAGCGCCCGTCAGCAGACTCACCAATGCGGTACTCGATCCCGGAACCCAGGGCTTCAGACTACGAGCCGCCCAAGGACAGCATCTTGCTGTCGCACGAGCCGAGCCCACTCTACGTGGCAGGTACTGCTACGGAGCTCAAGAAGCCACATGATATTGCTTGGAACAAAAAGGGTTACAAGTACACGCATTGTGTCGCAGACCCACTGTTTCGACACAAACAATTCTACCGGCAGAGTGACTCTAGGCCATATGGTCCAAGGATGAGCCATGAGGACTCAGACAAGTGGTTTTACTTTGACGATAGCGCTACGGTCGTGACCCAGGAGAAGGGCTGGCGCATGGGGCGAGGGAACGTGGTTGCAAGAGAAGGCAGAATTTATTACGAGGTCAAGATACTCCGAGGTATACCAGTAGATGGCCCCAAGGATCCTGTAGACCCCAAAACAGGCGAGACGAAACCTGGGCCGCATGTGCGTATGGGATGGGCAAGGAGAGAGGCACCGCTGGATGGTCCCGTGGGTTTCGACGGCTACAGTTACGGTATCACCGATGCACGTTTCGAGGCACAGCATCGGTCGCGCGCCTCCAAGATCTACAAGCCTCTACCAAAAGGTGCTAAGAGCAAACACATGAAGCCAAGGCCGCCGCACGGGAAGCCTGTGCCTGTCGAGTACGTCACAGACCAGCACGTCCAGGAGGGTGACGTTATCGGGCTTGAGATCCAATTGCCATCGCTATCGTTACATCGCAAAGTCGTCGAAGGCATCTATAATCCTGCTGTCGACCTTGGAGATGGATTCGACACGGTCAGTAATGTGGATCCTTTCGATAAGCCCGTCGACATCATCCGCGACCGCATACCAGTTCCTTACAAGGGCAACTTCTACTTTGAACAGCTTGACTACCAAGTCACCAAGATGGTGGAGGCGTATCATGATCGTGGTCCCGTGCCCAAGATCCATCCGTCGCCAAATCATGAGGATGTCAGCGTACGATCACTGCCACATTCGCACATCAAAGTCTACAAAAATGGCCAAGAAGTTGGGATTGCTTTCGAAAATCTGTTGGCGTTCCTTCCTCCAGCTAGCGTACCTTCAGTGGAGGCTATTAAAGCTGGTGCGAGAACGGGGTTCGATGATGGCATGGTAGGCTACCTGCCAGCCATCTCCCTCTTCAATGGTGGGATTGCGCAAGTAAACTTTGGCCCAGACTTCTGGTGTCCGCCAGATGAGATGCTCAAGCAGCAGGAGAGGGACACACAAATGGTCGGCACTGATACGGTCGAGAAGCAAGTCCCAGAAGGCCGTAGACTGCGCGCAATCGGCGACCGGTACAAGGAGCAGATAGCTGAAGATGTGGTCTGGGACATCATCGATGAGGTCGACTTTTTCACTCAAGATGGCGGCTGGGAATACAAGGGTGAGGCTCCACAAGACGTGGCAGGCAAGTCAACGCCTAGGGCGCGAGGCTTTGCTAACCCGGATGAGAATTTGGGTGTTGAAGTCGGTAGGCGGTATTGATCTTACGCGCGATGCAAGTCTGATATCGCGTCACGCTTACTTTGGATGAGACATGCTTATACCCATGATCCACTGATTGATTTATCGAGACTGCGAGTATGTCATATGGTGCTAGTGTAGTGATTCGTAATCTTCTAGAACCTAACCCGAGTATCTTGCACCAGCAATTGAATGATTCTGAGCGCCACTCGCTATGCCCGCTCATTCTACGCAATGGTGCCTACAGCTCTTATCGGTACGCCCTACGCCTGTTCAACGTTTCTACACGCCTTGATTGTTGTTCACAGATTGCTGATGCCCTCGTACGAGTGGACGCGTCCACGATTGCACGCCCTACGAACCACATGCACGCGGTAATTCCGCCCCGCATCCAAACTCTGCCGAAAACGGTAACAGTGCGGAACCATTGGCTCAGCGATTCTACTACAACAACACGTAACTTCTACATTCTTCTTGTATCCTCATTAGACTCTCTTTCATTTTGCTCCATTAGACTTTACGAGACGATTAGATCTAGAACTCACTACAAATCCTTCACTGTTCAGTCTTAGGGTGGTATTGCAGGAATTTTTGACCCCGCCATGGATTCTTCACAGTTTCGGGAGGCGGCAAAAGGAGCCATTGACGAAAGTATGTCATGAGCATGTCCATATCTACATCTACTAAAGATCTGCAGTTGCGAATTACTACGACACACTAGCAGAAAGACCAGTTCTACCCTCAGTAGCTCCTGGCTACTTGCGGCCTCTACTCCCAGCATCTGCCCCAGAAGAAGGCGAATCATGGGACAAAATCCAGTCCGATATCGACCGCGTCATCATGCCAGGTCTTACACACTGGCAGTCGCCCAAGTTCATGGCATTCTTTCCCTGCAACTCTTCCTTTCCGGCAATGCTGGGTGACATGTACAGTGGCGCTTTCAATGCCGCAGCTTTCAACTGGATATGCTCACCGGCAGTCACGGAGCTAGAGACTGTGGTTATGGACTGGGTGGCAAAGCTGCTGGCACTACCTGATGCTTTCCTTAGTGACGGAGAGGGAGGCGGCATTATCCAAGGGACAGCAAGTGAAGTTATCCTCACAGCAGTCGTTGCAGCACGAGAGCGACTCATTCGCCGACGTCTTGGAGACATGCCAGAAGGAGAAGAAAAGATGGACAAAGCAGCAGATATCAGAGGGAAACTAGTAGCTCTAGGATCCGAACACGCACACTCCTCTACCCAAAAGGCAGCCATTATCGCTGGAACGCGTTTCCGCACAGTACCTGCGTCAAAGGACACAAACTTCTCCGTCACCGCAGCAGCGTTACGAAAGACGATCGAAGAATGCCGCGCAAAAGGTCTCGAACCTTTCTATTTCACAGCCACGCTCGGAAGCACAGCAACTTGCGCTGTTGACGACCTTGCAGGCATTGCTGAGCTCGCGAAAGACTACCCTGATGTTTGGATCCACGTCGATGCCGCATATGCCGGATCTGCGCTCGTCTGCCCAGAGTACCAGCACTTGTGTAAGCCAATGGCGGCGTTTGATTCGTTCAACTTCAATTTGCATAAGTGGTTGCTTGTCAACTTCGATTGTTCGGCATTCTTCGTTAAGAAGAGGAAAGATCTGATGGACACTTATAGCATTACGCCAAGTTATCTGCGTAACCCTCATTCAGCAAGTGGGATGGTGACGGACTATCGAGATTGGCAGATCCCGCTGGGTCGGAGGTTCAGAAGTTTGAAGGTATGGTTCGTGCTGAGAAGTTATGGTGTCAACGGTCTGCGAGCCTTCATCCGGAAGCATGTGCAGCTGGGCGAATATTTCCACAACCTGCTCGTGTCCCGTTCAGACATCTTCAGCGTGGTCACGAAGCCTGCATTCGGGCTCGTGACGTTCTTTGTCAAGCCGACACCGCCTAACTCAAGGACTACTAATGCCAATCAACCGAATCCTAGTCACGAGGCGTATTTGAATGACTTCACGCCTAATGCCGATGCGCAGTATCAGGAAGATGCAAACCAGATGACAAAGGAAGTGTATGAGAAGATCAACTCGAAGGGCGACTTCTTCCTCACGAGCACGGTCGTTGCCGGTCAATATATCATTCGTGTGGTCAGCGCTACAATCCTGTCGGAAGAAAAGTATATGAAGCAGGTATTTGATGCGCTTGTTGAGGCTGCGGATGAGGGGAAGTCCAAGGAGAATGGAAAGGCGACGTGAGTGCTCGAGGTAAACGATGTTGTGTACAAAATGTGAGCGAAGCGAACATATATACAGAATACAACTTTGGATGACAAAGCCTTATCTCATACTTCAAGGAAGATAGGAATATTTACATGTAGCAATGTAACCCAGCAACGCTTAGTTGACGTGTACTATACAATGAGATGGGACAGGGGAGGTGCACCTCTGACAGACCAAACTGGCACTAGTGCTGTGGAAGTCATGGCTAGCGCATCGGAGAAAACTCGAGGCTACCGACCTCCATCAAGCAACCCTTCCATGAGCACGATCCGCAACACCGTGACATAATATGTATTAATAGCATCTTTTGCATTTTCGGCGTTGTTTTCTTTCATCAGAGCGGCTGTCATGGATCGTCACCAGCGTATCGTGGCGCAAGTAGCTTCCAAAGTAAAGGAATACTTCAAGCGCAAGGAGCCCTTCAGGATTTCGCATGGTTCCACAAACAGTACGCGTCCGAATCTTAAGAAGAGCGTTGTCGACATCAGCTCCCTCCGCAATGTCGTCAGCATCGATGCGAAGAGCAAGACAGCGCTTGTAGAACCAAATGTACCTATGGACCGGCTGGTAGAGGCCACGCTCCCTCATGGCCTGGTACCGCCTGTTGTCATGGAGTTTCCTGGCATCACTGTAGGAGGGGGATATGCAGGCACAGCGGGTGAGAGTAGTAGTTTCAAATATGGGTTTTTCGACCGCACGATTGATGCGGTGGAGATGGTACTGGCGAACGGTGAGGTGGTAACGGCAAGTGAGGAACAGAACAAAGATCTGTTTCGGGGAGCTGCGGGCGCGGTAGGGACGTTGGGTGTCACGACAATGGTTAATTTGAAGCTTATCGAGGCTAAGAAGTATGTGAAAACGACGTATTATCCTACGCGTAGCGTCGCTCAGGCAGTCAAAGAAGTCAGGGAACACACTCAAGGCAGAAAGGGCCATAACAATGACTACGTGGATGGCATTCTATTTAGCAAAGACCATGGCGCGATCATTACGGGGGAGATGACGGACGAGCTTCCAGCAGACACGAAACCGCAAACGTTCAGCAACCCTTGGGATCCATGGTTCTACCTTCACGTTGAAGCAGCTACCCGCGCATCCAGAGAGCCAGTCGTTGAGTACATCCCGCTAGCTGAATACATGTTTCGCTACGATCGTGGAGGCTTCTGGGTCGGTCGATCAGCGTTCAGCTACATGCGTTTTCCCTTCAACAAGTACACCCGCTGGTTCTTAGACGACTTTTTGCACACACGGATGCTATATCGTGCTTTACACGCCTCTGGTATCGCGACTCGTTACATTGTACAAGACATGGCCCTCCCGTACCCAAACGCTGAGAAGTTCATCGACTATACCGACAATACGTTCAACATCTGGCCCATTTGGTTGTGTCCTCTGAAACAGAGTGAGCAGCCAACAATGCACCCGCACACAAAAGGTGAGCTCAAAGATGATCAAATGCTGAACATTGGGCTATGGGGCTTCGGGCCGAAAGATGCGGATGAATACCTTCGCAAGAATCGCGCGCTCGAGAAGACCCTAGGGGAGATGGGTGGTATGAAGTGGTTATACGCACAAACCTACTATAACAAAGACGAGTTCTGGGCGCAATTCAATCGAGAATGGCATGAAGGATTGCGGGAAAAGTACAATGCGGAAGCGCTCCCCGGGGTGTATGATAAGGTACATGTTGATATCAAGAAATATACTATGATGGCGAAGCAGGATTGGGGTCTGCGGATGAGGGGCATCTGGCCACTTGGTGGGTTCTGGGGGATTTGGAAGGCGATACAGAGTAAAGACTACATGATCCATCGTAATTCTACGTGGAGATGGAGAGGTTAATGTACCATACAATGTCAAGAGGGATATATACCGGCTATGTGTATATATGTAAGATCAAGAGACAACTGCAAATGATAGAGCTGAAATAATTCGTTGAACGGGCGGTCACACAACACGAAAGCGAAGGTTTGATCCCGTGTGACGAGGGATAAATCGCTACGAATGGTTCGAAGTAGTATGAGCTTCAGATTATGTCAGGTGGTCCATGCTTCGCGCATCGCACGCGTTATCCGCACCGATCTTTGCGCCTCCCCCGCCCACAATTATTCCATTCTGCATTTTGTGTTGCGAATTCATGATAGATATCGTTGCATGCCCATGTTACCTGATCATGACATGCATCTCCCCAGGCTGAGGCTTTTGGAACCAGCACGAAGCGGCGGATGAGGACGGAACATTACCGACGCGACCCGTAATCGCGCTATGACGATCTTTCTCCACCATTGAGACATTTGATCAGCTTTCAGGACCTCATCTCCTGTGACCGACATCAATACAACTGGAACAGCATTACTTTGGATAATCGCTTTATCATCATAGTTGGAGTACCTTCACCAAACGCAGCAACAAGACCCTAGCGCTTGTACGTCCAATAGCTTCTATCGCCAATATGGCGGACCTGGAACCCAAGAAAAGTGGCTTCCGCGCCATGTTTGGCATGCGGCCCAGCAAAGAACCTGGAACCAGGAAGAAACTATCCAAGAAAGGCTCAGCAAGCGGTCCTGGAATTCAAAATCTTGATTCATCAATTGTGGCGAATCCCTATCGTCAGGATTCGGGCAGTTTTACAAGCCAAAGCATCGACTTGAGTACAGAAGTAGCGCTTCTGCCCACGTATGAAGATGTCACTAGACTTACGTCTCGCAACTTTCGAGATTCTCCTTATGCTGCAACTCGTCCTATGGCTAGTAGTAACCCTGCCTATCTCCAGCCAAGTCCACAGCTAGCTGAATATCGCCGTAACTCAGAAGGACAACAACAATATGCTGCACCGTTATACAAACCGGAAAGCTCCAGATCAGCATCAACGCCGCATGTCCCAGATGTGCTCATGGATCGAACTGCTCAACCAGCTCTGATAGCAAAAGCAGCACCTGCGAAACTGAGCAAAGCTCATCGAGCACCTGCACGTGTTGACGATATCCTTGATAAAGATACTGGTGAAAGAAAGGATTTGACAGACATGATGCACGCATTCACTTTTAACGAAGAACTAGACATCATCGACGAGAAATTTGACAGCATATCCCTGGACTACGATCCTTCGAAGCCTGACGGGACTGCAATCCTAGGCAGCGCATCACCTGAAATCTGGCTCCGCGTTGCCGACTTTTTGTCGCCATTAGATGTTGCGAATCTCTCCTTGACATGCCGGACGATGTCCACTCGTCTTGGCCGACATCCTTACAAACTGCTCTCGGACCCAAGAAACCGCGCTGATCGTCTGAAATTCCTTCTAGCGATGGATTATAAGCTCCCGCGCCATCTTCTCTGCTTTCCGTGCGCCCAGTGGCACCTCCGGATACAGCCAGGATTAGAAACACTGAAACCCCACAACGTGCTCAATCCTCTCTTCGAATGCCCCAATCGCACGAACATCCTCCTACCACCCCCTCGGATACGGATAACCGACGGTCGCATGCTACCTTTTGCTTTCATACAGCTTGCCAGGCGATCTTGGGAATTCGGTTCCGAATTCGGCATTCGACATCAATCGCTTGCACGAAGGTGGAAGGACCCGTACTCCAATTGGACTCATGAGAGCACGTACCATGTCACTGACGTAGGCCATGTTCTTATGAGAGTGAAGTCTCAACATTACGTTGAGGGCGGAATGACGGACGCCGCAAAACGGATGTTGCTGTTCAGCAGAGGTGACTACACGCCGTACTTCAGTGTATGCTCCCACTGGAAGAACGGCATGCTCACATCGATTCCTAAATGCGCATTGGATCACATCCCTTTCGTCCCCGCTTCCGAACAGTACGTGATCTCTCAGCTCCGCGAGAAAGCCGTAGGAAAGAAAGCTACTGGCCTCGTTAGCCTCTGCAGTCGGTGCAGACCGATGCGCCGCTGCCCCGAGTGTCCAACTGAATATCTCTTCGAGCTGAAGTTCCTAGAAGACAAGACTGTCAAGGGCCATGGGCCAGAGCGCTTCAAACAGGCATTGCTCGTTACACGGTGGAGTGACTTGGGTCCTGCGCGCAGTCCGGCGGATGCTGAGTGGAGTGCGATTGTTGGCGAAAACGAAAAGTATGACAGCTTTCTTGAGATTGGGAGGCGAGCTGTCAGCGGCGTTTTCGAAAGTGCTTTCACCGATACGATACCTGGTCAGCGCATTTTGTCGATGAACCCCAAGAAACTCAAGGCGGACGAGATTGGAGGCGACTGGTATTGAGTGGTCGGAAGTTGATGCTTTTGCTTTCTGAGCAAGGGCCGCAAGACTGTGCGCATCGAGGAGACTCTTTCATGTAAATTTGATGTACAGCATCAAGGGCCACACAGTGGCGATGCCCGTATCAAAAGGCAGCATATACTGGCTGGCCTCAGCTAAATATTGACAACATAGGGAAAAGCTTATAGTCGTTCAAGCCGATCACGTTGTAATACAAAAAAGTCTGGACCCACTGTTTGACTCCTACCCAATGCATGCGCTCAAATACAACCACCCAACTTCAAGTACATGTCATGCTAAGGTGCCCGTACCACCTTCCGTCCCGTCACTTCATACCGCTGCAATTCTTGGATGATCTTGGGTGAATCGGCGAAGTCGTAGACTTCGATCTTCGGTGTAATCTTCCCTTCCAAAGCCAGTTGAAGTAGCTCGTCCATTTGTGCCGATGTGCCGGTTGATGAGCCTCTGATGACCAATCCTATAATTGTGAGTATGTCTCCATGGCAGACGATCATCGAACGTACCTCTATTCGCGATATGAATTGGACTCATAGGGAACATGAATGTATCCGGTGGTAACCCCACACAAACGAAAACACCACTGTTCCTCACCAGTTCCGGTGCCTGCTGATAAGCTCTCTCACTCCCCGCCACACAGATAACGCCATGGGCACCCTCTCCACCCGTCAAGTCCCTCACAGCCTGTACAACATCCTGCTTTGCATAATCCACAAATGCCACAGCACCCATGTCCTTGCTCAGCTTCTCCTTCTCGACGCCACTGTCGATAGCGATAACCTTGTAGCCTTTGATGCTCGCAATCTGTACACCGATATGTCCGAGCCCTCCACCAGCTCCTACGATCGCCACGAAATCACCTGGTTGCACTTCGGGCGTGAGTTTTGACACGGCACCAGCCAGACTGAGCCCGGCGCAAAGAAGGGGCGCGGCGACTTCGCTCTTCACGCCCTCGGGAATGAGAGTAACGAAATCGGCATGAGCAACGACGTATTGTTGGAGCGTGCCCAATACGCTTCGTCCGGTATTCTTCTGCTTCCCGCAGTGGTTGATCTTGCCCTGTTTGCAGCTTGTACATTCGTTGCAGGCGCTCCATAGCCACTTGATGCCTACTCTCTTGCCTAGCAAATCCTGAGAGACGCCTGAGCCGAGTTTCACGACATGGCCGACGCCTTCATGACCGGGAATCTCGGTGTATTTGCCGCGCCCTTCAACGTTCATGCAGTCTGAGTGGCAGATACCTGAGCATTCGAGCTTGACGAGGACTTCATTTGCAGAAGGCTGCTGGACGGGGACGTCATTGCGTATCTGGAGTACACATGTGGGGCTTGGGTTGTCGATCCAGGCGACCGTCTGGGAGCTTGGAATTGTTTCAGTTGCCATGTTGATGGAATGGGGAGGATAGCGAAGAATTGAAACCTTGGATTATACAGCAGATGTGTAGCAAAGCGTGCAAGGAAAACCAAAGACAGGAAAGATATGAACAAGAACGAGAACGAGTGACTAAATTGAGATGCGATAGGAAGAGTGGTGGTCTTCAGAGGAACTATACCCCGCGGCAGCCCCACCGGCACTGCCAATCGGAGGGCATCGACTTCCGAACTTGCAACGCGGCTGCCGCTTTCGGCTTATCTAACCTCACGGTAGTTCCTCCTCCATCTGACAGGTTAGCTTTTGTAACTTCACGATTTCTTCAATTGCGTTTGGGAGATGGAACATCACTGCAACCTCTTTGACCAAGATAGAAGGTAATGAGTCAGACGACATACAGATGCAACGCATTGCCTTGGCGTTGACTCACGGCAGAAAAGCATAAATACAACAAGGGTCAAAATTATTGATGATGGTCGCTTTGAGGATTCATCACTATGTCTTCCTACAATCTTGATACTGTCGTCACCGGCACCCTACTACCACAACTTCAGCGCACACCGGAAGACTCCCGCCCGGTTGTACTAATGACATGTGGCTTAGCAGGTCCTACTCTCGCCCTCGTTCTTTTTCCACAGTCACTGAGACTTTCTAGGCGCTGGAAAAACTACTCTGGTGAAAGCAATTCTAACTGAACTCCCACACTTCCACCGCCTCTCCATCGATGAGATCATTTATCAGAACCATGGCATCTATGGCATTGACTACGCCGCGGCCCCTTCTCTCTACGAGCAATACTCGGAAGAAGCTGACTCCATTTACCTGTCAAACTTCCAAAATCTATTGGCACAGAAGGAGGATATTATCTTGGAGCGGTCGTTCTATGCAAAAGAGGATAGGCAGGAGTTCAGAAAACTGGCAGAAGACGGCGGTGCGAGGGTCGTCTTCGTCTTCTTGAAAGCCGAAAACAAGGAGGCATTATGGGAGCGAATTTGCAAGAGAAGCGCAGGAACAAAGACGGCGAATTCGGCATTAGATATCAGTAGAGAGACATTTGAGATGTATTGGAACGGTTTCGAGAATCCGGTAGGGGAGGGAGAAATAGTCTTACGGGTAACATAATGATGTGTAGACCTAAAGGGTGTTCTAATCGTGGACTGATATATATCACTGGCTATAATACTCGCGATTTAAGGGAAACTTCATCCATACATATTAAGCTGTTCCGCAGGCAAGCTCGCAAATGCCTTCGCCATTTCCTCCACTGCGGCGGTGGGCCACTCCTTGCCTTCTTTCTCTGCCCTCAGCATCTGCTCACTCCACTTTGTGATCGCTTCTTCCAGCGATGACCAGCCTTTTCCATCCTTTACTCTTCTGAGCAGTTCTTCCGCTCGCGCGTTATCTACCGTCCCGTTGTCCAGCACCTCGTCCAGTTCTTCCGGAAATGTATGATCAGGGGCAAGCTTCCGGAAGATGCCGATGATTTCGTTCCAGTTGAACCGGTATGACATGGCGAGGATGCGCTCACCCTGGACGTCAGGCTGCGTGAGTGCAGCGACATGCAACAGTGCAGTATCTTCTACGTCGACGAAGTACTGCGGCTGGAAAAGCTTGGCAGGTAATGTGTTGCCCTGCCATACCAACTTCAACATCCCACCTGAGGTCGGGAAGCCCGTTTTATCAGGCCTGGTTATGATCCCAAAGTTCATGTTCGGAACAACAGTATTGAACGTAAACTGCGGGTTATGATCCTGCACCCACTTGAAACTCTGCTGCTCTGCTTCCGTCTTCGCACACATATAGTTCATGAGCGAGCGTCGGAAATCCTGTGTAATAGGCATCGTCCAAGCGACCTTGCTCTCTTCATTCCACGATGCGGACGTAATGTGGTACGGTTTCTTAGGCTCCAACATAACAGCAGCAGCTTGACTGCTCGTATACACTACACTCTTTACGCTTGGCTCCTTGGCCGCCGACTCGAGCAGTCCTACAGCGCAGCGAATCCCATGTGGAATAGTAGCTTGCGGATCAGGTTGATAGCTGTCACCTGTCGGCGAGGCAACATGCGCAATGCCGTCTACGCCCTTGACAGCCTCGTCTAAAGCGCCGTCTACGCCTAAGTCGGGGACTTCGACGAGGGAGAAGTTTGGTCCGTAGTGTGAGAACATCCAAGAGTGTTTGGATGCATTGCGCACTGTACCGCGGACTCGGTAGCCAGCGTCAAGGAACTTCTGCACGGTGACACCGCCGACGTATCTATGGTTTAGCGCTGATGTTAGCGCGTGTCTCAAATCACCAGTGATTGGGATGAATTGTACCCGTTAGCTCCTGTGACAAGGACGAGTCCACCTGGTGGGACGATAGTCATGTTGAAGATGGGTCGCGTCGTTAGTTGTGCTTAAAGTTTGCAATAAGACGGTACTGTAAGCGATATCCTAGTCAATTCGTAAGAATGACAAGCGGCAGAAACCTTGATTCTTATACCGAACAACTTGCCTTACACTCAAAACGACCCTAAGAATACGATATGTAAGCTACAACAAATTTACCGGATCCGTATTAGTGTATGCGGCAAGACAGGGTTCTTACGAGTCAACCGTTCTCCTCCAAAATTGTGTCAACTTACGCGGAGAGTTATTGTCCCGAACGAATCTCTTTGCAACGACGCTCGCTTCCAAGATGCTGCAGCAAACAGGTCATGACACTAAAGATTTAGTCGAAGCGGAGTTCCGTGATGCAATGTAAAGCTTACATAAAAGCCAAGGCTGTCTCTTGATCTGTTATATAGACCTACTGTACTACGTGAACAACTTTCAAAGTAGAGTTTACAATGAGAACGCGAGAGTCTCCCAAACTGCTATGAAGGTGCCTATCAGTGATCCACATAGGATGCCATCTAGACCAAGCACTTCCTCTTACTTTATGTTATTATGTCTGCCGTCGAATATGAAACCACTAACATACGTTGCAATACCTCGTGTTGCGTTGCTGTACTATGATTCTTGACTTTGAGGTGGTCAATGAGGATTTCATTCAATCTTTTCCCGCTACTACCACCCTCTCAGATTAATTCACTTCAATATCTCGCTGTATATCCCTATAAAACCCCTTGACTTGTGGCTTGTCCCGACTTCATCCCTCCAAAAAAAGCTAACACGCTACAGGTATAATCAGATCGGAGCTCATGAACGCATACTACACGCAAGTGAAAGAGAGCAGCCTACACAACGAAGATGAAGCGGTGAAAGCGGGCCCAAGCGCACGATACTATCAAAGCACGCACAAGTGCAGCAATTGTTATATTTATCCTACAACTACTTTACTTCACACCTCTTCGACCACGCGCGTTGCGCTCACTCTGCCATAATGTCAAACCTGAGCATCAAACACCCCAACATAGATTACACTCCATATCAGATCTTCTCCAAAGCTGCTCGATCTTTGCATACGCGCCGCAATGCGCCACCGCCAATTCCCATTCCTGTAAACCCAATCTCCTCTGCGATCCAGATCTCTAACATCGTTCGACCTCCGCAAAACATACCTTGGATCGCGGTCGAACTATCCAATTACCCGTCGCAGATGACGCGTAGTGACGTACACCGGCTGTTCGAGGGCTTCAATATCTCGCCAGAGTTCAAGTTACCGAATACGATGCGTCTGTCATATCCGTTGCGAACGTTTGTCCTAGTTGCTGGGGAGCAGGAGGCAGAACGCGCGGCGAGGGAAGTGAGTGGCAGAGTTGTTAGCGGCCGGCAGGCTCATGTGAAAGTTGCGGAGAGAGTGGACTGGGAGCAGAAGGAGGTTGCTGTTACAGACTTGGCTCATGAGCTGAAGATCAGGATTGTCAGTACGTTATACCGACTCTCAAAGTTTACAGGAACAAGAACTGATCGCACTAGATTCTGCTCGGATTTATAGCCCGCGTCTTGCGTCGAAGATTCTTGAAGTTCGGGAATGTGTCCAAGGAGTAACTTGCTTTGCCTTCCTACAGGCTCGCGATCCGATCACTGTAAATGGAAGTCCTGAAGCACATATGGAGCTGGTCGAAAACGAGACGAAGTGGGAATTCCTGTTTGGAGGTCGTTCTGATGGCAATGCTCCGAAGGCGCGTGAGTGTAATGCACGCTTGTTAGCATTGAAGGACTTACTACATACGGTGGAGACTCAGGGAGTGCAGGAAAAGGTATGGAGTGAGTGGGAAGGCAGCTGGATGTTGAATATACAACACTGAATATCACCAAAAGCAACCGTAAGAAGAGATGCAGGCAATATTAGAAGACTGAGTTGAATACTTCGATGATGATGACAATTAAAACGCAAGAATGCCAGAGCATCGATGATTTCGACATCAACGGCCTTGCGTCGTCTCATCTAGAAAGTTAAATAATCTAAGCCTGGTATTTCGAAGAAGTTCTTCCGGCATAATGCGCAGTAATAAGCTCTTGCATGACGGCTATTGACTTGCTTCTGAAGACAAGGCTCGCAGAACATGTGATCGCAGGCAATAAGTCGTCGCAGACTCCGGTGTGTATCGAGACAGATGCAGCATTCCGTGTCTACCACTGTACTGAAGTCGTCCAGGTCATCCCATGAGTTCGTTTGCTGCTGTAATGGCACTTGCCTCCAGTTGTTTCGTGATACTGGTGCGATGGAAGGTTCTGATGCTGTCTCTCTTCCTGGAGATATCAAGACGGATGATATCGCGGATATAGCATTCGCGATTTGCGCAACAATGCCGCCCGACTGAGTTGCTAGCGTTGGGGTGACTCTTTGCATAGGTATGGCATACGTTGGACTGGTCATGGCCGGCGATGAAAGAGGCAGGCTCAGCGGTTGAAGGACTGGACGAGCAGGCGCCGGTGTAGCAATAAAGGAAAGTGGAGATGATGGTGGGGGAGTACTCGGACCAACAGGTCTATGTTCTTCGCAGTACCAATGACCCGTGCTATCCTGTCGAAGTGCCCGCTGCAGACACCCATGTGCACCTCCAGAACGACGCCCGGCTGGCCTCTCAACGAGAGCTTCACATTGCTGAGCATGGGTTTCGCAATACCAGTTCTGAGTTACAACATCCACACAGATCGCCAGCCTCCAGTCATGGTAGGAACAAACTGAGCGGCCGATTCGTGTGTAGCCAATGCAATAGTCGCACAGCCACCTGTCGGAGAAAGCGTAATAAATAAGAGCCTGATTTGGACATCCGCGGTACCATTCGCAGGTTGAGGGACAAGGTCGCATGTTCCCGAAGGTCTCGGGAGGCCTGCAGATATCGTATTATGGTGTCCGATGGTATCAATGTTAATGTGAAGTGCGATGCTGTGGAAAAACCATCCCAGAACAGTCCAAAATACATTAGAAACTGGCAGGGGGCAGAATACACGACAAGAGTGCAACTGCCGTTTGGCACATTCAGAAGGACTGAACGTACTAGGCGTTGATGTGTAGAGGTTGGAGCTACTAGGTAAGTATTTGCAGTAAACAATGCCTTACCGAAACGAGTAATTGCTATCTAGTGAGATTTCCAAATCCGTTGCACTACGCTCTGCTCTTTCCCCAAGTTTCTTTGTAGCAAGGTAAGTGCGCGCTGAGATAGGTCAATCACTAGTATCGAAGTCGTCCGATCGCTTGCATGCCTCGTCACACTTACCCAAGCTGTTTGTCTTTCAATCATCATTCACATACTTCTCAAACACATCCCCATAAAATTTTCTTCCCACATCCTGATGACTCCTTATTTTCGTCCGCAATTGCGTCTCGCCCCATGTATCATACTTCCCTCTCAGAAACGCACTATCAATCTCTCTTCCCTCTTCACTCTCATTTCCTACTCCAAAAGTATCGCTCTCAAAATGTTGCTTCAGTGTGCCCACCGCCTCCGCTTTAGTTAGATTCCTTCTCATCCCCTGAAAGAAAGGGACGCTGAAGCGTTCATCCGCGCCAGATAATACTCGATGGGTTGTAGCTTTACATACTCCGTTCGTGACGACTTCGAAGCCTTGGCCAATGTTGACGACAAAGGTTCCAGGGATATTGGGTACGTCAATCCATTCGCCGCTCTTATTAAGGGCTTGCAGACCTTTGATGTGAGGCGGCGAAGCTTGAAGAAGAAATGTCCACCAACCAGATGAGTCTTTATGTGGGCCTACGCCTTGGTCGGGGCCGGATGTTGATTCAGGGTAGTGGACCAGCTTGAGACGATGCTGGTCTGAAAGGAAGGGGAGAAAAGTGTCCGAGGATAGCGAAAGTGCTTCAGCTACAAGATGTAGAAAGCTTTCACTCAACCTAGAGAGTTCTGCAATGTATGCTTCCACGATGGGTCGAAGAGCGGGATAGGCATCTGGCCACTAGAGGGAGTAACGAATTGGTCAGCACAATACCACAATTATCATCTTTTGGCAGGAGAGCTCTCTCTCAATCTAGCAAAAATATGTATATGTGCCCACGCAGAATGGACGATTATGTCTTACTTGATTTGGTCCCTTCAACCTCTCGGCCAAAGGTTTCTCCTCTGTCCAATCGTCCACTAATTCCGTAGCAAACTCGAATTGCTCCCGCTTATCAAGCTTTCCAGCAGTCGTTTCCGCACCGGTTCCGCTGTAACCCAAAAAATGAGGCGAGTTCCCTAGAGCTACCGTTTCCTTGTCCTCCCTTGACAGATTGAAAAGGTGCGGAAGCGCATCGACTAAGCCATTGATGACGGATGCAGGGACGCCATGTTTCGAAACGTAGAGGAACCCAACGGAGGTCAGCGCATGTCTAAGATCTTGTAGAAGCTCGACTTTTGTTGCTGGCGTTTTAGCTTTGGACAAATCGATGATAGGTATGGATGTGAAGTCGGATAGTGCCATGTTGAGCACTACCTTCGTTTCCTGTGTAGAGCAGCAAAGCGCCCCAACGGTTTCGCGTAGGTATGGCGTGTAAATTGCATTGACCCTCGTCTCGACTGTTACAACGCCGCGAGTGACCCACCTTTGTGGGACCCAGGAGCCGATAGATGCATCTCTCACCGTTGTGCAGGAACCCAAGCTGACATCAAGCTCGACGTGAATGGCGTGCTATGCGGTTGCATAACGGAGGTACTAGCGTGCCGGAAATAACGCGGCGCCTATTTCCGAGTTTCGTGATGAATCCTGAATGCGAGGCGCAGCCTACGTCACTCAAACACCCCTTAAACACTGGATTTCTAGAGGATCACTGGAGACGATTACATGTTATATTCAATCATAATTCATTTAATGTGGAAATGACAGGCAGATTTCATTGCACGAGGCTTTTTATTCGTTGTTGTGGATGCGCGAAGCACGCCTCAGGTAAACCCATCAGGCCTGCTTGAACAAGTTTAGTCGTAATACTTCACACTTTTCCCTCCAATAATCGTTTCCTCGTTTGTCTCACTCCTGACCTTTCCTTTACTGACACCCTTTGCAACCCTAGCCTTCACCCACTCTCCAGCCGTAATACCTACCGCGCTTTCATCTTGTGACTTCGTGAACCCGAGCTTGTCCAACACCGCGCTCTGTATTGGCCTCAACTCAACGCTATCTTCAGGGCGTACAAAATAGAGCACACCTAACCGATCAATATCTGCTTGATCAGGAGGAGGGGCAACGACGCGGTGGATGCTGCTTTTGAGGAAACCGTTGGTCAGGAACTCCAGCGAGTCTGCAAGATTGACGGTTATGCTTCCAGGATAAGGTTTCACGTGCTTCCACTGGCCTTCTGGTGTTCGGACTTGGAGTGCTGCAACGGGCTGACGGAATAATAGAGTCAGAGAGCCAAAGTCGGTGTGGCCCTTCACCCAAACATTGTCAAGCGCCTTGTTTTGCTCTGATGTCCGGTGGTGATACTTCATGTATCTGAGATGGCAGTCACTCTTCTCGTCGTATCGATGCTTTTGAAGAAAGAAGTCCTCGGGTAACTCTAGGACGATTGCGAGAAGAACTAGCAGTTTGCCGACGACTTCATCAGAGATATGACGTGCAAATGCTTCGATCTCTTCTCGGTGTGCATTGATAATCTCAGGGTGTGGTCGGTCAAAGGCTGGGATGAACTTGGGTATGTTGTAAATCTCAGTGTTGTCTTGTACGCCTGGTCGCACCTCACGGAGGCCAAGTGGCTTGTAACCATTGTAGCCGCCGTTCTCCAGATCAGCTCGGTACTTCAACTTTTCTTCTGTTGGAAGTTCGAAGAGCTCCTTGCCTATGGCGAACTGACGATCCACAGCCTCTTGACTTAGGCCGAAGTTGGTGATGTAGAAGAATCCTACAGAAGTCAGACGGCTATCGAAAGTCTTACAAAGTAGCTCATACCTATCTTTTCAATCGCATCGAATAGTTGATTTGCCAGCTTTTCTTTTCCACCTGGCGTGTCGAAGACGGAGAGATTGAGGGTTGCGAGATCTGCCCAATCGACTGCCGCAAATTAACTTGTGATGCACTCACCGAGTTTTGCATTGGTTTTACATACGTTCGTATTGAGTCTCCGGTACTTGGTGATATGTTGGCAGAGCTGATTCAGCCCTGATGATTTGTACCGTAGCCATAATGATATCTGTTTTTATATGGCTTCGCTGGCGCTAGTTCTCTAGTTCTCTAGTTCTCTTCAAGCATGGTTGCAACCTGACTGGCTTCTCGCTACTATATATTGTCGAACCATTAGGTCAGCACGCGCGTTAACCGAATATCTAGTACCGGACGGAAGCGCATTTCATGCATGTCGCGGCACGTTGTAACGCGCCTCTCCGCAGACCCTGTGGCTTCGCGATTCTTGGCATGAAGCACGATATCAGGCAACCCGAACTGGGTTATTGATCGACGTAAGAAATGCTCCTCACCACCAAATCCTACGTCAAAGTGGAAACAAATATCGTGCTCGCCGCTAATAAGCCTTTTCAAGCTTCCGATGGCGGACTTGCGACATGGATTGTTCGCGGCTATGTGCTACCGAAGAACAGTGGTTATGATAACGACGTTGGTAGAGTCCACTAGGCAGGTTTTCCATAGGCTAGAGCGCAGCATCGACGCTCATGAACCCTGAAGGCTTTTCAGACGACTTGAGTAGCTGTGCTAGCGGCTCATTTTCGGATTATCCAGGGGTGCGAAGCCCGGTATAAAGAGAATTTACTTCTCGGCAAAGCTGAAGCAGATCTGAAGGTCTTCAGCATGTCTGATCTGAAAACCAACCCCACAGCGGTAGCCGCTCCTATCACCGAGGATCCGAATAGCGGGTTGCACTATGCTCGACGCGGTTCTATTGCAATCGATGAAGCGTCACATGGCCAGATCGAAGGCTACGATGCGGAGCGAATGCGCGCTCGCACATTGTTGACGGCTGAAGAAGAGAAGAAGTTGTTACGAAAGGTCGATTGGCATCTGATGACGCTGTGTTCCATCATGTTCTTACTGAAGAACATCGATGCTGACAATGTTTCGAACGCTCGTATCATGAATAAAGGTACTCCTAGGAACATCATGACGGAGCTGGGGATGACTTCGAACGAGTACAATCTTGTCACCACCATGTACTATGTAAGTGACTTTTTCTATTGAAGTATGTCAAACGTGGCACTAATTCGCACCAAGATCCCATATATTATCGCCGAAGCACCTTCAAACTTGGTGCTCAAACGCCTGTTGCCATCTCGATGGCAATCTAGAATCATGGTCACCTGGGGCATAGCACTGGCATGCCACGCAGCTGTGAAGAACAAAGAGGGGCTGTACGCCGTCAGGTTCCTCCTAGGTTTGGTAAGTAGCACCTAAGTATAGGACCTGGTGGGTGAGATACTGACACTTGACACAGTTTGAAGCCGGCATGTTTCCAGGTGTCATCTTGCAGATGTGCTACTGGTATCGACCGGACGAGATGTCAGTGCGCTTGTTGTATTTTTGTAAGTGCTCCCTTCACGTTTCTGGTATCTTACAGAGACAAGACTGATTTGACGAAGATATTCTGGGTAACCTTTCTGGCGTTGTCAGCGGTGTTCTTGCATTCGCATTCTCTCATCTTGACGGAGCGCACGGACTATCTGGGTGGCAGTGGCTTTTCTTGGTGGAGGCCATTGTCACAATCGCGTTCGGAATATCGCTTATCTGGATCCTTCCTGATTGTGAGTGCGAACTATTGTAGTGGATTCGGCAGCTGACTTGAAGAATAGTCCCTCCAACGGCTAAATGGCTGACAGAGAAAGAGAAAGCTTTCATCCAGGCTCGGCTCCCTGGAAATGCTCCACAAGCTTCAGAGCTCAACTTCCGCTGGCGAGAGATCGTTGATGCTTTGAGAGATGTTCGTCTCTGGCTCTTCACCCTTATTTGGGCACTCATGACAATCGGAACGAGTGGAGTGCGGTTCTACCAACCCACTGTTATCGCAGACCTCGGGTTCACGGACATTGCGTCTGCACAGCTCCTAAATCTCCCAATCTCGATTTTCACCATTATTGTCATCAGCATATCTGGAGCGTTCGCAGACAACGGCCGTCTTCCGCGCCCACTATATCCATTATCGTTTCTCTGCGTCATACTGATCTGTTATGGAGTTTTGGTATGTACATTCTGGGTATAGATCGCACGTAATACAGAAGCTGACTTCATCCCTCACATAGTACGCATATCCCAACAGCGGCGGTGTTCTTGCTGCGACGATAATCGGGAATGGGGTTACAGTTCAGTCTTCCCAACTCTCTATCAAACTCTGCTAACCCTTGCAGTCTGCTTGGTATCCGATGATGTGTAAGGGAAAAATCTTCTCAAGTTTTATTCTTCTATCTGATAACCGTCCCCTGTACTAACTGCCTTACTTAAGGGCCTTGGAGAGTGCAGACTACATCTAAAGCTACTGGCTCAGCCTTTTCTATTGGTTTCGTCAACAGCTATGGTCAAGTAGGAGGTGCCATTGGTCCTCATCTCTTTCAGTAAGTGGAAATACCTACTCTATGGACTTACCTGACTTATAATTCTTCTAGGAATCGTTATGCGCCACATTATGGCGTTAGTTTCGGCATCGCGATGGGATTCGTGTCAGCATGTATCCTGACTACGAGTTTTACATGGTACTTGACAAGAAAAACGGAAGGAGACACACGAAAATTGAAAGTCGCGAGGCTCAAGGCACAGAAGAGAGGAGAAACGGTGTTGGACGATGTAGTTGACAATGATTTGAAGAAGATCCGTAATAGTGACAAAAGCTCGGAGGCGAGTGTGTAGATGTTAGGAGAATATAGCATTCGAAGCGGTCAACAGGTCCATGAGAAGATCGAAGACGAGAAGAAGAGAAGGGTATACCATACCAGGCAAAGTAGAGTGGGCACGCTTCAGCTTCAACTGAAAGTTATGATGGAGCAGGCGCACTACCCTTCAATATATTGGTTGCTTCTCCTCATACGTAGAGCCTGGACGCACCAACAGTGTGCGGAGAGGTGGCCGCGAGAAATCCGGTGAGGGCAATTAAACCAATCTTACATTGAAATCTTTGTCGATGAAGTCTGTTTGGATGAAGGGACTGAGAAGCTGAGCTTGGTTATGCAGTGGGATCGCCACTACTGCGTATCTCTCGATGCACACGATGCATACCGATCAACAAGATGCCTTGGGATTTTAGACGCAGAGCTCTAGAACCATATTATGTGCTACTCGGCCTTATGCAGTAACGTGGTGCTTCTACCCATGGTAATCGCATTTCTAGCTTGTTGTCGTGCATGAACAACGAGAGCCTTGCGCATGTTCTCATCCAAAGCAAGCGGACGGTTGTGATGCAACAAAACGGGCTATCTCAGGGTGCTAGGTGTTGCATTCACTTCACCACTTGGATAGTGGATTGTTTCAGGTGAAAGTGGTGTCTCGAAACGGCTAGCGCTGTTATACGATCACATCTGAACACAAGCTCGGTCGCGGCATCCATACTCTTCCACACGACTCATCTCCTAATCCTCTCTGCAAATCACGATGTCATCAGCAGAGAAGCAGGACAACCGCGATTCGCAAACGGTTTTGACTGCCCCGCACGACCGTAGCTCAGCCTTGTTACACATGAGGCTGAAGATCTTCAGCCTATCAACAACTCGTACCTCACAAATTTCTAGAAAGGCTATTAAACACAACTCCAACACCATCTCATTGCCTACAGTACAGAAGAAAACTATCCTAGACCTACCAGTGGAACTCATTCGGTTGATATGCGACTTCTCTACGCTCGCTAGCCGCGCCTGCCTTGCCCTCACCTGCCATCAGCTGCACCACTACATTGGCACGCGCATCTTCACAGACCTCGACTACAACAACACACGTCTCGAGAAAGCCACTTTCCTCCAACAATTGCAAAAAGATCGACCTAACCCAAGATTATGGCTCTGCTATGCATGCCTTCGCTTTCACTCCGTCACCCAGCGCTACGAGCCGTCAAATTTCCGTACAGTGCCAGGAAAGCATGGTGTTGGGTTTCCGAATTGTAAGAGCATTTATGCGAAAGCATTGGACGAGATTTATGCTCGAGTAAAGTTACCAAGGAGCGAGTGGACGGCGCAGGTGCACTGGATGGAAGACGACATCACCTCCCCAGTGCGGATGGACGTCTATGTTTCTTGCCTCGCCGATGCCACCGACTTGATGATGCGCCGGCGCTATCGTATCGAAGGCCACAGCGCAGGCACTGGGTTGGAGGAGTTTTGTGGCTTGCCGGTGAGTGCACGGCTGCTGCATACCCTTGGAGTGAGTAACCTGGAGATATGCCCGCATATCTGTTTCGCAAGAAGTTGGTGGAGAGGAGATGGCTTGATCTTGAGTGCATTGAAGGAGTTTGAAGAGGGGGAACACTTGAACAGAGGACAAGACCCTATGTTCCAGTGTGCGGAGTGTCGCCTTGATGTTGAGGTGCAGTATCAGGCGGAGAATGTGAAGGTGGTCGTGAGTGTGTGGCAGCATGTTGGTCGACTTGCGCATCCATCTGATCATGGCCATGGGAATGAGGGTCGGAGTGGTTCCCAGATTCAGTTGGAGCCGGTGGAGCAGAAGCAGTCGAAGTTACTACCGCTGTTAACGAATTCGCTGTCGAAGTCGAGGACAAGCTCACTGTTGCGGCTGCCGAAGCTGCCGAAGTCGTGGACGACGACGCTGGAGAGCTTGAAGAGGCCGACGTCTGAGGCTGCGAAGACTCTCCCTGGGTCGGACCCTGTCCCTGCGCGGCTGCTGCTGAACCTAGGGGAGATGAAAAGACGATGGGAATCATTGGAGAAATTGGCCTATGCGCAGGATCGTGAGCGCTCGATGGCTTGAAGTGGACAGCTCTCAGTGTCTTTAAGTCTAGCAAGTGATGATTGGTAAGGAAGTGAAAGATGTAGAGTCTTGAATAGAGTTCTTGGATAGTATGCGCTCCTCAAGAAATGAACTCTACCAAGGACAGGACGACTTATATATTATCTTCCAGCTTCCTTCCGTCCCCAAACTCCACGCAACTCCCGCAATAAATCCAAAGGAAAAACACACATCGATATCCCCATCCAGCAGTCACCTTGCATGACTAAATCAAGGTCCTCCCAAGCCCCTACTTCGTCGACATTCAGCCTTGCCGTGACGAGAAACTACCAAATGCGGCAATCCATTATCAACCGCGTAGTCTCGAAAGTCAGGCCGCGTGCTACTAGACATAAGACCGCGTACCAAGTCTAGTACAACTGCTGTCGAATAATGAGCCGTACCTGGATGTCTAGCGATCGATCAGATCTCTTGGTCATCTTGCCACATGTGGCTTGTCTCTCAGCCGCAAGTCTTGGCCAGGTGCACTTCCGAATCGGGTATATTGTGCGCTTTTCAGCTATGCTGGCTTTGGTTCGTGATAAAAGGAGAAAAAAAATACAGTCGGGAGTTACGGCACGTGTGTATGTATGCAGTTGCGTGGCATAGATGAGGCGCATCGATGAACCTGCCTAATTAGGCAATTTGCAACCCCCGTGGATTGCTGCAGGCTGAGAAGTGCTTCGATACTTTTTTTCTGTCGACCTTTTGTCGAGCGGAAATTGGGCCAGGAGGCCGACAGTGCGTTTTCGCAAGCTCTTCCTACTTGTATCAGTGCAATGTAGTCTTCCGGTGTACAGTTCGAATTTAGTAGGTTCATAGCGTGAAAGTGAAAGCCTACACCAGTTGAATGACATTGATACTTGAAAAATCAGAACTAGCATTCGTCATTCCATATGCACTACATCTACCTTTTCTTGTTCTTCTTTGCAGCCCTCTTCTCTCCCCTGACATCCTTCTTCAACCTAGCGTCGACCATTTTATACTTTCCTTTAGTACCCTTCGGCCTACTCTTTATACCCTTGTTACCACCACGTGCAACAACGACAGAAACCTTCTGCTTCGGCTTCTTCTTCGCCGCCCTACTCATCAAACGCGCAATACTCTGCGCCTTCTCTTTCTCCGTCATACCCTCCTCATCTGCTAAGAGTGCAGACTTCTTCTTTAGCTTCTCCAAACGTTGCGCTGCCTTGAACTTCTTCCTCGCCTGGGCCTCTCTGACCTTCTTGATTGGGCGTGCATTCAGCGCTCTCAATTTTTCTTTGATAGCAGCGGCAGCGGCAGCAGTGACGGGGCGCTGGAGTTTGGAGTGGCGGTTTTCGTCGTCGAGGAACCAGTCAGGTAGACCATCGACGTCACGGAGTGAGTAGCGGTTGAATGAGTCGTCGAGAAGGTCGTGTTTTGTTTTCTGGCCGGTAGCCATTTGGTGGGCAAGTGTCATGGCTTCTGCGGTTATGATGTCGATGTCAGGTTTGCCGTTTTTCATGGGCATCGAGTCTTGCTCCCATTGGGTTTCGTCGCGCTTTACCTCTTCTATCCTATTCTCGTCGTCTGATGAATCTTCGTCAAAATTGTCTTGCTGCGATGAGGTATCTTTGGTAACCCGAATAGGCAGTTCATGCTCTTGTTCAGGAGAAGTCGTCGTCTCATCCTTCATCTCAGCATCATTCTCAACATCGATGCCGCTGTCATCATCCCCTTCCAGATCTTCCAGCCCATCAATGCCCTTAAAAATATCCTGGTCAAAGAAGCGTGCTGCGCGCCTCGTAAGACCTTTCCTTGACTCGGCCTCATTGTCAAGGTCAGTGATCAATCTCTGCGGTCCTTCCTCATCATCGCTCCAATCGCTGTCTGCGTCTTGTACTAGCTCTTCATCGTCACTCTCTTCTTTCTCCTTGTCGGAGAAGCCATGCCACTCTCCATCATCATCTTCTCCCCTGGCCCTTTTTGCACGGTATTTGGCGTCTCGGGCTGACCTTTGTTCCACATACTCGCCATACATATTGTCGAGGTCCCGCTCGAGTTGATCTTCCTCGTCATCTGTTAACAGCTCCTCCTCACTAGATTCTTCCTTCTCGCGCTCGATCACTTGCGCCATCTTGCCTTTCGCAATCCGCGAGAGAGCTCCAGCCTTATCGACAGCTTTGAGTGCAAACATGGAGTCTTCGCCTGTCGGGCCTGCTTGTTCTAGTCCAATCTCGAAAGGCGTCGCCATGTTCATCTGCATCCGAACAATTTCTTTCTGTTTCCGCTCGTTCTCAGCTCGCCGCTGCTTCTTCTTTGACTTTGAATCCTTTTCTTTCAGTCGTTCCAGTTCTTCCTGAATCTGCATCTCCTCGTCCATGGACTCAATCTCTGCAACCTCTTCACCTTCTTGGGCCTCCTTCGTCACCTTAGCCTCTTCATCTTTCTTCTTCGTTGAGAAACCGAAGATTTCTCGCACCCTCAGTCGCCAGCGAAGCAGGCGCTTGAAATCAGCTCTTCCCAGAACCTTTAAATCCGCACAGCAATCCCTGATCTCTTTTGTTGTTTCTGGAAGCTTGTCGATGGTAGCCACAGCAATATCGCCATTCGGTTTCTGCTCGAAGCTGAGTTTGTTCAGACTGCCCAGCATTGCGATGGGATCGGTGGTTTGAATGAACTCCGACACGGGCACTTCTTTGAACTGCGTCCAGTCACCCTCTTCGTAACCTTCACGCTTTCGCTTCTTCTTCTCGGGATTGAAGACTTTGGCTTCGTTGTTTGGCGTAGGGTCGGCGAGTTCTGCGAAGACACTGCGGGCATCTAGGAACTTGGGATCGAGGTTCTTGGGAGCTTTGTAGCCGCGGCAGACGACGAAGATTTCTGCGGAGACATTTCGACTCGACGGCGGCTTCGTTGCTTCCACCTTTGCGAAGAGCTGATTGAAGACCCAGAGCAGCGAATTGTAGTCCTTGGAACGGAAAATCTTGGTGACAAAGGTTCCGCCCTCGGCAAGAAACTCTGTTGCCAGCTTCATGGATTGTAATACCAGTTCAGCCTGAGTAAAGGCGTCCTGCACCCATGCCGTACCGACGTTTGGCGCACCGTCGTGAAGGACTGCATCCGCCTTCAAGTGCTTGAGGTGCTGACGGAGGGTCGCTCGGCATTTGTCCGTCGTGATATCGCTCTGGAAGGTGATGCATCGCGGAATAGGCTTGATCGGGGCCAGGTCGACACCAACGATGAGGGAATGCGGAGGCATGACCTGGAGTGCTGCGATTAATATCTGGACGGCTTATGTGAAACCCCATTTTGGGGCTTACCTCTGAAGCGACCTGACACCATGACCCCGGCGCAGCGCACAAATCGATCAGGACCTTGCTCTTCTCCAAGAAATTGTATTTCTTGTTCAGCTGTATCAACTTGAAGGCGGCACGAGCGCGGTAACCTTTCTCCTTGGCGAGCTTGTACCATTTGTCGAGACGACCTTTACCGTGCTAGAAAGTATGAGTATTGCTATTATGCCCATGTTTTCAGACATGCGTACCTTCTTTTGAATCGCCATGGTTGCTGCTCGGCGTTGTGTTCGGGCGTGGGAAAGTTCGCGGGATAAATTTTGGGCAGCCGATAATATCGGCAAGGCGGTGGCAGAATCGCTATCAATCACGCTAAGGACTCGCACGGGACAAGGAAGTGTCGTCACCAGCCAACGCGCCTGGTCCACCTCGGGATGAAGGTACTAAAGCCTGATCGAATGTCTTCTGCCTACTAACCTCCTTTCCAGCGGCCGTCCCGCCTGCTCGCATTCATCACCCTCCCTGCTGGAATGAGCCCACGCAAGAAAACGAAGCCAAACCCCCAGGCTCCCGCCGACGACGAGAACAGCAGCACAGGGCCGGACGTCCAACCAGATGCTGATATAGCGACCACGAACACGAACTCGAGCACACCGAGCGGGAGCGGATTACTGCAGAATGCGCCCTCGAACAAGTCGATAGCAGAGTCAACAACGTCTTCAGTAGCCACCACAAGGCCTTCAACTTCTGGTACACAAACACCAAAAGGCAAGAAGTGGCTGTCCGGGACGGGCAGTTGGCGTTCAAAAGCGCCCGCTATAGTCAAAACAGCCAAAGAGAGCATTGGCGTCACGGGTGGCGCGACGGCAGAGCTACCTGGAGAAGATGCAAAGAAACCCAAGGACGACTCACCCAAGAAGTTCCTCACCAAACGCAAGTCGAGCAAGGGCGATGCCATACCCGCAGCCATGACAAAAGTCAATGTCTCCTCGGACGGCCTCGTAGACGAACCTCAAAACTCGACGACAGAGGAAACATCCAACGAAACCCAAGAATCGCCAGCACCAAGGGTGGATGAGCCTCCATTACCGCCCGAACCAACGAAAGCACAGACAGATGCGACTGCAAATACGTGGGCATGGCGGAGCTGGTGGTCGCGACCTGACGGCTACTCAGAGGCAGACAAAGCTAAAAGTGAAGCCCAGGGTAGCATACAAGATGCTCAAAGCACACCTCTGCCCGGGCCAACGCCATCAGAGGAACCAGATGCGAGTGCCAAAGGTCTGGGAAGTGGCGCTGTTGTAGTGGCGAGTGACCAAAACTATGATGCAGAAATGGAAGATGCTTCGGCAAAACCAGTGCCTACTCAAGGTACGGAAGTCAAGGACGCTCCAGCTGCAAGTGACAAAACTTCGGCACGGGCTACGTCTAGTGGCTCGTGGTTCTGGCTGTGGAGCAATGCGCAAAATGCGCAAGCGAATGCTCCTGCGGCACCTTCGGCTGCTGAAGATGTACCTGCACTAAAGCCCGACCAAGCGCCTGAAGCAGTGCCACAAACATTGGCAGAAATATCTCACGAGACGCAACCTTCGCAACCTTCGCAAGAAGCGACATCCGCTCCTCCTGACGCGACGCAGAGTACCAATTCCGGATCGACGAAGCCATCCGCATGGGCATTCTGGTACAGAGGGAAGTCGGGTGAGCAGAAGCCAGCTGAGGGCGGAGCACAGAAGCATGTTGGTGAAGTGGCAGTGTTCGATACACCTTCGCAATCCAATCCAGAGGCAGCTCAATTTAACGAGCAAGCAGCGTCAAATCCAGATACTCCCGAAGCGCCTCAGCCCCCTAAGGAGGAGCCCTTGACAAAGCGATCATTCAAATCTCTACGAGGACGACCGAAGACGAAGAACGCATCCAAGGACACGCCGACAGATACGCCCGGTTCCAGTAAGACAGCAACACCGACTAAGGCTTCACCTGTCTTGGAGCCCACGAAACCCGAAACAGCTCCAGCAGCTCAGCCAGCGCCAAAGCAGGCGTCCAAAATCAGGCAAGAACCGCCAAATCTCATCCTACCTGAGTTTAAGACCACTTACCGGCTAGTCCAGCAACCAAGCTTCTGGCAACAGGTTCGCCAGTACTTCCTTGGTGGTGAGCCTGCAACACCTCACCTGCATATCAATCCCGCACCACCGCGTATAAAGAAGGCTGTGGCGATTGGTGTACACGGCTTCTTTCCCGCGCCCATTATACAGAAAGTACTAGGTCAGCCGACAGGGACATCCATACGCTTCGCAAATGCCGCAGCAGCAGCCATCAAAGACTGGTCTGCAGCCCGTGGGTACGAGCCGGAAATCGAACAAATAGCACTAGAGGGTGAAGGTTTCGTCGCAGAGCGAGTAAACTCACTATGGAAGCTCCTGCTCAATTGGATTGAGCACATAAAAGCCGCGGACTTCATTCTCGTCGCATGTCATTCGCAGGGCGTGCCAGTAGCTATGATGCTAGTTGCCAAGTTGATTCAGTTTGGTTGCGTGAATACGACCAGGATCGGTATTTGTGCCATGGCGGGTGTTAACATGGGTCCGTTCAAAGAGTACAAGACCAAATACTTCGGTCCTACGGCTGCTGAGCTATTTGAGTTTTCGAACCCGAAGAGCTTGGTGAGTCAGATGTATCTCGCTGCTCTGGATGAGGTGCTGAAGTTTGGTGTACGAGTTTTGTATGTGGGGAGCATTGATGATCAGCTTGTATCGTTAGAGGTAAGTTCCGATCTCCTCAATTACCCTGGTCCTGTTCCCGTGCTGATAGAGACGGCAGTCATCGACGTTCTCCACACTCTCACACCCCTACATCTACCGCGCCGTCTTCGTGGACGGCCGCATCCATGCGCCCGACTTTCTCACCCACCTCGTCGGCTTCACGCTCAAGCTCCGCAACCTCGGCCTCCCAGATCATGGCCTGATTCGCGAACTCAGTCCCGCCCTTGCAGGCTCTTTATACGGTGGCGAAGGTCATTCGAGGGTCTATGAAGACCCCGCCGTTTATAGTCTTGCTGTGCAACACGCTCTCGAGACAACCTCCTTGCCTATTCCTCCGCAACAAAGACCTGGTACGAGTGGTAGTTTCCAAGGGATCAACATACCTATCATCGGTGAAAAGGCCACAGGAAGCCTAAGAGAGGACGTATATAAACTACGTGTTAAGGACTACGAACAATCAGCCAGCACCGCAAACCAGAACCCATTTTTCTTACCGTGGGCGATGAGGGGATTGCTAGAAGAGGATTTTGTAAAGAAGGAGTTGGGCAAAGAGGTTGAAGATCTACTGGGTATGTTCGAGGCGTGGAAGCCAACGGGGAAACAGTTGAAGGATGTTAAATTCCGGCTAGAAGGAGTAAGGAGCAAACTATGAGCAAGTGCCAGAATAGTGCGGAGTTTTCAACGTCGTACATAGAGCGCTCATCGAGCCAGGTAAGCGCAGCATAAACCAAAGGGAGGTGCCAACTTAGCGTTATGGGAGTTAAAGGGTACAACGGGCGCAATGGGTGGACTCTGGAAGATACCAATCATACGTAGAGCCAGCATATACTGAAAGATTCTGATAGTCGTTTCACGAACATATCCACGTCGTTAAGGACATCCAGCTCCCAATGATCGCTCATACATCATCCATAAACCTATTGGGATGAATAGCTTCTTCGCCCCAAAGCAACGCTTGCACTTCTAGTTGCGAAGCTAACCCGATCTTCATCCCAAGTACACACTCTCAGTGAAATATCTTATACGCCTAGCTTGTCGCTACTCCCTTCACTCCCCATCGTAGAAAATCTCCTTGTACCGATGCGTAGCATCCACCACAGCATTCGCTGCATTAAAGTCTACTCGAAAATTAGATTAGCATCCCTTTCGCATATCTATTTCGTTAGCCTTGAGGTTAAGAGCATACCGATATTCGTCCCAAAGTCCGTCGCTGCTTGTACCTTGATTTGCAGATTCTGATCCACTTTTCCGATGACTTCTACCGCGTGGCCAACGGCGAAGTGGGAGTCCTAGAGCATATATCGTCAGTAGATCTGTTCACCCTACTTCCCCTTTGCAGCCCATCTCATTCTATACCCCGCGCTCATTCCTTCCATCTTTCGCCACCTGAGCCTGTGTCGTTTCCTTTTCTCTACTCTTTCCTCCGATTCCGCTTCTCGAACAAGGATTTGTGCATTGGAAAACCGGGATCACTTACGCGGTTGGTTATAATATCGACATGTCCTCCGGCATCGATAACAGCTGTTTCACCACGCAATTGCACGACTTTACCCAGGATGCGAACGATGCGGTGTTGGAAGTTGGACAGGTGTGGCGCTAGGATGCGGGGAGTTTGCGGGTGGTCCATTTTGGAGGGTTGGTATGTACGAGAGTCTGAAGCCGACTGAGAAGATCTTGTCCAAGGGGTTCGCTGATTGTTGTGTACCAGTATGGGAATTGATGGCTATTGTGGCGGCTAGGTGGGCGAGAGGCGATGGGGTTCGACGCGTCGGCGCGTGAAAAGCGCTAGCGCCAGTACGCGAGCACGTGATACTTTGGCGAGACCTCTTCACGACTCTGAAGGCAGTTCTGGTACATAGACACGCTTGTGTAGTAAATAAACTCTCGAAACGTAAATACTTATATGTCATACTCTTGTATCCCCGAACACGCGTCAGTGAAGCGAACATTACAGCTAGAAACACTTGCGAGGACAGCCCCATAGACGTTGATATAGAGAGCCTAGCAAAGCAGAGGGAACACAGTGTAACCTGCTTATAGTTTGATAACACGGTTTTAAAGTTCAAATACATAGGTAAAGTCTTATCACTCTCACGATTGTGCTGGTTTGAGGTCCGCCCGTCCACGATTAGCCACTTGCACCAGAACAAAAAGTACCAACATTCCTGAACCTCGTCGTCATGGTCTCGACTGTCTTGATCTCGCAGCGTTTCCGAAATTCAACCTCATCAAAGCAGTCTTTAATCCAGTTCAAGTACTTATACCGCCCTACTGTAGGAGTAACCTTGTGATCCGTTTCCGGATAGAGCAACAAAGTCGCAGTATACTCTGGAAACGAGCTGCAAGTCGGTAGCAGCACGAAAGGACTTGCTGAGATGGACTTCCAGTCAATGTCCTCGGCCACGTAGAGGAAGCGAGAGATGGACATGCCGGCAGGTGCGGAGTAGTTGGTGTTAACGACTTCACGGGAGAGATCCTGCCATCGTAGCAAGTTGCCAGGCTTTGCTCCGCTCGTGTTAGCAGGTGTCGTATAGAAGTCATCTGCTGTCACGTCTTGAGACACCCGGGATGCGGACTCAGTTTTCAGAGCTATCTGGAAAGCAACTTGGCAGCTTTCATTGCACGCTTCCTGTGCATGGGTGAGGGCGATGAGAGAAGACGAAGGATGATTGAAGGCAGTCTCATAAGGGCAAGATGAAGCTGAGAAGATGTGTGAAAGAACAGAAGTTGGCGCTCTTTGAGACTGTGTAGCGAACGCACAAGGCTTGAGAACATTCTAAACGACACTACCATAACTTTCCCGCGCTGATTCAAGATCAATGGCTGTGAGTCATTGCATGGTCTATCGCGTTCCTGCAAGTTGAACCGGTTCCTTGGACAATGTATTGACCACCGTACCAATGGGTACATATTGGTGGTTCAGGAGTGCAAGTCGGTAGTTATACCCATGAACTAGAATAGTGATTAGCTCAAGAAATCTTGCATAAGAAAGGACTTTGCTAGTATGCAGTCGACCCATTCCTTGTACGCTCGGCTCAACATGTCAGTTTTAGCTGGCTTTAGGTACATCTTAGGATCAGCTGCGGGAATACATCCGAAAGCGGAGCTACAGTAAAATTTCATACGAGAAGACGGATCGATCCGAACGAAACCGAACACTCGAAGCAACCTTTCCTAGCGCAGTTGATACTCCCAACACAACCTTGAATAGCTCGAATGTTTAGATAGCCTATTCGCAATGCTGCTTGCAGCCTTTACATCAAGTAGGAGTAACGTATGAAGACATTACAATGACGCGTAGTGCTAAGTACGAGGGACGTTTGCACTACAAACTACGGCAGTGCTCCTCTATTCTGACATCGAAATGCATGATACAAGAATTTCTGATGAAGAACCTCCAGCCGTACTTCAACCGTACTAATAATTTGAGCTTCTTCTCTTTCTGCGCATGTCACACCGCAGCACGAATGCTCATGCCGTTCGGCGAATCCTAGCATCCACGTACTTGAATAACAGTACGGAAAACACTGCATGCCGAATGCGAGCAATTGCCATCCAATTTTCTGTTACTTATGGCAATGTGAGTAGGGTTGTCATGTTGATGTTTTCCCACCTACTATTCTATTTAGTATTTGCTATTTATTATTCAAAGTCATTTGCACGTACAAGCTAAGCTTCGAAAACAACCGTGACAGGAAAACAAACTGCATTCGAAAGTGAGGGAGTCATTGTAGTTCATCGGTAGCCCACAATCATTCTAATCATTTGATTCCCTTGATCAACTGACGTGGGAAGAGTCGCATCCTGAAAGGTACGAACAGCTTGCTAGTTGTCACACCATCTACAAACTCGAATGCCAAAGTGATCACGAAGGTCACTTGCTTTAATATGAAATCAAGGTGGCAATCTCTCAAGTTTGTAGTGATCTTCATTATAATATGAGGCGCGGACACATTTTCTGGAGATCACCGCAGGCACCGCGGGAACCAGGTTCCTTCCCACACTGTCCCTTTCTCCTTGTTCACCTCCTGTTCAGGTTCCAGAAGCTGTTTCATTATCATGCCGCTGTCTAATCAGACTAAGGAACTTATCAGGGAAGGGCTCTTCACCAAGCCGTGCATCAGATGCGGCGAACAAAACCACCATGTCGTTGTCTGTGAAGGAGGTACACGCGCTTCAAGTGGTTCAGTCTGGAGAAGTCTCAAGGGAGGTGACTTGATGGCAGCGGATAATGATTTAACGAAGGCTAAAAAGGAGTACAATGAAAGGGTGAGGGCCGCGAAGAAGAAAGCTGTTCAAGATGCCGACTCAACACAAGCGTTATCTGCCCCAACAGCTATTCAACCCATTATTGCTCCGCACGGTTTCCTCACCGCCACCGCCGCCAATACGGGCAAAATATTCAAATCTTACCAGTCCACTCCCGCCTCCGAGCTACATGATGTTCACGATCAAGCTCTCGCCGAAGAAGTGGAGAAAGTATTCCATCCGTCTACGCCTGCACCATACATCTCAAAACCCAGCGCCGGTCATTCTCACAAACCCGAGGCAAAGGTATCCAAACTTACTCGCGCCAATTTCCATTGAGGAAGGAGTTCTCGAAATCAACCTCTGAGGTGCTAACGAATCATTTCGAGGTCTCCTGGGACAACGATACCACCTTCTACGTCTACGAAATCATGGGCGTCCCCGCTGGCAACAAACGTAAAACCGGATCCATTGTGAAGACAGTAATTCGGGCCTGGGATTTTCTCAGTGATAACGAAGACTTCTTCGCCACCGATTACCGCAGGATGATTGTTGCATGGAAAAATATTCACGAGTCAATCTCATGTCCCCGAAAAATAGAAACCACGGAGGGTGAAGTTTCATGGGAGCCCCGACCTATTGCAGATGGCGATTTGCGTATTGAGCTCGCCTTCAAGTTTCACGGCACTATGAACCTCGCTCGTTTGAAAGACTTTGTCGATCCTACGTCGAAGCCTGAAGATGAAGCACTACCGGACTTCAATTTCGATCTCTTAGTCGGATACCTGAACACTATCATTTCCAACAGTTTAACTGACGACGTATTTCGAACTTCGTCGCACAAATTCTATTTCAAGCGTGGCCACGAAAGCCTTGGCGAATCCAAATCACTGTGCGTTATGAGGGGCTACTACTACACAACCAAGCCAGGCATGGACAAGGTTCTACTGAACGTTAATACCGCAACAAGTGCTTTCTATCGTCCCATCACGGTGGCGGAATTTCTCAAGGATAACACTTTCGCGGAGAATGAACGACAGGACCGTGTCAAAGCTCTGAGAGTCTATATCGTCCCCGATAGACAGCGTGTGGCGGATCCGGAGGACCAAAAACACGTCGACCACCTAAATGCTGGACTAAACCGCATCAAAACCATCAAAGCCTTTGGTGAACCCATCGGTAACAGGAAAGAGCCAAAGCTGTCGTTCCGGAAGTGGATTAAGGTTGGCAACCAGTTCGAACAACAAAACAGCAACACACACGTTGTAGATCATATGCGAGCTGTATTCGGCAACGGACATCGATTCGACGAGACTCTCAATGCTGTGAACGTCGGCACCAACGATGACCCGGTTTGGTATCCACAGGAGTTCCTCCGTATCCTACCGTACCAGCTGTACAACAAATTACTGCCTGATCATCTCGTTGAATCGATGCTCGAGTGTGCCTGCAAGACGCCCAGCGAAACAAGGGCTAGGATCGAAGCTGAAGGCTTGAAAGGCCTTGGCGTTGTCTTTGAGAATGGGGTTCAAAAATTCGTAAGTAATCTTTTTCTCTTATAGGTGCTACAGCTAATTTGAGCAGGCAAATTGCGACGCGCTGACAATTGTACCGAATATGCTTCAAGTAGCCTCCACAAGGATGGAACAAATCTACGTAGCGTACCAAGCGGGACATGGCTGTATTAAAACCCCAAAAGACAACGCGCAGTGGAACTTATCAGGAGCGGTCAAGTTCTTGGAGACACCGGCTTCCAATCAAACGCTCGAATACCCTATGCTTGTCGACCCTGGCCTGGATGATGCAGGAACCGTCGAGAGATATCAGGATGCAATCTTGACGCAAGTTCAACATTATGGCATTGCACAGAGTGCAAAATGTGTTGCACAAAGGACTTTGCCTAGCTTTTTCAAAGATGAATCGAATTCACCGAAAAAGATAGCGAAGTCTCACGAGGACCTTAAGGATGATTTCTCCGCACTGATCGACAAATTCAAATTGCAGAATCCTAACGCAAAATTAGTTGTTCTTTTGCTCCAGAAGCGACACGTTGCCGCGTACTCCGCTTTCAAAGATGTCGCTGATCGTATCTTTGGCCTTCAATCAGTCTGCGTCACCGAGGAGAAGAACCAAAAGTCGAAGGAAAATCGCCTCCTACAGTACTTTGCGAACGTCATGATGAAGATCAATCTCAAACAGGGAGGCCGAAATCACACCGTATGTGATGATTCCACGGGCAAGATGATGCTTCGGCAGACGTTGAGGAAAGAACCACCACAAAGAAGTACTATGATCTTGGGAGCAGACGTAACACACCCAGGGAGAGGTTCCCTTATTGGGTGTCCATCTATTGCCGCCTTAGTAGGCTCGGTAGATCCCGACGGTGGCAAGTTCCTTGGCTCTATGCGACTGCAAGATACGAGCAAAAAGGAGGTTAGTGCCTCCACCCATAGTCATAAGATATTTCTAACATGCTGCAGATAATCGATCACATACAGGTAATGGCAGAAGAGAGATTCCGAGCTTGGTATAAATTCAACCACCATCCTCCTGACGTTCTATACTACAGGGATGGTGTTTCCGATCGGTATGCATTTTCCGTACACCGAAACTAATGAAAGACCTTGACTGACATGTAACCTTACTATTAGTCAGTTTCTGCAGGTTGTAGATCAAGAGTTGACCGGGGTCAAAAAGGCTTGGGAGAAAGTCTGGCCAAAGGAGTCAATCGACATGAGGATGACTGCCATTGTTACAGTTAAGCGCCACCATACACGCCTATTCCCTCTTCCAGGTCAGGGCCACGCAAACGGGAACTGTGACGCCGGCACACTTGTCGACAGCGGCATCACATCGCCGTTCTTCTCGGAATTCTTTCTACAATCTCATCATGCACTTAAAGGCACCGCCATCCCAACTCGCTACTTCGTCCTTGAGAATGGCATGAAGCTTTCAGACGTTGAAATCCAGCGCCTGGTAAGTCTCAGAGTATCTTCATATCGAAACTAGTAACTACTAATACTATGTTGTAGACGCATAAGCTGTGCTTCACGTATGTCCGCGCCACAACGGGAGTATCCTACGCTCCACCCGCATACTACGCTGATCGCCTTTGCGAGCGCGGCCGCCAATACCTTCGAGACTGGTTTGCTCCCAATTCCGACAGCGACCACTACAAGGATTACAAATCTAAGAAGCATGGAATTGAAGCAAAGAATAAGAAACAGTTGGACGCAGACATTGCTAAGCTTCCGAAACAGCCAATTCCGGAGGGCCGTCGAAGGGCGAGGAAGTCGGAAGCTCAGGTCAAGCTCGAGCGTGGTAATCGACAGAAGACGGACGATGAAATCGCGAAGGAAGTTTTGGAAAGCGCGAAAGCTCACTTGAACAAGAATCGGGCTGGAGGTTGTGGTCCTTGGCACCAAAGTCTCGACGAAACGATGTTCTGGATGTGAGTGCCGATGGGTGCTGGATCATGAGGTGTGTACGTGAGGGATGGCATTTACTTGGTTGGCTTTTCATCTATTTTTATTGCGCTGGTACCTTTCTTAGTTTACACGTTTCGTTCGTCTGCTTTTCCTGCTTCCGCTTTTAGAGCTCTTGTCATGTTTCCGTCCTGCATTGCTCTGCTGCGTTTCACCACATAGACCGTTGCTTTCTTGCTTACGATAGTCTAATCTATTTTCATCAGCTTCTCCACTTTGTCGTGGATTGTATGTTTAGCACTCAGATTGTAGTCCCCCTGGCGTCATATTATGTAGGACCTCAACAGACCTGGCATAATCAATGTACTAAGCGTCAATAGTACCAAACATGAAACTGTTATTCTGATCATGATGACCACTGAATCACGCGGACAGTTAAGGAAGACAGTATGACATTGCCCTGTAACGACCTCATAGCTATACGTGGTGTCTTTGGAATCCGCACGCGATGTTTTTGTCAGGTATGGTCCGTCAGATCTTGCACTATTCAAAAGGCACAATGAGACATTAAAATCTGATATATTTCCTAGCATCTAAGGCCTTGTTCTATCACACCACACCACCATCGAACACCCAGTCTATCGCTTTGAAGCAATATGTAAACGGAGAGTATGCAAGCCTAAAACATTCCGCTCATAACGCAGGCTATAATCATCCAACTCCGTATATCACCGCTTATTATTAAGTCCTTTTTTTCACTAGCTGTTATCGCTCTTCAAGCATCTTTAGCAATCCCTGAATCTTCGCCAACAACTCTGGTATGCGAAACGGCTTACTAACTACATCATCCATGCCCGACTCCTTCGCCGTAGCAATCTGCTCGCCCCTAACATTCGCCGTCACCGCAATGATGGGCACATGAGCACTCAACATGCCATCCCTTTCCATCTCCCTTATTCGTTTGCAGCATGTTAGACCATTCATTTCCGGCATCTCGAGGTCCATGAGGATGACGGATAATGGTGCGCCAAATGGAGTGTAGTAGGATGTTGTGAGGAGGTGGTCGAGAGCTTGGAGACCATTGTCTGCTGTACTGATTATACAGCCTGCTTTTGTGAGTTGTTTTGAGAGGACTTTTTGGTTAACGAGGTTGTCTTCTACGATGAGTATGTGGAGCTTTTCGTGGTTCAATGGGGGCGAGACGGGCTTGGGATTGTTGTCGACGATACCTGACATCGCGGCGGCAAGTTTGCGGGATGCCTCGGCGTGGTCAAGTTTATGAGGGTGGCTGGAGTGGCTGCGAGTCAGAGGTGGGCGGTTGTTGGAAGACATGCGCTTGCACTGGAGGAAGAAGCCAAAGGTGCTGCCGATACCGGCTTCGGATGAGACGCCAATTTGGCCGCCGTGGAGTTCGGCCAGTTGTCTTGAGATGAAAAGCCCGAGGCCGCTACCACCGTAGTGTGCATGCGTACGCGGCGAGGCTTGAGCGAAGCGCTCAAACAACAGCTCTTTCTCTTCAACGGTGAGGCCGCACCCGGTATCTTCGACCTCAACACGCAGGTATAGTTGTTGTCCGGAGTCCCAACCCTCTGCTGCCGTGATTCGGACTGGTGTTCCTCTTGTCGGGACAAATTGGAATCCCTTAATAGAAAGGTCGGGCTGATCCAGTGATGCACTGACGTGAACTGATATCGAACGCTTAGGTGAGTTTGTCGTAAATTTGATTGCATTCGTGATGAGATTGATAGTGATCTGCAGCAGTCTACTGGGATCCAGCAAAACCCAGTCGACATCAAATCGCTGAAGAGATTCGTGCGGGGCGAAGATGAACTCGATGTCCTTCGCCTGTACCTCTGGCTTGAACATGGTCATGGCGCGCTGGACCACTGCGACTGGTTGCGCTGGGACTGGAGTGATGAGCAATAAATTGGAATCGAGTTTCGAGACAGTAAGAATGTCATCCACGATCGACTTTTGATGCTGTACGCATAGAGCAATGTTATTGGCGGCCTCGATACATTCTGTGGCTACTTTTTGGTCATCGTCGTGGAACTTGTGCTGTGTTAGGGTGTCTCTGATGTCGTCAGCGCAAATCAGAATAGCCGAGAGAGGATTGCGCATCTCATGTGAGGTTATGTCGATGAACTCGTTCTGCTGCCGTTTGGTTTCTTCTGCTTCTCTTATTCTTTGCTCCTGCAAACCTTGTGCCCATTTGATATGTGAAATATCCGCGATGGAACCCATGATGCTAATGACCTCGCCTTCAAGGCCGATCTCGGGTTGTGAGGATGCAAGGACCCAATATTCGATTGGTTCACCGTTCAGATCCCGAGGTTGAGCTTTGGGATTGTTTAGGTGTAACTCACGAGTGGCGGGTTTCAATGTGGTCATCATTTCATCCCACATGGCCTGTGTGATGTCGCGACTCTCGTCTGTCACCAATTTTAAGAAGGATAGCTCCTCGTCACTCTCCCTTGGATGGCCCGTCATCGCATAGAATCGCTCATTTGCCTCGAGTAAGCGGCCCTCTGTGTCGAACAGGTACATGCCAAGAGGCGAAAGTTCAGTCATTCGGCGCATGCGACTAGTCTGAAGCTCCAACTGCTGGGACAACTGCTCTCTTTGTTGCGCTGCGGCTTCAGCTGCTTGTCTGTTTCGACGGACCTCATCTTCAAAGAGCATAACCGATGCGAGGGAAGTAGCTAGCTGCCTGTTGAGCATAGCCGCGAAGGATTTATAATCGTCGTCGTAGGCTCTCCGGGGGTTAATACCGATTAGTAGAAAAGCGCATACATTATCGCCATTTGTTGGTCGGACCGGGAAGATGATAGCCTCTTTGCAGGGGTCACCGTAGCCTCTCCACTCGATGCCTTCTAGTAACGACTCTGGTAATGTGTCGTCTCTTGTCTGTAGCGTAGTCGGCTCTCGAGTACGCATGGCCCTAAATGATGGTGTACGCCGTCAGTATGCGTCTCACATGCAGTTTATGTAATAACGTTACGTACTCCCTAAATGCTGGTATGAAACCCTCTTGACTTCTTTTGAGATCTAGCTTCTGTGGGGAAGCTGGGTGCCCTTTGGGTATGCCAATGGAGCCTTCTAGAAGACAAGACTTCATGGATATGGTACTGTCGGAAGAATGAGATGCTGTATCAGCATCATCCGCGTCGATGATTGAGTACAGTAGCGCAAATGGTACGTCATGAATATTGTGCTCTAGCCCCTCAAGGACCTGCTTCCAGAATTGCTTGACTGTTCGTGTCCCATTCAGACATTCGCCAAGATACCGTAGCATCTCCATTCGCCTACTACTGATCGTCTGATAAGTAGTTTCAAATGGAGCATTGTAAAAGCCCAGTATACGGTCCGTGCCTCCGAAGACCGGTACGAAAGACCAAGAGAAAAACGTTTCTTCAAGGTATCCATATCGCTCAATTGGTAGTGGGTCATTCTCCTTTCGTATACTATGGCCTGTTCGAGCACATTCGCGGAAGATTGGAGCAACGCCGTCCCACAATTCGGAGAAAGGGCCACTGAATCCGGTGCCCATTAGCTCAGGATGCTTATTGCCAGCCACCTCATTCTTGTAAGCTTCGTTGTAGATTAAAGATAGTTCCTCGCCCCAGAAAAGAGCCGCAGGGTGGGGATTGCGCATTAGCAGATTCACAACCTCCCGAAATTGGAGTGACCATTCATCCATAGGGCCCAAAGGCGTGGCGGCCCAGTTCACTTTCCTTGCAAATGCGACATGTTCAGGTAGATCGCCAACAGGATTCGGAACAGTCCAGTCAGGAACAATGTTGTCGGGTATCGATAATGTCACAGATGAGCTGGTTCCAGAAGTATCCTTGCTCGTATTCTTGCTAAGAGTAACCGAAGGTGTCTCGGACTGCTGTACATTTGGGAGGATCTCCGTTGTAGGAATTGCTGCTGCAGAAGACTGAGCGCTTGATTGAGCAGCATTCGGTGGGTTCGAGATGTTTTTATTTGGTTTTGATCTAGGAGGAGGCACAAAGAGCAAATTACCCTTTGGAATGTCCGAGGTCTGAAAAAGCGCATTGCCAGAGATGACGCGCCACCTCTGTCGGATAGTCGAGCCGGTCCACAGCAGGCTTCGATATTGCAGAGTAAGAGGAAAGACATCTTTCGACTCGTTGAATCTGCTGACACCTGTTGCCCAATCTCGGAACTCGTCGTACGTCGTATTGTCGCTACCAGGCTCCACAGGGTCCTCAGGAACGCCTCTAATACTATCCAGCAGTTGATCATGCTGCCTCAACGCGGTATTGCAGAATATAGGCCGAATCGCACGCTTATCGTCTACAATGTAGTCGGGATCTAAGTCAACGAGGAAGGTTGGGCGCGAATCTTGATCCCAGATTTCTTGGAGGCTGATGCTGTCCAGCTCTCTGAAGGCGGCGACTTCTTGGGCATTTTTGAGGTCGAGTTCAGAAGTCGTGTCCGGCGCTGTCGGCTCTACATGCTCTGGCAACTCTGTCGATGCGCCAGCCATGGGGAATCCACGCGTGGAATCCTGTGTCCCTGAACGATAGTACAGTCTGGCGGGGCGCGGACAAGATGGGCAGTGCCACAAAGAGGGAGATGGGGATCGACGATGTCCGATCTTTGCCATCGGTAAATTTCTATCACGCTTGTGCCGGACCCTTGAAAGTGCGCATGCAGTTGCCGAGTCTAGCCAGCCACAGACATGTCGCGATTCCAGAAAAGGCCCACGGGCAATCGCAACCAAGATTTGGAGTGACTGAAGGGGCAAAAAGTGCCGCTGATGGCTTCACATCTCATGCGTTGGGCTAACTCTTCCACCCGCAATACACCTTTCGTCTCCAGGGCTTCTTGAACAGTTCTGAAACCTTTGTTTCCCGAGCGCTTTCCGGATGTATGGCGCGAAACATAATGCGGCTAACTCGCCACACCTATCGGTCGGTGGGCATCTGCATCATCTCCTCGGACGGCCCGCGTCTCGCTACACCAACAGTTTATGCTTCATTCCTCTCTGCTCAGGCGCGTCGTAACCCTAGTGTGCTTGTCGCTCAGGCCAATACGTACCCATTTCCCGTGAATGGACTCATATTATCCACATCGTGAAAATCGATAGCCGTGTGGAAGGGGTCATTTGGAACAATACGCGGTAAACGTTGGCGTAAGATCACGCCACCACGGATTTGAACGACAAAGTCCAAGTGAGACAGAGTAGAGCCGCGCCTTCACATATTTATCCAGGTGAGACACGAATAGCTACGAATGATCAAATACTCGCATTGCGCTTATGACAACAATGTGTATGTAGCAGATGCAAAAATACAAATACAACAGCTCCTCCCCTCTCCATCACAGTGCCTTCAAATCTGCGACCTTATGTTTCCAAGGCCCGTCTAAGCCCTCATTCAAGTCATACTTCTGCGCACCTTCATCATCCAGCACAGTAACGCTCTTCACTCCTACCCTCGTTTCGAACCCAAACGACCCATCCATCTTGATCGAGTCACCATCCCAATTGAAACTAATCTCGCTAACTCCGCTCTGCACAAGGCTCTCCCCATCATCAAGATACAACGTTCCTTCCGCATTCCCATCCTTATCGGGCGCCACAAGCAACTCAAAGTTCTGGTCTCTTAGCTCCCTCGTTGTCATCGCGCTCTTGGCACGTAGAGGTATGATGGAGCCTCCGCGCACGAGGATAGGGATGTCGCTGTCGGACACATTGGAGTATGTGATTGTTGTCCCTGCGCCTGAAACGGGCTTCTGCGTAGCAAAATCGTACCAAACGTCGTCAGGAACGTAGAAAGACACTGAAGTAGAGGCCTCCTGGGTAACAGGGTTGATGAGCAACGAAGGGCCGTACAAGAATTGGGTCTCAATGGCGTGGGTATTGCCATCGGAAGGGTAGCGCATCCTGAAATGCCATTAGCTAAGGTATCCTCGTGACAATTTGATAGTTGTAAGCTCACCACAGAGGGGCAAGCATCGGAGTACCGTCTACCGTCTGCTTGTGCATAGCAGTATAGATATAGTCGAGCAAACGATATCGAATATCGATAGCTTTTCTCGCTGCAGCGGCCACAGACTCCCAGCGATACGCTTCCTGTGGGATAGCTCCATCGACGTTGTGATTTCTGTAGAAAGGATAGAAGGCGCCCAGAACAGTCCAGCGAGCGCAGAGGTGCTCATTGGTGTTTTCGAGGAAACCGCACACATCAGCGCCAACCTGCATCACGTCAGTATTCAAAGGGGAAGTTCGCTTGTCAGATACTAACCATGGGCACTTGGAAAAATGACACAAACTGGAGCAGATGACGGATGGATGTGAGGTATTGATCCCACGCTGAGATGTTGTCCCCCAGCCAGTGGCCAACGTAGCTTCCAGCTCCAACAAAGGTGCTGCGAGTGATGACCATAGGGCGCTTGTCGGGTCGTCGCTTGAGCATACTATTTCGGCTTGCTTCGCTCATCATTGTGCCATACCTGATATTCGTGAGTTTCGTGCTAAATTAATATTGCCTCAGACATACAAATTGTGAGTATCGTACTCAGCCCAGCCACCTTGGTGTATGAGGTCTGTGTTTGCAGTTCTGTTGCTTAGAATGCCGAATTCATTCTTAATTTTGTATGATGGGTCGATAAGATTCCGGCCAAGAAGCCCTTTCTTGGTATCGTTTGCCTGACGAGTAATAGGAGCGGAGACTTTAATCTGAGGAGCAACAGCTCGAGGCATAAGAGCACGATGAGCAACTTGCTGGGAAGCATTTGGCGCCTTGTAACCAAACTCAATCTGAGCAGTATCGTCCTCTTGAGCCTCAGGGTTGTCGCACGGAAAATCGCAAAAATTGGAAGGCTCGTTCATGTCAATCCACAAAGCGTCAATATCAACCCCTGTATCGGCATCAAAGAACGTGGCGAACTCATTGTCCCAATAGCTTTGCGTGTTCTCGTGGAACCAGTCTGGGAAAGCTGTCACGCCAGGCCAAACCCTTCCCTTAAACACACTACCATTGGACGTCTTAAGGAAGACACCCTTATCTAGACCATTGTTGTAGGCATCGTAGTCTTGAGCGGCAACAGCTAACAAGTTCAGCGACATGTCTCAATAACAATCACCAAGAATACTAACCTGGATCTACCATAACAATGTAATGTTGATCGTTTCCGTGTAGATCATCGATCAAGTCTCGCATGCCATCAAGTGGGAATTTCTCTCCTAGTGTGAAGACCTTGTAGTTGTCCATGTAATCAATATCTGTATACATTAGCATTGTAGCTACACCATACCTGCGAGAAGGACATACCCGTCCACATCGTTTCGAGAGGAATGTTAGCCTTGCGGTAATTTGCCACCACATCAGCAACCTCGTCGACGCTCTTGTATCCAAATCGACATTGATGGAATCCCAAACCCCAGTATGGCATCATGGCGGCTTTCTGCGTGATCTCGCTGTACTCACGAGCAACGTCAAGTGGACTTGGTCCGGCCATGAAGTAAAGGTCGATGACTCCACCTACTACGTTATATTCTAGGTATTGGCCGTTGTCATTGTTGATCTTGATGTCCATACCATTGCTGTTCAACAGAAGCACACCATGTGATTTACCAGAATCTACTCGTTGTTCATAGTAAACTGGGTGTGTGCCGTACAGATTGGAGTTTTGTGGCACACCGCCGGCATCGCGTGCCCACATAGTTCGGACATAGTTGGAAGTGGGCAGCCGCAAGGAGTCGGTATGCTCGCCTAGGCCGTATAACGACGGGTTATCAGGTAGTGAAGTCCTTAGTCGCCAATACTGCGTTTCAAATATGAGATTAGAGCCTTTCGTCGAGAAGATTGCCTCGCTATTGTTCTTTCGCGTAACGGTGAAGCTGAATGGCTCTTCTTCTATAGATACATCGAGTAGAGACGCATCGGAGCTGACAGATCCTGATGGCCGTGGAACGACGAAGTCGGGAACTTGATATACTTGCTCATCTTTATCGTATATAATTATGTGGAGACGGGAATCTGAGGGTCGTCAGCAAGTTGTTCGATGTACATTGCGCGGTAGTACGATGCATTAGCCGACACAGAAGCCGAAACCACGCCCCAAACAGGCCAACTCTCGGGGCACGCTCTGGGTGCTGATGTGCATATGAGGCACTTGGGCTTGAGAGAATCCTAACACACCTGTCTGCCACTCTGCTAAGAAACGCAAGTCCTGCAAGTCTTGACTATGAATGTTGCATTCTGTCCCAGCCAATGACAAATCCGCTGTGAATCTGCTATCCGAGCGTTGGACATTGCTGGCTTTGTACCCTGGGCAGCTGTCAGCCCTTTTAAGCGGTACCGCGCTCCCCCATTTGAGGAAGCTAGTCCACAGGAGGTAGCAGGCCTGCAGAAGTGTCATGGTCGCGGGCATGGCGTGGACGATAGGTAGGGAGTCATTGCTGCCAGATGAGACCGACCGCCCTATATAGTCGACTAAACAAGGTCCTTAGCCCTTGCTTTCCTTCATCATCGTGAGAATCGGTCGGTTCGCCAAGTGGTGACCTGGATTCCATAGTGCAGCAGGGACTCGGGCGGGACGGCGTTGATCTTACAGGTCGTCACGAGTGCATCCATTGTAATCTGCCGAAAAGCAGTAGGGCGATCTGATGGGTGCTAGGGGGGTACAGTGGACCTGCCGAATTGGGTTTCTGGGGAAGGGTCTGGGATGGAAATGAATGGTACATGTGGTCGGGAGCAAGGGTTAATCCGGCGCCGGACGTTGCTGCAGTGGTAGGTGGCATGAAGCCATGATCTACTGTGCATGCCATGAGGTAATCCTAGGGGTTAGTGAGTTTTGGCGGCATTTGCGGGGTAAATAACAGTCTCGGCACTGGGAGTGCTCCAGGTACAGTGCAGCCTTCGAGGTTGCATGCTAGCAAAATGAACCAAACCCTCATGTAGAGTGTCAGCCGTCGAGTATAGAAAGTTGCGTGATTATTCAGAAGTTTGGGACTTTGCGCAAGCGAAGAAAGGGAGAACCGAACTTCAGCCGCCAAGTCATCACATAATGCTCCTTCTGTTTATTACGGCGGCTCTTTCTCTCTATCCCCAGAAGCGGCTAGCACAGCAATGTGCCACGCAACCCTACCCGCAGGGTCACAAGCCACCATCACCACAACATCCTCATCCATTCATCTCTCTCAGCGGTCAAGCGGCCAATAATTTTCTACACATCGCTGTAGCGTCGGCATCACAACCTTCTGCCTGACGACGTCATTTCAAGTCATATCCCAAGGGAGCTCGCGCTCCCTCCTTTGGTTGCCAGCCAAGCCATATGCACTATCTAGATCGATCTTGGGGAAAGCGCCTAAAACGTATCCATGAGCCAGGTCCTCGAAAGCTCCTTCATCTCAGGAAATTAAAGAGGCATTCCATTACCGCAAATACTCGGGTGATCGACCCGCGCGAAGATCTGGGGTTGAACGCTTAGCACGGTGGACATTAACGCGACCCCTCAACATAAGCGCTGCAGTGACTTACAGCTGACCCACTCCGCAGAAATGCTTGGGTCAGATCAGCAATCGCCCGAAACGTTCGCAAAAAAGGTCATGCGATGCCGTTGAATGCCATGCTGCATTCTTCCCTGCGACATGAGGGCATTCACGTGTGAACCTCCGAATCACTCAGAAGACAGAACATAGCGGAACACAACTGAGTTGCCCTTTGCGGAAAGTCGACGACACCCATTTCGTGAGAATCCAGAACTAGCTCAAGGTTGTGATAATTCGTTCATTTCTACCTGCCGAATGGAGGCTCCCAAGCTTGAATATTCCAATTGCTCACACAGCACGTTTGAGACATGTGTGAAGGGTTTATGCAATCACCATCGGCTGGAACAACGACCCTATCCTGGCTGTTGTTAGCACTCATCAAATTTTGACAGGGGATGTTGGCCGTTTACATCTGAAGCTGCTCCCTCTGCGTTACCCTAACCGGCTCTCAATGCCGAACCTGCTTGGCTCCTGGACCTAGGAATGCTAATTTCGCTCGGGTGAGTAAGTGCATCCAGATCTTTCTTCCAAAGGGCTGTTTCTATCCAGATCTCGCCTAGTCCTATTCGTCATAAAGTCTGCAAAAGCGTCAATGTCGGCTGCAAGCGCTATCTCGAATACGATCGAAACGATCTCAAGGCATCGCTAGTAGATTTCATGGTAGGAATCCTGTGTAGTAATGGCTGCAGTCTCCCCCACGGCTTGTATTACTTCTGATGCCATCGATAGTGGTGGCCGCCAGTTGTCTCGATGAAGAATGTTAGGTTCGATATGGGTACAGGTCTGCTCATGACCAAAACTGCATGGACGCCAAATTCGTCGCCCTGGACGACGCCACGTTTATTGTACGTAGCATCAATTCTTTTGTCTGCCACATTCTGACCTGTACGCTTACATGGTCCGACCACTGTCGGCCGTTGCTAATTCTATAAAATGTCTTCCACTACAACCTTTTTCCAATAATTCCCCGGGTCTGACGGGCCAATTGAAGGCAGGCACATTTATATCGAGACCCCATTGATGTCTGGACCTACAATCTTTGGAAACTGATGAGTTTCACTCATAAGGGTCTCGTCCATGCGCATCTCCCGCTATAGATACGAATGGTTCAAAGCACTACGTTATGAGCAAACCACTCTGGAATAATGATCCAAGTCTTGCAATGTCTGTGCCCGCAGAACATGAAAAGTGGTTCCCGGTGTCATTCGCAGCCTCCTTCTTGTGTCTGGCCTCTGGATCACACCCGGGCAGAGATGCATCAGGCCTAGTACTATTACTTTCTACGACAGATAAGCACAGGCTTCCTATCAAGCAGACTATCAATCCCCGATCAATGCCAACTGCTATATTGGTGGTTTCAATGCTGAGAAGAACATAGCTTACGCATACGGAGCTACATGCTTCCGATTGAGGCTGGCATAGTCTGGGTACTCTTCCGCGACGAGTCCATCGAAACACTGTCAGGCGTTAGATTTATTCGAAGTCGTAAAGCGATTTCATGAGTCAAACGTCTTCGACGAACTGCAACTGAGCTGCCAAAAGGCTGAACAGGTAAGGCTTTGCCAATACGCAACGGTGAACCCGATATTCATCCGGGACCTCTGGTGGGTCATTATGGACGACGGTCAGCAAGTAATAGTTTGACGAACAGTAGCAACCCAGAGGTCCAGTCAACAGCAATCAATCAATCGAACACTGCGACATCTATCAATCTAGACAGTGCTCCAGCTCCAAGAAGGATGGGACGAGGGACGGTCTGTCCTCACTTGCATATGGCCACTTAAGATGCTTGTCCAATGCAACTCATTGAATTCACGCAAAGGTAATCTTCGCTACCAGCATCATCATTCGACGTCTACGCAGCAACAGAATCGTAAAAGAGCATCATGCCGCATCTACAAAGACCTAATTCCGCTGTTTGCCCGTGTGCTCGTTAGCATCTCACGATCAGACAGCGGTTACTGAGATACTATTCTCCTCCTGATCTACCATTACCTATATAACCCACAATATGCATTAGATCTACAGATCTCCTCGGCGTAGGCCAATCCCTGGGTATCATGACTTCTCCGATCCTACCGAAATCCAATAGTTCCATAGATCCCCTCACATGACCGTACAGCACTTGAGCGCCTTCAGCAGCCTCGGAAGCCCCTTCTTAACCATCTGCTCAATCTCATCATTCTGGTTCTGCTGCCCACCGCCATGATGCTGTTGCCCACCATGATATTGTCCGCCATGCTGTTGCCCTCCCCCAGGGTACCCACCATAGCTAGGCGCCGGCGGCATATCATGGATGGCACCGCCCTGCAAGTTCACGAAAATCCTTCCCTCGTTGTCTTCAGTCCTATACTGCAGTCCCAAATCGCGACACACTTGCTCCACGCGCGGCTTTATTTTCTGCACATGATTCGTGCTGTGATTCCCCTTGCCCACAATGACATGTAAATGGCTTTCCCCGCGCTGCCTAGCAGCCTTGATCCTTTCCTCTAGCACATCCTCCGCCTCCTCGACGAACAGCCCGTGCAAGTCGATGGTGTCGCCTGGGACGCGGCCGTCGGAGTTATTTGCGCGGAAAATATAGTCGCGCGCTTGGCGATTGTATTGTTCCATCTTCTGCGCGTGTTTCTTTCCTTCCTCCGAGAGCTCATGGGCGCGTTGGCCATCACCTTGTTCGTAGGCTTGGTGCGCGCGGTCGAAGCAGGAGCTGCGTTTGGCGGCTTCTTGTCGGGCGAGATCGCGGAGGCGGTCGTACTCGGCTTCTGTGTCGGCAGAGGAGTGATTGAGCGCTGTAAGGTGTTAGGTAGAGATCTTGGGCTGACATGGAGGAATGGATGTGCTTGAAGTGTGGTTGAGGGATGTGGTTGGGGATGTTCGACGTACAGCGCGGGCCCAATTGGAACATCTCCATGGCTGACATGTTGCCGCGGCACCAAGATGAGGTAAGAATAACTGTGGGGTGTGAGTATCGTGGTGTTGATGTTCCTCGGCACGCGTTTATGATTGAAGATCGATGCCAAGCGATCGTGCGCCAGCGAGATGGAGTATCCAAATCGGTGTGAGGCAGAGTGGAGAAAACCGGGGTTCCCGGAGAGTCTGGACTGTCGAAATTGAGTAAGGACGGCTGAGCCTAGCACAATTGCTGCACGTGGGACTGTATGTGCATACATGTAATGAATTGAGCTGATCTGAATCGACTGCGCCATATCTAGGCATCTGATCGTGATTCTGTTGCTTCAACATTGCTGCGGGTATCAGGTTTGTGGAAATACGCCGTGCTTGCTTTTACGGCTGTCCTTGATCATAACATTGGATAACCCTATAATCGAATCTTCGGCCCAACAAACACAATCAGAAAAGCAACCAACCAAAGCCCAGCGATCATGCCATAGAGCTTCAAGCGTGCCCACCAGCCCTTGCCCTCAGTCATTCGCCGCAGGGTGCCCATCCTTTTACTGGCAGCATCCATGCCCAGCGTATTTTTATCCAAGCCGGAGACAGCTCGATCCAACACGCCCTTGTCGCCCTCCAATGTGTTGCCAAAATGTATCGACTGCTGTTTCAGCTGCTTAGCCATTTCGAGGAGGCTCGTCGTCAGCGATTCTTGTTCAGACCGATCGTACGAGAGTCGCGCTTCCGTCTGCGTGAGTGAAGGGTCGCCTGTCGTTGTCGTGGGTTTCGAAGGGAATAGTGAGTTCCCGCTTGCTGTTTGTGCACCGGGCACATCTTCTGCTTTGCCTCTCTGCCGTAACTGTGATGCGAGACCTTGCGCTGCATTCTGAAAAGCTTCGTTGCCCGGCCCCTCTGACGCGGTGATATCTCTGCCTGCATCTGCTTTTACTCGTGGTGCGTATGAGGGGAATTGGTCTTCATCTTCATCTTCTGAGTCTATGGACGCTTCTGATTGCGCGTCGTCTAGCTGATTTAGCTCGTATATCCTTTGATTGAGCTGTTTGATAAGCTCGCGTTTCTGTTGGAGGTCCTTTTGGAAAACGCTTTTCTTGGATTTGGAGGACAAGGTCGAGGTCGAGTGTTCAAGATTGAGGAGAAGCGTGCGCGCGTGCTCGATGTTCTATTCTGTGGGTTAGTAACAAGAAGGTATGCTACTAGGAAGCTGTCAATTTGATCGAATATAGATTGTTTGGTGTCTATCGGAGCATCGCGGCTTGGTCTTGTTCCTCAGGATTGTCCTAGATGACGCACAGCGAGTCGACCGACGACTGGAGCCAACAATACCAGATCAATCCGCAAGAGAAAACAAGTAGGAGACATGATAAAAGCTTACAGCACTAACACGCGCCCGCTCATAGCTTGAACTCCTCAACTGCGGCGACGGCTCTACTAGTATTATGTGTTCTAGTCTCGATAGCAATCGGTTGAGGTTGATGGACGTAGGATCCGGATAGCCAGTTGGTGAGCGCGCTCTAGTTTCCATCTTTTGGTCTTAGAAATCCAGTACTGGAATATTTCTGTCGCACGGGCAATGCGAACGGGCGGTGGGGATGTGTCCGTTAGGCTATTCGAATAGATACTGGTTTGGGAGGTTGTAATGCCGGCGCGACAAAGGCGCACTAGTAGACAAGATATCCTACAAAGCTTGGAGAGTCTCCTGCGTGTTCTGGCAATATTGTTCTGGCGGACTTGCTGCTGTGAAGTGTTGTTGATTGACCAAGTGTCAAGTTAAATTGAGCGGCGTGAACGTCACTCTTCGCGCTAACTTAATGGATCTTCCCCGCGCTTAGTCTAAGCTCCACTCACTCTGGGCAACAACATCATGGGGTATCATCCTGTAAAGACTATCAAACCTAAAATATTGATTCATAGCATTTCGTAACTAATACATTCAGCAACAATCTGCAGAACCATAGAACCCCTTATCCCTACCAGAAAGAATAAAGCCAAGATCTGCTACCGAACGATATCAATCTAGCTCACTTCGATAGAGGAACAGTCTGCCCTCTTATTGCCTAGTCACCCTCCCGAATATGAAATCTGGCGGGTCTACACTCGTTCGTAAGTGAAAATTAGCGATTCAGAGTACTCGTGTCTCTGGGCTCCTTTGGCTTCTGTGCTTGGGGCTGAGCTGCTGGGCCACGGGTAAAGCTATGATATGTAAGCATAAAGAATTGATATGATGGATAGGTACTCACTTGTTCCACATGGAGCCTAGGAATCCAACCTTGCCATATGAATCCTGTAGTGACTGTCTCCTGTTGGTGTGTTGCTCATCCTGGGGACGCTTCAGTTGCTCGAGGTTTGCAAAACGTTGTGCGGCCGACGACTAGGTTCAATTAGTATGCGGATGTTGCGGAATCAGGCGTGGATTGGACAATATGCTCATACCCTTCGACGCTCAGTAGGAGAAGATGCAGAAGTCGTTGAAGAGTCCGATGCTCGTCGGTCAGCTTCTTGTTTGGGTCCTTCTGGCATGGCGGGTGTAGTGCTATCTCCAAAGACCTTGTGGCTTTGGGATGAGTACTTCTGGTGGAATGGAGAAGGCATTTTGCGAAGATGAAAGTCGATGGATCTGATATAGGGTTTGATTTAGGGATGTAGATGGAGAGGAGCAATAGTGATGGCACTTCATTCAAAGGGAAGCAATAGTGATATAACCACAGCAACCCCTCTCTAGCTGGGCTGGCCGCTCAGGTGAGCATTACGCAAACGGTGCTTGATCGTGCCAATCAGCAAGGGATTGAAGCTCCCCCGCATTCTGATCGTGCAGCTGGACCCTGGGAAAAGATAAATGACATGGAAAGATATTGACGCTTATCTTGATTAGATCGGACATTACTGGATGCTACTGACGTCTAACGAATAGGAAGGATAATAATGATACGCACTCAATGTAATTGGCGCTGGAACGAATCCAAAGAACATTGGGTCACGACTCGTCTGGACTGTTGACAAGGTCCTGGATTTGGCATGACCATGAACAATCCGCACGATCTCGACAAGTGAAAGGTTGCTAAGAACTGAAGACACTAAGCTTTGACTGCACTTGTGTGGGGAAGGAAGTCGATCGCACTAGCTTTTGATGGCACAGTGTTGGCTCAGGGGATACAGTTCGCTGCTAGCCCTGGAGCTGCTGGTACATAGTTAGATCAAAGGTCTCTGACGGCATCGTTTGAGATAACAAGCTCCTATTCCTTGTGATCATGCGCCTGCGCGCTGTGCTTGACGTGGGCGGCTGGATAATGCACGCTCTGGGCATCGACCTTGCCGCAACAGAGTCAGTTCCCGTCTCTCAGAGAAGGCAGGCGACTCAAGGCTCTGTTCATGTCTTGCTCGACGGTCGCGGAACCTTCCTTCTTTTTAGGCTGCACAAGATCCAGTTGATCGCACTGCTATCGTCATGAGGCGGGATGTGAAGACCGGAGGACCTGGATAGATGACATCATGACGATGACTAAAGCTTGCGCTTTACCGCATTGGGCGCACCGAAGTACAGCCGGCTAGCGAATGTCCATCCGCAAAGTTTGTTGCCGTCCATGCCTCTCGCTCCTCAGCCCCTCACAAGGCATTTCGAAGGCGTCTGACGACGCGAAAATCTCTCACCACATGGCAAGTCGACCACTGATTTGTGAGATTGCAGTCAGCTGGTAGCCGCGAGCATATGCCGTCCTTTTGAGGCTCTGTGCAGTTGGGCAGCAATCCGCTCCCCTTGGAGAAGATTGACAGGTACTGGTGCCCATCTCCCGGCCCCGAGAACACCGTGCCGGGCCGACGAAAGAGAGCCTGTGGATGGCATTTCGCACCTGGTGCCAGGAGTCAACTCGAAACCTTCACCATGTTGCAGGACTGAGATGTTGCAAGATGCGGTTCGCCTCGCTGAATCTTTTATCACCTCCCTGACACCTGCGCTGGCTCGAATCTCGGGTTAGCTTGTGCAGAGCCCACGACATGGAAACAAGAGCATAACAGTAAAGGTACGTTGGTCTCCCTTTTCTTAACACTACCGGCCCTTTTCGTGATGATACCACAAACATAAGCATAGTTCATCTGATGGTCAACGACCAATTGAGGAACCAAACAGCAAACGTCTTTCGCTCCTATCTGATATCCAAAAACAAAACTTCCCTCGTGTATTCGTTCTCTGGAACTTGCTCTGACGAGATAACAGGATGCAACATTGAAAATTTACGGCATAGTCATTGTGTCACAAAGGTGGGTCCGGCTTGGCTTGGACGAGGAACAAAGCCATTGTTCGGCGGACGTCGTTTTCCACTTTTCTAAGCAATATGTGGCACACCGTTCCCCACGCACAGCCGCCGACGCACCCTGTGCAACAAAATGTTGTCCAATGTTGTCCAAGTGATAGCTACTGTAATTCTGTGTCACTGTGAAGTATGCAAGTGCGGCCGTCATTCTGTCATGGGGCGTTGTCAAATGCAGCCCTCTCGGCACTGATGGTGCACAATGAAATGCACAGTCGAGATAGCATCACTAAGGCTCGGTAGAGAAGCATATACTAACAGGCACAAGTGAGTCGGCTCAAGGGAAGACACGACCGTCCTCCCATATGCGACATCGTATCAATCAGCAACTATGGCGTGCTAGCTTGCTGTGCGAGGCTCTGCCTTTGATTGCCTGCAATGCGTCCTTTCTTGGACAATCTGCGAATCCATAGCACCACCGCAGGCGTCCTGCGCGCTGATCCCGGGCGCAGACGAAAAGCGTATTCGAGCTGGTGCACGCTCGGCTGCAGTCGTGCCAGGCATTCGCAGGTTTGGCGGCGCTGTCGAGCCGGAATCCGAGGACGCGGTTGCGAGGATCTTTCCTAAAGGCGCAACCCTGACGTGCAATTCAGTTTAGATTCACACTAAATCCATGAGCGACGACTGAATTTCGCCGACCCGGTCGCTGTCCTCAGCACCTTGACGGCGTGTCAGGGTGTCTTGGAAGCCGAGGGTCATCCCTCTGACGTTGACAGGCGGGACGCAGGGTGATAAGAGCGCAGCCGTCCCATCCCAATTGTGCGCGATTTTGGCCAATTGGTTTTGGAACCGCCGAAGGACTGCAACAGGATTTTACTCGTGGGATATGGCCCCACGTCCTTGGATGCGTTGGCAACACTAAGCCACCAACCGGTCAGCACCCCTCGTGCCGCCCGCACCCTTCTCAGCTCCCTCGTTTCCTCCCTCCCTCCTCAACACCACTGCAGAGACACTCGACGACAATCGCCATCGCAAACAAGACTCTATCGACCAACAGTTCTTGCGATATTTGCCAGATTTTAAGAACACATTCAACAAACAATCAAGAGCCCTCGCTCAGGATGACAATTCGGAGCCCAGACAGAGCCCTACCCAGGTACTTACTGCCCAACGATTTCCCCCCAAATCGTTTTGCTTGCTTTGCTTGTTTTTTGTTCTTTGCATTGTTGCGACATCATGTATACTCGACATCATGTTTTCATTTCTTGTCAATTTGTTGTTTTATGTTTTTCGCCATTATAGCAGCCTAGCTCCACAGGATACCCAGAGGATTCCACAGGACAAAATTCCACAGGTGCTTCCACCCGGAGAGGATCAATTGAAGGCCACTTTCGTTGTGTTTCTTACTAGCCGGATGCTCAAATGGACCCCTGGAACAATCGCTCCAAATCGAACGGTCGGCTTCACTGCCCATGCGGTGTCTGTAGATTCAACAACCTCGACGCTTCGATGCCTCGAGCTCGGAGTTTAGTGGTAAAGCTGTCGAAAAGTCGGTGAACACACGAGTAGAACTACGCTAGTTCCAAGTGCAACTGCGCGCTTCGTAATGGACCGTGGTCGACAGCGACAAACTATTCTGCAACGCCGTGAGGACAACGTAGGCATCTCCTGGTAAAGTCGTTCAATAATGTTCTTGTTCGACAGCGCCAAGCGACACACGACTAGTAGTATCACTGCACACAACCCACCTAGGAACTGCTGTACTCCAGGACCTGTCTTAGAGGATCAACCCACGGAGAACCCCAGAGCGGAACAGCCACAGGGACAACTAGATAAAAACTCTATGGAAGCTAATTTAGATCGACTACGGTTGAGACTTGATTTGGAGCTATTTGGAGGGATACCAAGTACGTACCATGGGCAAAAGTTTGCCTATCCTCATCGCTCCTTTGATCGCGAAACTAACTTGGAGTGTGCTTAATGAAGGGAGTGAGGAGTTCTGGACCAACTGCACTGTGCTTTCCGTTCTTCTGGACTATTCTACACCTCCGTTTTGCCTTTGCCTGGATAGGATCTGTCTTCCACAGGAAATCCATGGGGCTTTTCATCACGGGACCTCCTGGATTCACGTATTCACAGAGTGCTGTAGGACTTCAGCAATCCGTTCGCCTTGTCGTTACTGATATTGACGCGATCCGCTTTATCTAGGTGCGTGCTGTTCAGTCCCATCTTACTGATCTCAGCGTAGCTTTGCTAACGTATCTTTACCTTTAGGGCTTTACTGGTTCTTCCGGGTTTCTACTAACATGGCGCTTTCTTTTGTCAACAGTTCTGCATCTCTTTTTGCTGCGTTTTTTGTTCGGCACTAACCCTGGTCTTCAGCGACTCTTTCTTCGACTCACCACCGGAGCCTGCGTTCTTGATTTCAAACATTACCGAGTGGAGAAAGGATATCCCAACACCCGTTGTACCCGCACAGGACTTCCCTTTCACATCAGAGTTCCAGGACATGCACACCTCAGATTTCTTCGAACTGAAGGACACTGCTTCTGAGTGCAGCATGGACAGCGCATACCAGAGCCAGAGCGGCGCCAGCCGGCACGGGACCAGGAAGCCAGATGGAAAGCCTCAGGATACTCGGAGCCGAATGAGCAATCAGTTCGTTGGCGGCGATATCTATTCGCCATCACTAAGCTCTGACAGCTACAACGCATTTCCGGATCAAGCTCTGGACATGAACCAAATGCAACCTTCTACCTCTACCGGAACCTGGGAAGCCCCGGAGGGATCAGCCGTATATGCTAATTACACTGCTGGACAGGATTTTCCTCAATACTCGACTACGAACATCCACCGTTTCACGCCTTCCTCTACAATAAACATGTCGTCCCAGTGGGCTACCTCTGACGCACAGTTTCAGAACAGCCCGTTCAACTTCACATCGTACTCTAATGCGCAATCATCTCACGACATGATGTTTAACACTGCGGCTTCATCTCAACGACAATGGAATAATGCTTCCTTCGATGCCTCAGAACGTCCAGTCGCTGTGCGAAGCTCGTCTTCTTACACCATCCAAGAAGATTCGCGACGAGCCTCTGCTCAAGACGCCACTTTTGGCGCATTCGTTGCAACGCCTACCAGCACAACCAGCGTCCATTTCCCTCATGGCGTAGAGTTTGATGAGTCAAGGATCTTGGAATTAAGGTGAGTTACCCATTCCATGTAGTCACTGTTTTGAGACAGAAGCTGACAGAGGTAAAGGAACGAGAATGCAGACACCACTTCAGCCTCCCTCCCTACCCAATCACTAGACGATAACGATGAGATCCTCTCACAAGCCGAGACTGCCGAAGCCAAGCTTGAAGAGGAGCGCACGAAAGTTGCACGCAGCCATCCGCTGTACCAGCAACTGCCAGACAAGGACGGCAAATACCGCTGCCCTGAGGAGGGCAAATCTGGATGTAACCACAAGCCAACGTCGCTGAAGTGCAACTACGACAAGTATGTCGACTCACACTTGAAGCCCTTCCGTTGCAACAAGAAGACGTGTGTTGGTGTCCAGTTCTCGTCTACCGCATGCCTACTCCGTCATGAGCGAGAAGCTCACGGCATGCACGGTCACGGGGCCAGGCCTCATCTATGCCACTTCAGAGACTGTGAGCGAGCGGTCCCAGGCCACGGATTCCCCCGTCGCTACAACCTCTTTGATCATATGAAGCGAGTACACCAGTACGATGGCCCTACAACGGAACCGTCGCCGCCTGCCATGCAGGGACAAGTTCAGCGCAAGCCTGTGAGCCGCAAGCGAAAAGCCTCAACCGAGGATGTCAGCGAGAAGAGACAGAAGGCCGTGAAACTGTCTGCAGAGCAACAACGTCAGCAACGTCGCGATGCGCTGACTCAAGAATTCTTGAGCAAGAAGCAGCACATCATTGGTATCCTGACAAACCTCAGTGGCCCCAGCGACCTTCGGGACGACATCCAACTCACTAAGGAGGTTGTAGGTCTGCACGATATCTGCACCAAGTACAGAGAAGTCTTTGGTGGCTGAACAACCAACGTCTAGCGGCCCCCGGCTGCTGTGACGCCTGATGAAGGTTTGTCTTCACATCCGGATTTGCTCAACCTCTTTCCCTATGGACAACATATTTGCTTGCTTTCAGCGTTCTCCGAATGCCTGGTGGATTCCCGCGCACCCAGCGGACGAAGGATATACATTCCCACATGCCGGATGGACCTCACATTGCTACATGACCACAATGGATCCAAGCCCAGGATACCAAGGCCATAGCCGACCCACGGGCTCGGATACCGAAAGGATGTCTCTTCGCCTTGCGCGAGAGCGACCCCGCAACGGGGCAATTGGACTGCGGTCCTAACTCATTGCAAGAAGAATTGGCATGAGTTGTGGTTGATGTTTTAGATTGATCAGATTACTAAGATTATTGTATTCATGCTTGCTCGTTTGTAAACACGGAGTTCTGGATTTAGGACTGCAGAGATGACCGAGAGGAGAGGTCAATCATGTAAGCTCGTTTTCGCTGCCTTCTCTGCTCTTTGCAGAAGGACGGTGCTTAGAGTAGAGGATATTTTCTTATGAATAGACATTTATCGTAACTATATTATCTTTTGAGTCGCTCCTTGTTGTGGTGTAACTGTATGATTAATCACCGGCTGTGGTAAGGGGTTTTCGATTTTTCCACTCGACGAGATTTTCAGTCCAGATCGCTATGCTTTGATATATACGCAGCTATGCGCTCATTTCATGCCACAGGTGTTTCGGGGCCGCTCGGCAGACTATCAAGGTACACAATTCCAAATATGCGTTGCCCAAAACAGACCATGGGCCGTGAGGAAGGCCATGATCCATCGCACAGGGCTCTCTATCCAGCCAAAGCGGCCCGGCTACGTCATTGCCCGCGCCCCACATTCAGCACTTATCCTTCTTGTCCGTAGCGGTCCAGGCCGAGGTCCCACGAAACCAAAAGCTGGCGTTCGAGTCGCACCTTGCAGTAAGCAAGTAAATGGCAATACCAATACCGTTACCAGACGCTTGTTTGTCATCCCGGCGCGACTGGCCAGGTCTTTCTTCGGCCGGCAGTACCCACCCACCCACAGAGCAGCCAGCCAGCAGCAAGCAAGCAAGCAAGCAAGCAAGCAACGTTTGTTTGCAGGGGAAGCTTTCACATGACATAGCATGATTCGGAATCGAGCGGCGAGCACTGCCCCGCTGTGCATCGCGACGCATATCAGACTACTACTGCGTCCAACACGACACAACGGACAATTTATTTTCAGTCCTTGTAGCAACAACTGTCCGAGTCGAACGCTTAATTACACCACCACTTCTACTTTACCCCGATCGTATATACCTCGCACCCGCGCAGACAGTCCAGCTTCTCTTCGGACTATTACAACAGCACCTTTCGCAACCATGGCCTCCGCAACGAGCTTTTTTGACTTCAAGCCCAAAGACAGTACGTCTGTCCCTTCTCCTAGCCCAACGCAATACAGCACAGCACAGCACAGCTCGCGCAATAAACCACCCCATGAACTCACGCGCTCCGCCACCCCTTCCTACCTCCCTCCATCTCCATCGCACGCACCCAGTCCTCCTAGCAATCCCCAACTGACACCCCCACCCAGAGCGCGGCGCCCCTTACGACCTCAACCAACTCAAAGGCAAAGTCGTCCTCGTCGTCAACACCGCCTCAAAATGCGGCTTCACGCCTCAATTCGCAGGGCTCGAGAAGCTGTACAAGGACCTAAAAGCCAGCCACCCCAACGACTTTGAGATCATCGGGTTCCCGTGCAACCAGTTTGGCGGGCAAGACCCGGGCTCGAATGATGAGATTCAGGAGTTTTGCCAGTTGAATTATGGGGTTTCGTTCCCTGTTCTCGGGAAAATCGATGTACGTCTTATTCATTTTTTTCTTCTTTTTCCCTTTCCATTTCGCTTCGACGATATCGTGCACATTTGAGTCGAGCTGGGACTAATATCTCATGTCCACGTCAATAGGTCAACGGCTCCGGCGCAGACCCCGCTTTCGAGTGGTTGAAGAATGAGAAACCGGGTCTCATGGGCTTGAAGCGCGTCAAGTGGAACTTCGAGAAATTCCTTGTTGGCCGCGATGGAAAGGTCAAGGGCCGGTGGGCCAGCACTAAGAAGCCTGAGGACTTGAAGGCGGAGATTGAGAAGGAGTTGGGTGCTAAGGCTTAGATGGGTTGAGGGAAGGTTGAGGTGTGGGACGACATGGATGAAGGGCTGTTGAAAGATTGATACCACGTGCTTGATGAAGAGATGGGAAGGGGAAATTGAGGTTGGTTTTTCTGGCAGAGGAGTATGAGATGGAATATTCAACATGAGGACCTGTCTTAGGGAATACAATACAATATAATGCTAGGCTAGGTATCTATAAAACGAACGCCTGGGTATGCTACACTTTGCTTTGCCTTTGATAAACACCGTGAAATGCTTCATATATGTGTTATTGGATGTTTGCATAACGCTCATTCAATCAAAAGGTACCCTTCGTAATTGCTTTGCACCGCCCTTCCGCGCCTCGCCTTCCGCACCCACAGCCGCCGGCACGCGAATCCCACAGCAATCTCCCCAGCCAGCGCTGGCGTGTACATGTCTCTTTCCCGCCTCATCATCGAAGACCCTGACTTCGCCGCCCTCCGCTTCCTCCTCCTCGTTGTCCACGCCAGCCTCTTCCTCGGTGCTCATGCCCTCGACCGCGGGGATCAAGCTACCGAACAGAAAGTGCTGCATAACAGGGAGTTTCTCGAGAATCTCCTTGCGAAACATCTTCCTCATCCCGCCCTCGATTTTACTCCAGTTCTTCGCCGCGCTAATGTCGTCTAGCATCGGGCTATGCCATCGCAGACCCTCGACGTTCTTGACGCTGTTCACAAAGGCGATCTGATCCAGGTACAAGTATTCCTTGCCCTCTTCTTCCAGCACCAATGCATTGTGTATGCTCTTCGGCGTGATATATGGATGGTGCAAGAGCTGTGCTGCGCCGAACAGGAAGGGAAGGAATTGGTAGTCGTCTAGTCCCCATACGCCGTGAGAACCCGCGGGTTCGAGGTAATACGATTCCTGTATCTTGCGCATGAGGCGAAGGTAGGCGGGGAGCACGACTAGCGCGAGCGCTGGGAACGTCGTGGGAGGAAGAAGACCCAGTCTGTTCAGGCACAGTAGCCACAGAAAGAAGTTCAACTCGTGGCCCGAGCCGTAGTCTATGCGGCGCTTGTTGCCAAACGAGTTGTGCAAGTATGTTGATATCTCATCTATCTGTTGTTTGTTCGTGAGGCCGAGGGACGTGTGCCATGTTGGCAACGAAGACTCGATTTCATCGAGAAATGTTCGGAAGACTGGATTGCCGAAGCGCGAGCCTGTGTCTTCTGGTGGACAGCGCTCGAGTACCTTCTCGGCTTCACCTAATATCTCTACTATCGCCTTGACTATGTCTGTGACTTCGGTGTCCTTGATGCTGGATATAGCGCGGTCTTCCACTGAGTCTGCAATACCGAATATGAAGGCTTCAACGAGTGTACATGTCGCGCTCTTCAGAAAGAGTTGGTGATCCTCTGGGCTTAGAATCCTACGACTCGGCCGTATATACTCATGCTTCTCGAGATTTGGCGGTGCTGGGAGGGACGGTGTTGGCGGGGGAGGGGCAGACGGCGGCTCACGGGTTGTGGGGGCGCGTTTACGGGGAACAAGTTTCGGGAGTTTGTTGCTGAGATCTAGCGGAGGAGAGGCTGCGGGTGGTGATTGCGCTTGTGTCATCGCTGTGTATAATGAGTCGTGATTACTTAGATATCGAGGTTTGAGCTTGAGAGAGCAGAGAGTGGTGCTCAGAGCTCAGGGTCAGAGTGGAAAGGGTGGATCGGCCCGCCGCTCCGACAACGTCATTCACTGTTTCGAACAATCACTACTTTTGTACCACCGGTCAAGACGCTCATCTATCGAATCTTCTCTCCGAGCACCCTAGGCTTCCGGAAGTCTGGAGATCAGCCAGGCACATAACGCCATCCCTCCCTTACCCCGTATTCTCCGGCCGTTCGCATTCAGGCAGAATGTCTTTCACAGCCCTATACATAAATATGTATATGAAGACTGCCAGTGATCCATGCTCGTTTATCGGAACTCTTGCTGGATATCGATCATAACCCGCAGGGAAGGCCACTCGCTTGAGGGTGCTCCCGCATACTCTCATGCACGAAATACTCCGACGGTTTGGAGGGAACTCTTCCGGAGCATACCGCTCTTATTGCAGCCATTACGCGAGCTTGAGGCCTCGAAGCAAACATGATGTCAACGGGGTTCTGTCATTTCTAAGCCGTGTCTACTGTCTTATCTTGACAGTGCACATATAGACTGCTAGAGTGATGCAGACAACATTCCACCACTTGTAGTCTAAGGCTGCGGAACGTGGAGCAACATGATATATTGTGGGGAGCTGCCTTGATTCGAGGGCATCGCAAGGGCCTCCAGGCTGGTATAATAGGCTCGGTGTTGCCCTTTCTTGCAGCTCTTTGTGCATACGCACCATTTCCTACTGTTGTCAGATAGCAGTGTCATTTGACTACTATCGCTGGGTTATGTTCATCATCTGTTTCTATGATGATGGAATGGTACTTCTCATAATCATCTCATATGGGGATGTTGTGAAGTACTGGAGAGTTGCCTTTACAGTTCGAAGACACTCCTGCGCTTCTTGTATCATCGGCAGAACGATCATGGAGGTCACGTTGGAGCGGGAGACAGGTAGAATAGGTGAAAAAAGTCAAATGTAATATTCTACATCGAATGGCACGATGGCCTCCTATCAAACTCCCAACGCCATCTACGAATGCATGCTATAAAAATAGTCCCGCCCAGTGCGCTCTATGCTACACTTCTGCCCACCATATATTGATGGTAGTGATGCACCGTACCCAGATTGATATTTGTCCCAGATGCAGACCATAGGTATGACAAAAAAAGACGCTATTCTAAAATTCAGTCAGTGCCGCCCAACGATCGAAGAGCAATAGCCTCAGAGCCGAATAATTTTTAATCGTCCGTCTCGCTAGGACTCTCTTCGAGCTTATGCCTCCTCTCTTCATCCATTTCCTTGTACGTCGCCCAGGAAAGCAATATGAATGCACCAATGATCAACAGACCACCTACTATAGCAGCAGGGGTGAGAGGCGAATTGAGCGGCGGAGGTAAAAGCTGGTCGACAATAGCGACGATGAAAATGGTAAGGAGAGCTGCAACGGAAGACAGGACAGGCGATGTGAGAGATATCAGGGCGAGAAACGCTCCGGAGAACGCTACGTATATGTTAGCACGAAGAGTCTAAGGTTGCAGGAATGAAGGAAAGGGAGGGAAGCCATACTAGCATTAGCCAGCACACTTATCGCCATCATCCACGCCTGCTCTCCCCTCGGCAACTCAAAGATTTCCCAACCCATGTAATGCAAAACGGGAAGTGGAATCCACAACACACTCAGCGTAAATGCTCCAATCAAGCTCCCAAACGTGTTCGCAAATATGACACCCTTATTCGGGTTCGTACCTTCAGGCGGACATGCAAGTCTCTTATATAGCACTTCATACAGCCCGTACAGTACGCTTCCGATGCCGATGATGAGGTTGCCAAAGGCACGGTTCTCAGCTTCCTGGGAAGGAGGGGCCTTGTCACCGCCTGCGCCGCCGCCGGATTTCGAGCCATGTTTTGCAGGTGAGATGTCGCCGTACGCCACGATGAACACGCCCGCAATGGCGATTGCTACGGCGACGATCTTGCTGGTGCGAACTTTCTCATGTAATATAGGAATGCTAAAAGCATAGGCGAAGAAGGCGGAGCAATTGTAGATTGCGGTAAGGTCGCTTGCTGTCGTCTGATTTACAGCGACATACCAGCTACCTCCCGCCAATGTGAGGGCGCACGTGATGAAGGCCGTCATCTTGAGCATGTATCGTACAGGCGAGGCTTGCGATTGGCGCGGTGTAGGGTGAAGAGTCTGGTGCTGGACCATAAGGGCGGTTTGGCGGAGGAGTTGGGTATGTCTGCGCCAGAAGGTCGGCCAGGGTTCGCTCCACCGTTGAATGCGTATGAGGACAAGCATGGCAGGCCAGAGAAGAACCCAGGAGCCGTGGGTCATGTAAAGCATGCAGTACGGCTTCTCCCACTTCAACTGGTGTTGAATATAGACCGCAGTCTCCGTCTGCACGGTGAAGCTGACCAAACTCAACGCCAGCAAGAAAGCAGCGTATGTGTACCGTCTCCTTGTCTCATACTTGGCTTGTGTCTCCGGATCCCTCTCATGAAAATGATGTGTGCTCCTACTCAAACCGTCATTCTCTATCCCCTCATCCTCGCTCTTCCTATGCCCCAGTAGCGGCGCATTCGCACGCCCATCCCGCTCCCGCTCGAGCGACGGTCTCAGATCCGACGGCATCGCAGCGTCGTGTTCATCCCAGTCGTCGAACTCGACGTCTGAATTACTTGGGCTATCCGGCTCTTTGAACGCTACTCCCGTGCCGTTGCCGCTTTTGTGCTGCCGTGGCTGGGGAACGTCGGTGAAGGGTGATGAGGATCGGGAGAGCTGTCGTGAGCTTACACCGGAGACGATGACGGGGGAACTACTCCGGTCCTCTAGGCTGAAGTCGTCGGAGAGGGTGTGAGCGAGTGAGCGGCGTTTCGGTGGAGGCTTCTTCCTCAGTGGGATGGACTCAGGCATATAAGGCGGTTGGACAAGCGAGTGACTGCGCCGAGTGGTATGTAAGGCAGGTGGGTGGGACCGCTGCAGGCTAGGCTGAGCGAGTATAGCTGCAGGCTGGCGGCTGTCTTAGTTTGGACTGCTGATATCTGGCTTCGAAAGTGTTGGTTTAACAGCCAAGCCTCTACAAGCCCCTGTATGCAACATGGCGGATCATGGCGGAGCTCCAGGGTCCAATAGCGGTGCGGATAACTTCCGTGATACGCGTCCATTTGCCGAGTTACGCGCATGTCTGTATACTTTCAGACTCGTAAGGAATATAAGAATAAGCAAATTCGACGGTATACACGTTAGCAACATGTTTTACGTGACCTTGGTTTAGTGCATTGCGTGATCAAGTGGCAGCGTGCCTCCAAGGCCTGATGCGTGGGGTTTCCCCGAATGACCATGCACGTACAAATGACTCGCATACTCGCATAGCCCAGTGGGACCATGCTGCTTCTGACATGGATAGCTCCCATTCAACGTACTTCATTCTTCGTTGCCTGGGTGGATACCAACCCGTATAGACAGGCTGGCTCGTCACCCGTAACAATATCACTGTGGCGAGCAGAGGCACTCTCAAGTTTAATCGGGTGCTGGTAGGCACCAAGTCCAAGTATGCGTTTATGAGATAGATGTCGGGTCATAAATACTCGTACCTCCTACTGCCATCGTAAAGCATGGGGGAATCAATACATCGAAAGAGATGGCTGTACAATCACAAAAGATAACACGTTCGGACACTGGCGAACAAGTGCTCACAACGGGCTGCCGTCAAGACCCTCTGCTCGCTCCTGCGTCTCTGCTTCTTCCAGCTCTTGCAGAATCTCAGGCAACATCGATTCAACATCCTCTTCTCGCTCCCCGAGTGCTTTGGCAATGAGTTTCTTGTATGTGCCCTGCTTCTCACTCATGCCAGCCACGGACAGATTGCCTACGACTTCTCTCACCAACTCTCTCCGCTCGAGCTGTGCTCGATGGAGCAGCAACGCTAGCCTCATTTTCTCATTGATATCAACGGGCGAGTTTGTGTTGTTTTGTTGTGGCATGCTGCTGCATAATCGTCTAAGTTCGGCCTTTTGCTCGATTTCGAGGAGTGACTCTGCATCTTCTACCAACAGCCGCAGCTCTTCCTCTTGCTGTCGGTCTGCTTCGTCGTCATTTAGGTCGATGTGTAAGCCATTGCTCATGCCTTGTAACTCTGCGACTTGTTTCCGTACCGCTTCGAGTTCTGCTTGGCGTCTTTTGACAACCCGGTCTGCGTCGAATGACTCTGCTTCTTTCTCTTGTAACTCTGATTCATATGCTGCGGCCAGCTCTTCGCACTTTTCCAGCAAAGTCGGTGCGACTTTAGTCATCAGATGTGAAGCCGTCTGTGAGCGGTACTGTGCTGATTCGCGGACAGCCATGCTAGGAAATGGGACCGGTATCAAAGGACCACCATCCAGCTGCATCCCGTGGCCGTTCAGTCGATGCTCAGGAGGTGGCGCAAAGGGTGATGATGATGCCTGTCGAGTCCGGCCATGCATTCGCCGTCGCTGATTGAGTTCCCGAATTAGATCATCTGCTGTCTCGCCCTTTTTGTTGGGTATATCCACAACCACGTTGCGTCCAAGGAGGCTCCGTACACATTTCCTTGCGCCGTTTCGCGCTGCGATCATGATGGCTGTGTCCCCGTTCTGATCTTGCGCATTGAGGAGCCGTGTCACCTCTTCGGGTATCCATGTTTCTGAGAGCTTGTTGATGATGCAGTCAAGATACCATCTCGCACAAACATACTTGTTCGAACTGCTCGTGGTCGCGGCAATGTGGTGAAACACTGTGCTGCCAAACCAGTCCGTCCTATGCACTGTCTGCTGGAAAATCTTGACCATGCTCGGCATCGTCTCCTTGTCGAAGTTGTTCGTGAACATGACGGCACGCATGAGGGGTGTTTCCAGGTTATTGGAGAGACAATCTATACGCGCGCCTCGATGTATGAGCTCTTTTACTACACCAACGTCACCCATCGCAGCTGCCCAGTGCATCGCAGCATGTCCCTTCTCGTCGATGGGTCGATCCAGATTTATACTCTGCGGTGGCTCCGGCCAGGGACAGGCGGCTTCATGGTCCAAAAGCATGAAGTAGTCTAGCAGTTGGTCCGCCCATATTTGATGTTGTTGGTCTAGCAGAGACATCTGGTCCATGCCTCTTTTGCGTTTGCGACTGCCGGCCGAGTACTGCGAGGGATCCATCATGTCGTGATCGCCGAGCATGGATTCCGAAATCACTGTATCATTGTCTGGTGTCTCTTCGCGGAAGATCTGCGACCGCATCTGCGAGCCTTCGTACGGATCTTCGCTAACTTGGGACTGCGAGTTCGTAATGAAAGCTGCACAATCCAATCAGCCTCTACTCTTTACCATACTGTAGCATGCATGACAGGGGAGACCAATGAGAGCGCCTCCTACACTGGATGTTTTCAAGCAAATAGGAATTTTTACCATTTCGATTCACCGCTGCAGCGCTCTGTCTGGGCGGCTTCATTCTGTTTGACGCAGCCGTGGCATGCTTGGGCGCGGGCGGAGGGCTCCTATCCCCCGGTATGTAGTCGAAGATGGCTCGCATCTTGTCCAGGACTCCATTGCGCTCTGCCAGATGGCGCCCCTCTTCGAGAGGAATCCATGTCCCCTGGTACTTTCCATACCCGCCCTGCACCTTCTCGTGCACGCCCTTCTGTACCTCGCGCTCAAGGATGCGGGTTCGGGCGGGCTTGTCGTAGTCGGCGACTTTGAGGATGTGGGTTGCGTTGATCCAGTCGTCGGCGCGCCGTCGCATGACATGGTTACCGTTGACATTGCACTCGTAGACGGGCACCTGGACTATGTCAGCGCACTGTCGCAAACAGAAGCTATCCTCCAGGCGGCGCTGAGGGCACGCAGGCCGGCGCGCGAGGAGGGCGCAGTGCTCACATTGCTGTAGGTCGCCGAATAGATCTTGCCATCGGGCGCGGGGGGCATTTTTACCATTCCAAGGGCTGGAAATGGCGGTTGAGGGCGATACAAGAACTCGCAGGTGATTTCGTGTGCCTCCGTGATACGCGCAGCGCGCCTTCCTGTCACGGTGGAGTTCGCGTTCCGCCAAGGCTCGACTCGGGCAAGGCAGTGGCAGCGGCAGCTTCCCTGTCGTGCCTGTGCCGACCTCAGCGAACCTCACCAAAGCTCGCCCAAAAACACCTCCCGCCTGCCAGGTCTCTGCGCGCCATTGAAGAGTCACAACACATTCGGTCGCCAGTATGACAGTCACTGAGTCGATAAAGCATGCCGTCGGCCTCACCGGCGAGCCGTCGAGTAGGTTCTGCCACGCATTTGCTCCCAATTGGCTCCCGGGGCAAGACACTGACTGCACTGCACAGAGGCTACCCGCGACGAGATGAGCGCTGCGAAACTACCATTGCCCTACCGAGACGGATGCGCACATTTGTTGATCCCATTGAACCGGTGTCGGCACGAGGAGTTCTACCTGCCATGGAAGTGCGAGGTATGCGCTGCCAGTCATTGGGGAGGAAGGAGCTACGGAAAGCTGACAGGAGCTACAGAACGAGCGACATTCATATGAGAAGTGCCAATACGAGGAGTTCAAGGAGCGAGTCAAGAAGATGGACGAGTTGAGAGCAGCCAAGGGTGGAGAACGAAGCAATTAGAGAGAATTTTGAGCAACGCACGTCACGGCATGACCTACCGGAAGGGGACATGCTGCATGTATATTTGGAACAAACAGCAAAAACCACAAGATTCCCATTTCCAAAGTTCACGAACCTTAGGTTCAATATTCTTTGTTGACGTACGGGCCGCCATTATACTGACAAGAAAGTGTACCCATTTTAAGTCGACCTAATTTCTAGGTTGAAAGGGAATCGAGAGTCGTCAGTACGAAGTTCGCACCTAATTGAATTGATTGAGGTTCATCTCTTATCTATATTCGGCTTGGAAACACTATCTACAACTTCGCCTTGGCGTTCTCCAGCGCCGCTCGATCCCTCAACTGTTTGCGCAGAATCTTCCCGGAAGGATTCTTGGGAATCGCGTCAATGAAATGTACACCGCCTTCCAAACGCTTGTGCCTTGACACCCGCTCAGCGAGCCATTTCTTGATCTCTTCGGCAGTCCCTGGAGTGGCCTTGTCTTGCGACTGAGGGACAATGTAGGCGCGTGGCAGCTCGTCGCCATTACTTTACTCGTCAGTAGATACTACCAAGTCAAGCAGGAAAACTTACATTGTGACACCAATTACAGCAGCATCCTGCACCTCCGGATGATCCAGCAATATGGCCTCCAACTCCGCAGGCGCAACTTGGAGCCCCTTGACTTTAATCAACTCCTATGTCCTGTTAGCTCCTCTGGAAAATCGTACACAATTGCGTGCACTCCGACTAACCTTCATGCGGTCAACGATGAAGAAATGATTCTGCTCATCAACATACGCCACATCTCCCGTCCTTAACCACCCGTCACTAGTAATAGTCTGCCTGGTAGCATCAGGCTTGTTCCAATACCCCTTCATAACATTGGGCCCCTTGAACCAGATCTCGCCTCTTTCACCCTGTTTTGCCTCAATCTTCCCTTCCTCATCCACAACGATCTTCGCCTCGCCATTAGCCACCAGTTCGCCAACAGAAAAGCTATCGGAGTGCTTCGAGGGATCGAACGTTGTAGCAGCGCATGTAACTTCCGTCATGCCCCATCCCTGCTTGACATTGATCTGCCCCTCTGGCCAAAGGCGCTCAAATTCCACGCAGACCTCGCGACCAAGCGGTGCAGCACCAGATCCTACAGTCTCCACAGACGAAAGGTCAAATTTCTTCGTCGCAGGGTGTTTTGCCATAGCCACGACAACGGGTGGGACGAGTATGAGATCGGTAATCTTGTACTTCTCCACGTACTGCAGCATCTCTAGGAAATCAAACTTCGGCATCATGTACACGGGGATGCGCAGCTTCATGGCGTTGCAGCAGAAGATGGACTGCGCCATGGCGTGGTACATGGGAAGGAAGCAGAGGAAGCGCTTGTGAGGGAGTCGCTCGGCGAAGTTTTTCGCCTGGGAGCTGACGTGCACTTGCTGGCTGCAGTTTGCGACGTAGTTTTTGTGCGTGATCATTACGCCTTTGGCTACGCCCGTGGTGCCTGACGAGTAATTGAGCGCGATGACACGGTCTAACTCCTCGTTTGTTCGAAGATCCGGCCATGCGTAGCTACGGCCTTGCTCCTCGGAGTCCAGGAGGTGTGTCCAGTGCCGTATGGTTCCAAGCTCAGTGCTCTTTTCCACTTTGCGGCCTTCGAAAGTTGCAGTTCCGTCATCAAACACGAACACCCGATCAGCGCCCATACCAACCTCTTTCGCAGCTGCAATGCCTGTCTCTAGGCTTCCCTCTGCACAGATCAGATACCGTGCGCCGGAGTCTTTCAATTGATACGCCAGTTCCCTAGCAACGTATGTCGGGTTTGCGCCAGTGAATATGCCCTCTGCCATGATCACACCCATCACCACCGACGGGAAGAATAGCGTATTGCCGGAGAATAGCAAGACGCGATCGCCTGGCTGGAGGCCTGAGCGCCGTAGTCCAGAGGCGAACCGCTGCGCATAAAGACGATAGTCAGAAAGCGAGAGAAAGTACTTGTCTGGCTCCTTTGCGGATATGTAGGCTGGGGTTGTTGGAAGCTCGGCAGTCGGTGAATCGAAAATCCATGTTGGTAGGGAGACTTGGGGCGTGGGAAACGACCAACGAGACTTGATGACCATTTTGGCGGTATGTTAGGGCCCAGTTTGCTTCGGGAGGAGAATCTTATTTTGGAAGTAGAACTCGCGATATCTACGGTCCTCGGGATTTCTGATGCGTTTTCAAAGAAGTGACAATGGTAGAAAGCAACAAATTGCTTGAAACAGCTACCGTTCAGGCGACAGAGCGAGTTCCGAACGTCCACAAAGCGCAATGACCGTCTTTTTAAGTCGAATAAGCCGGCCCGAACGAGTCTGTTCCTCTTTAACAAACGAGTAAGGGTCGTGTGTCTAGCAAACGTCAGCAGTGGCCCTACCTCCTACGCCCGTAACAACGTCGTGCAACTTACCTTGTGTACTCAATCGTAGCTCGAGTCTTGTCGTCTGTATACACACGTGCTTAGGGGAGTAACAACAGATCAAAGGAAGCGTTGAAGATAGCATCCCCCAGCTCCAAGCGCCGAGGTCACCTCCACGCTCTCCAGCATCGCATTGACAGTAAGCGAACCACAGTCGTCGAGTCGTTAACTCAATTGAGTTAGTAGTATGGGCCTTAAATCAGTGCGACTGTGGGAGGCGAGCTTCGTCCATTGCGGGGCTGAAGTTGGGCCGAGGCAAACTGGGGAAGCGCGTGGGTTAGTCGGGATGGCGTTTCTGGGCGGTCGGTTACGGTGATAGTACATTGAGTTCGGCTATATGCTAGGAGGTCGTGATTAGAACTTCACTAACAAGTATTTCGGGGTTGAGATGGAGGTGATGAGACAGTCTTGGAAGAGAAGAACGCGTTATTGCGCTGGTGTGCTCTGCCGGGCAGGCTAGCTCGGCGTAAGACTCTTCAAGTTTCATCAGCATCCACACGAGGAAGAAAGGATGTTGGAGCGAAGAGTCAAGTTCATCGCATCCCCAACAAGTACTACTTAAGAAATCCTGGCTTAGTAGAATATATTCAAAACCGCTCATTTGAAGTTTAAACACGTAAGGCGGAGCTACCCAGGTATGTCTTTAGTAGCCTCCTGCAAAATGCATGAACAAAAGGACTGATAGGGACGCTTTGGAAGGTAAGTGTTTAACAACTTCACTGAGATATGTATGTGAAGAGACAGGAGAATGGTGATAAACTCTAGCTTGGCCTACAACTACCTTCTCTCCCTGTGGCAGGCTCAGAATGTAACCTTAGGAGTACTGTGCTATCTTGTCACGTACAAGGGAAGAGTTGACATGGGTAGTTGAAAAGATGACGAACGGATTACATCGAATCCTGCCCATCTTTAACTATCGTGGTTCGTTCGTCATTTTTTCGACTATGCATGTCAACTTTCCCCTCGTATGTGTCAATCCGTAGTACAGTCGTAACGAAGGTGGTACGAAGCGGGTGAGGACGCAGCCAATGGACACTAGCATTAGCTCTACCTCATCAGGACTAGTTATCTATGCTTCCGTTTCAACCTCAGCTCCTTCTGAACGTGTCAAAACAATCCCCATAAAATCGTTAACTTTGTTGTACATGTTTGCTGGTCGCGTCAGTTGAACATGCCAAAGCGCCCGTGGCTGGTAGAGAGCGACAAACCATCATACCAAGTCTTGAAATGGATAGGGGGCGGCGGCTTCGGCCAGGTCTTCAAAGTGCTCCGAAACGGACAGGTACGTGACATGACTGCAAGTAGATCCTCGACAAGCACATTCTGACACATATCAGACTGTCGCATGCAAGCAAGTACAAGTAGACAATGCCAAAGCTGCTCTTGACGAGTATGACCACATGAGGTCGCTCAGAGGAGCACCACATATTGCTATCTTGCATGACGGGCTCGAATTCAATAGGAGGACAGGTACTCTTTCTTTCTTCATGGATTATTACAGAGGCAAGGATTTAGATAGGCAGGTCCAAATGCTTCGGGGCGCAGCGTAAGCCTTGATTCGGCATCCACATTCAAATGCTGCTAACGCTCCTAGCGAACGCTTCTCGGAGGGCCAAATCGTTGAGATCGGTTACCAAATTGCCGTAGCCCTCGAGTTCTGTCACAGTAGAAACATCTTGCACCAGGACATAAAGCCAATGAACGGTAACGCGACGGAATACATCAAGTTCCGGCTTCGCTGACTGCCCGTAGTGCTCCTTCATGAACCTTGGAATCCACTGACTCAGCGCGATGTTCCTGATCTGTATGTCGCGGACTTTGGAATCGCCAGCCATGTCCAGACCATTGGCACTAGGCTTACAGCGCAGCGAGGAACACCGGGTTATGAAGCACCAGTACGCACCACCAGATTCTCAGCTACTTGAGCATGAATTAACAGGGGCCGTAGGAGATCAGAGGTCAAGGCTATGAAGCAGCTTTCTCCCAAAAGTCCGATGTGTACGCTTTTGGGTGCATCCTCTACCGGCTATGCACCCTAGAAGATCCGGTGATTCTCGACGACATCAAGCCCTCCGACATCTCACTGAACTATTCGATCGAATTATTGAGCTTGATAAGCTTGATGCTCAGTCTAGAACGCGAAGATCGTCCAACTGTTACACAAGTCAAAGAGCAGCTTGCAACGCTTGCACTACAGCTGTTTCCGCCACCTGCACTTCACTGCAAATCTTGTCATCAAAAGTTTTCAAAGCAAAACCAAGCTTTCAAAGCACTACAAGAATAGCGAGAACCCGTGTAGGCATATGACTGAACATACACTCAGCCCCAGCCACCCTCTGGCAAGCGACGGCGCTGGACTCAAGATCCGAGGAGCGGCAGAGACGCCTGCCGAACACTACTACGACGAAAACGCTGCAGAAGATATTGATCCGTCACCGTGTGTGGTTTGTATGCGTCATTTTAATACTAAGAGGCAATTCTACGGACACTTACATGGCGTCCATCACTATCGAAGCCCGGAATACGTTCACAAACGACGCGCGGAGAACGATCTCGACATTGACGCTAAGAAAGCCGAGAAACGTCTCAAGAATTGGATTGCAAAAGACATGATGAGACACGAATAGCTGACAAATCTTCACCAGTGAGTGTAGGGTAGACTTCAAGGCCTCGGGACCTTTTACGGTCGTATACTGTAAGTAAAGACATAGCTCGGAAAACGTGGAATTTAAGAGGTATCATATATTTGGTACCTGCAAGAACTAGCGAAGAATTCAATCCTACATCGAGAGTAGCACGATTATCAACACCCTATAGGATCAGACACGCTCATCTACAATGCTAGGACAGTGCTCGATGTTACACTATGGCAGGAGACAGTGCGCCAGGCTGCTACACTGGAGCACGCTCCCTTTCCCTCCTCTAGAATAGCGATAATTCACTCCACCAGAGGCTCGAACTGCCACAGCAACGTATCCCCGGTGTGATGGTATTTGGAAGGCACGGTGCAGGTTATTACAATTCAGCACTCCAAAATCTTCAGGCCGCAACCTGCTCTGTGACCAAAAGCATCGACCTTGGTACTACCCGGCAATGGAAAAGTGCCAAGGCATAGGTGAGTAGCTTTCCACTTTTCAAGGACTGATTCTACCTAATCACACCCCAGCAGCGAAGGTGCAGACACTGTCCGCATACACATCACCAATAACATCAATGCATATGTAGAGCACACTGTTCCACGCTCCCACATTTGCACTTCCACCGTCCTCCGAGCGCACCTCAACTGCTCCCTAATCCATATCTACTGGCACGGCACCCTCGACGTATTCGACATGTACCGCGCATGGCTGCGCAAGCACAATGTGCTCACGACTTCTGAACTCGCCGGCAAAGATCCATCTAAAGGCACTACCAAGTCCAGTAACGTAGATCTGATATGCTGTTGGGGCATGGGCCAAACACTTCAAGACGCTCTATATCAAGACATGGTCGCTTCTTCAATCATCCAGCGTTTAAAAAGTTGGACTGGCACAGACACCGTACCATTTATCTACGCCCTTACATCTCCGCTTGTTGTGAATCTTTACAGCGAGACTGCCGTAGATGCTCCTTTGCGACGGCTAGTGGTAGATGTAGCAGCAAAGTTAGGGAAAGAAGAGCATTTTGAACACTTCAGGCAGGATGAAGGCTATCCATTAGCGTTTATCAAGGATCTCATGGTCGCTCGGGCGAGGGAGAAGGACAGGCAGAGTGCAACGAAGCGAACCCCTGACACGTGATCAGCTTGGACATGGAATGTTTCCATTTCCGCTTCTCTCCTGCACAGGCTTCCCCTGCACGTTCGTCTCCTCCGTGACCTTGGCATTTCTTCGCTTCCATATACCCTTCAAGTGTACAATGTCCTCGTCGACTCCCAAATCGATAGTAGTAGTAGCTTAACCAATCTGTTGCACTGTAGCTGCATATTCTGCATTGGATGAGCAAGGAGTGGAGCGCTCAGAGTATGAATGGGAACTTGCTATGTAGTGCTCTGGTATAGGCTTCGAGGGGTCGCCGTCGCGGTCACTAGCTTTTGGCCCACAGAAGTTGAGTGTGCGCTTCTTCTCGGTGAGGGGGAGGGTGAGTCTGGGGAGGACGCGGAAGAGTATCCGAAATGTTGTGCGAGGAACAGGTCGTTGTGATCGATCTTTGTATCATCCACTAGTGCATTCTGAATGGATTGTGGTATGGCTTGGCCGGTTAATGAGAAGGTGACAGGAGGTTCGGTCATCAGCGGAAGTTGCGTTTGCTGACAACTGCACGCGGATCTTGTAACAGCGGCAATGATTAGTGTTCTATTATGAAACCGTTCCTTCCTGCAGATGGAACCTTGATTAAGTCACTCAAAAATTTCCTCGTCTGCTTGCCGGAGCTCCTTAACAGAAGACGATCTAGCTGACATTGGGCAACTGCAATCGCGACGTCGGGAACATCAGAAGGCTATCACGGTACTTGTTAGCGCGTATGTGCGCATACAGAATGGAAATGGTATCATTGAAAGTCCTCTTACGATAAATGCCGTCTTTACCGTCTTAACGCCCCGCTTTTGGCTAACTCAAGGCGAAGCCAAAGGAAAAGATTTGTATCAACAGTCTCAACGCCAATTGCGATCTTGCCTAAGACCCTATCAGCCGACTCTCTTATCTTCGATGTCATCATTGGGCGGGGTCTCCTTGCTGAGATAGTCAGCACCTTCCGCCTCTTCATACTCCTCGATCAAGCCTTGGACGACTTCCTTAGCTTCGTCGAACTCGCCGAGACCATCTTTGAAGGGCGCTTCTCTCTTGTAACTCTCGAGGAAGGCGTTGCGTTTTCTCAGTGTCGAGTACTGTGCGACTATACGTTTGAAAAGAGTGGCGATACCAGTGTGGTTTGCGAGCATCAGGCCAGAGACTCGATGTGAGGAGGTGACATATGGCGACTTCTTGGTCAGGGCAACTTGAATGGAGGCAGGACCCCAGGGAATAAATGTCGCGAGGCGGCGTTCACGGATACGCATGAGCGATTTATGTACCTGTGCATAATTAAAACTGTGCTGTGAAGTTCACCAAGCGTGACTCACATCTGAGGGGTCTGCTTCTCCTTGAATGATGTTCAAGATCGACATGTAGCAACTCTTCTTGGTTGGATTAGTAGAGACCATGCGGTTCTTCGGCTGCAGAAGTCTCCTCATAACATCCAATACGGTAGTCTTGCGGACGGTCTTTGCTTGCTCGACGTTTTCACCAGAGAAGGGAGTGTAGGAGGTCATCAAAAAGTGACAGCGAGGTGTAGGAATAAGCGATGCTACGATGCCGACGAGATCGTTGTGCATGTAACCTGGGTATCGAAGAGTTGTGGTGCTTGCTGACATGACGGTTGAAACGAGCTGATTTGTCTGTTCGAACGACGGATTCATGACGTGTAGTCTATCTGCGGCAATTTTGGATAGAGCTCCATTATCGAGAACCACCTACCAAGTCAGCTTAGAGCTCGGCGTACCATACGTGGTGCCGTGTACATACCACGGAGTCGGCATTCTGCGTCAACCGTCTCATACTCAGCAAACTATTGTATGGTTGGACCACAATGTCACCGTCCTGTGTGTTCGGAAACACGCTATACGTTTGGATGAGCTTCTTGGGAAATCTGTCATTCAGTCTCTCAAGCATATAGGAGCCCAGGCCAGAGCCAGTACCACCAGCGATTGAATGGAGCATCATGAAGCCTTCCAACGAGTCTGAGCCGTCAGCTTCACGGTCAATCATATCCAGGATATCCTCATGCACTTGCTCGCCCATGCTGTATCCCATGCCCCAGTTATTTCCGGCACCGGTTCCATCCTTGTGTATGTAGAAGTTCTCGGGATTGTAAATGTTCTTGTATGCGCTCGCCTGTATCGAGTTGAGCACCCTAGGCTCGAGATCTAGCAAGATGGCTCGGGGAATGTAGCGCGTATCGTCGGATTGGTAGAAGAAGACATCTTTGCGATCGCCGCCTTCTGTCGCAAAGTCTTCGAGGTTTCCGTCCTGGTTGATGCCATGCTCCTGGCATAGCTGCTGCCAGAACTGCTGGCCGACGCTGTTGCCACATTGGCCTGCTTGCAATGTTATTATTTCCCTGCAAGCATATTAGCTGGGAACACGTCTTGTCATGGTTATTCGCAGGCGCACCTGGGCATGGTGTTGTCGACTGGTGGTGCAAGTGGGCTGTTGACGCGTTGGTGGGGTGTGGGCTCGGACGCGTCGCCAAATTAACTTCTTGCTCCTGCCGGCCATTCACAGATGGCTCCTTCCATGCTACAACACCATCCCCAAAGCTTAGCAGACAATCCCCATCCATTGTGCAAATTGTGTCTTCCAAGCGGCATTCTGATGCAGAAGTCTCTATGCTATCATTGATCTATATGCTAACAATGCGGTCGCTTCTCTAGGCATATGCTTACTCCTCCAGTGCCGGCTTCACCTTGACCAGCGACTCCCCCTCGCTGAACCCAAACATGATTCGGAACAACACCGTGTAGATCAAGGCAAAGAAGTTCAACCTCAACACGTCCAACCAGGTCATGATACTGGTGCCATCCTTCATTCCCTCATGCCATCCGCGCCGCACCTCCAGAAACAGCTTTGGGTCATCCGTAATGACGCCGTCGAGGCCTTGCCGGATATCCCACCGCATTCTTGACTCCTCGTTCACCGTCCATGCGTATACTGGGCGCTGATCGCGCTGGGCTTTGCGGATGAAGAGTCTGCCCCACGGCGTCATAAGCACGCCTTGCTGCATGTTAAATGAGACGTTCGGCACGGTGAAGAAGTACGACGCAATGAGTGTGGAAAAACCAATGTGCGAGATCGGAAAGCCAGGCAGGTAACGTGAGCACAGTGGTAGGTACTTAGCTGCCCAGCACCCGAGGACGATACGGTTGTGCCATGGCCGACTGGGTGAAGGACGCACGCTTCGGATCGTGTCACTGATCAGTCGCATCACATCGTCGGCGTTGTTGTCGAGCTAAACTGCGTCAGACATGTCACTTGTGCAACCCAACCTGAACGACGTACCTTGATATCCAGCAATACCCAGATGTCTTCCAATCCAGGTTGCGCAAGATATTCGAGCAAGTCCGCGAGACGGGGCATTGACTCGTGCGGCTCCTTCAGCGTCCTCAGTGTACTCAGAAACTCATAGTCGCAGTCGATGATCTTCTCTTCCCGGCCGAAGCAACGCTTCAAATCCTTGTCCTGCCTATGATCAGTCTACCATTCTGGAAATGGAGTTGAGCAGACTAACATGTGACAAAACAACTACACCATCTCTCGACAGGTGAATGTCTGTCTCTAGACCTTCCGCGCCTACTTCTACCGCTCCTTTGAAAGCTCCCATGGTATTCTCTGGAAACTTGGCCTTGTAGCCCCGATGAGCAATAGCCTGCGGTCTTCGATTTCCAGACACATCTTTACGTGCGAAAGCGAACGAAGCTGCCAACTAATTAGCATATATCCCCTCATTCAAGAGTTTCCGTGTTCCTACCTGCGGGGAAGGCAGTCCTCGGACCCAGCAAAGGCTGCTCAACTAGCTTATCGAGCTGCTTCGTTAATCCCTGAAACACAGGAGGAACCCCAACGACCATGTTTTCGAGAATCGGTGTTTGTACGTCGAACGAGCTGTCAACCTCCATCTTGACCGCAGGTATGACGCCAGGCGACTGTCGCTAATATGCAACCAATAGATCCGACAGCGGACGAAGCGGAGTTTACGGAAGTAAAGTCAAGATCAACCACGGACAAAATCGAGTGCGAATACGGGAAATGCGTGTAAGACTAAACGAATGTACGCCCAGAGCTTGATTGCGAAGGCGGTTGTAAAGGATACGACGAGAGACGTTGCGATTTTACATCGCACCAAGCGACCCAAGATCAGCTTGAGGGGCGGAAACTATGAGGCTTTTGCGCGTGCCGCCGAGCACGCTACACATCCTCATTTTCCAAAGCTCAAGCTCCAACGCACTCAGAAAAGCGCCATGCAGCCATCAAACCCACCAAGATGGGAGCCAAATTCTTCCAAAATGGTCACTTGCGTTACGAAATAGGGATAGACGCCTTCAGGGCTATGACCATGTGGATCCGCATTGGCTATGGGCTAAGTTAAGCTTGTTCCAAGATTGCTTCGACGAGGCTCGGATGTATCAGGTCCCGGCGCCAGACGCTTCTTCGTGCATTTGACGTGTCAGCGACAAAACAACGAAGCCAGTGGGTCAAATTGGCTAATTATCCTGAAGACTGGATAAATGAATAAAGGGCATAGAACCTTATGCAAATTTACCGCTGAAGAGATCGTACTGCCATTACAGGCACCATAGCATCTCACAGAATACACAGATCCGACATTCTGGTCGATCCACCGTTAGTACCGCCCTTAGCGGACGATCAGGTCCATGCTCAGAAGCCAGATCATGAGGATATCCTTCCCGCTGCATGCAAGCATCAGCACATGCTGGCGCCTTTTCGCTTGCATGCAGACTCACGCACAGTACAGACACGAAGTTCTCGTCAGCCGTACAGCTGTGGCGCCGGGAACTTTGAAAGCCGTGAAGAAGAAATCCTATCGATACGGTCGCAACGGGGAAGTGCAGTCATCTTCTCGCCTCCTTCTGCCTTCCGTTGTGGCTCTATTCGCTTTCTCTAGGGGCAAGAGAGAGTTTCATCAGCTCATGGAGACTGCGCGAGCCCAAGATCCCAAATATGGAGCTCGACTACTTCGAGACGCACGTCATAGTTGCTTGCGAACATTGACCCTTCGACTTCTTAGCCTTGAGAGGGCACCAAGAAAATGCCATATTGATTGGACTCAACATACAGGGCCATCGCACCCTTTGACGCGACAGTACACCTATCAGCGAGCTCTTGTACATTGCACGCCATATCCCCAGGTTGCCCGTTCGTCATCACTGTGATGTGTAAAGCCAGCACGCACGTTGCATAATCTGATGTCAATCAAGGTTTTCAGGCATCTGTGATAATTTCGACATAGCTTTATATTTTCTTAGGCGGGGACAGATAGAGACGCTGACCACGTTACGTCACATCACTTAGGGATGTTTGACAGTAATTCGAGATGTCTACTTCAAGCAATTCTCTATGGCCTCGATGGTTTGCAGTTATCCTTTCTAGGATTGATATATGTGATTCGCAATCCCAGTGCTCATCAGTCGTTCCCAGTATACCTTCTCTGCATTCATCACCCTCATGTCGCAACCTCGAACTTCGGACTGTACTTTGCCGCTGCCTTTTGGAAATCGCTCTTCTTCTCGGCCCAATCTTGAACAAGTCGATGTTGGCTATCAGCCGTCTGTAGCTGCTCTTTCAAGGCCGCTACTTCTTCTTTCTTTCCCAACAGGGTATTCAGCACGATCAGATTCGCAATTGTATCAGCGGAGTTGGCGTCAATGGAGATCGCTTGTTGTAGAGCGGCTTCTGCTTCTGGCAGGCGGCCAAGGTGTAATTCGGAGACGGCTTGTGCGACGAGGGAATGTGGGGACTGTGACTGTGAGGTTGTGGCGAGTTCTTCGAAAACGTAGAATGCGGATTGGTATTTTTCGCCGCCCTGCAAGTAGGTCAGTAATCCTATATTTGTACTAGAAAGGAAGCAGGTGGACGAGGGAATAACAAAGAGGATGCGCTTAGGATATGGGGACGTACCTCTCGCATGCCAACCCAACTCTCCGCAATATTAACCAGTAAGCTATCTTGTGCCCATTTCCGCGCACGCTGTGCCTCTTTCGCTGCGAGATCTGTACGGTTTTGTTGGAGGTGAATTTGGACAATGAGCGCTACCCTGTACCAATGTCAGCATTGAATATGCGACTCCAAGCCCACAATCCATTTGAAGCGAGGAATGGGTAAGAAGGTCTACATACGCATCCAGGCTTCCCTGATGTTTTGACAGAAGTTCGAGCGCTGCCTCCGTCTCGCCAGCCCTCTCCAGCACTATGCCAACGCATAATTGCACGTTCAGATTCTCTTGTCCGTGCTGCTCTGCTAGTTGTTTTGCCTGCTGTATCACATCTTTGCCTTGTTCAAAATCTGCTAGGAGCTTGACGGCCACAAGATCTGGTGTCTTTTCGCTGGCGAGTTCGGCGGAGACGGATTTTGCCTGACCAAGGGCGATCTGGCTGCGGAGTTTGAGTACGCGGACGGGAAGCGCGTTCGATGAGGAGAAAGATGAGGTGTCAAAATCGAGGACTTGCTGGTAGGCACCGGCGTGGAAGGCGGAGTGGATGTTTATAAGTTCTGCGTAGTCGTTAGTGGGGGTTGGCAACACCCTGCGGCGTTGATTTGAGCGCACCTCCTTCTGGTGAGTATGGATCCATTATGAGAGCGGTTGACGAGTTACAGGATGTGAGAAGGGTATCTAGCGGGGAAGACTGGCAGTGGTGCTGGAATTGTAGCTGTGGTGCAGATGTTGAAGCCACGACTGTGTTTGGCTTGTTTGCTCGGACCCTTCTCGCTTTCTATTGGCTAGATGGGAAGCATCTCGATGGGACAATCTGGTGCCATGCATGGAGTGATCCAAATATCATTCTTTATAATGAAGCTACGACTAACTATAATATCGTATACTAGGTATGTATGCCATGCCCATTCAAACAATACCCTGAATGAAATCACGACGAATCTCGATCTGAAATGCCTGCTACTCTAGGCCCGCTAAACTCTGCGAATAGTAAATGAAAGGAACCTAGTCCCAGCAGGGACGAGATTCGTCTTCATCTTCTTGGACAAATCTTCTTCACCAAGTACAGCATCAGTCTTCCACTCTGTCCCAGTTTCTTGGCCAACCTGCTCCCACAGCTTAGTCCATGACTCGGCGTTGTGCCAGTAGGACGTCATTTCTTTCCTCACATGCGCAAAGTCTCCAGGCTCGGGTTTACCACCCTGTCTTCCAAGGATCAAGGAACCAGATTCTGGCTTCAGCAGCTCAATCACCCTCTTCGCCACTTTGACCTGTCCCTCCCAGTCAAACAGATGGAAGAATGAGGAAGCGTATACGACGTTTATCTTGCCGTCCAACTCCTTCAACTTGGAATCTGCGTCAAGGATGTCTGCCTGGATGAAAGTGGTCTTCAAGGTTGACTTATCGAGGAACAGGTCATAGCCGAAGTCCCAGAAGTCCTGCTTCAGATCAGAGGCGTAGGTATTCTCGGACGGTGCGCCATCAGAAACAATCTTGCGAATGTCTTGACCCATGCAGCATCCAAGGTCGAGAATCTGTTCCCCATTCTTGACGCGACCCAGGACCTCGTCATAGGCTAGGGACTCTCCGATACTCAAGTCGAGGAAGCCCCAGTGGCCAAGGCACGGGTATGGAAACTGGCAAGTATGTCAGCGGACCTATTGCTGCACTATGCTGTTCTACGAATAACCTACGATTTTAAAAGCTTGGTTTCTCACTTTCGTGATATGCGAGATCACATCATCTGAAGGTACTTTGCTGTACTTCTCGAATAAGTCCCGTGTTGCAGGTTTGAGCTCTTCGATGTCCCTCTTGTACCACGGAAGTAGGTCCGGATTATCGACATAGGCTTTGCTCGAAAGGACTTGCTCGACGGCAGTTCGCTCCTTCTCATGAGGATCTTGCATGGGCGCAGCTTGAGACATATTTTATGATGATGAAAATGAGCGGGAAGGCTGTCGACTTGGTCCTTTTCTAATGTCCTTGGAAACCCTGGCTCTTTATATGCACATCTGTACCGCGTGCTCGCATACTGTACTCACGGACGTATCAGATGTAAGCTGGCGCCAGGCATACGTACGCCCTCGTTATCAGAGTGCGAAATACGAGTCAAGGACAGCCATGGTTTCATTCAGTCCCAAAGGCGTGCCGGCTGTCAGAAAAGAATCATCGCTCTCAGGCAGCCTCATGCCACATTATAAGCTCTATCAACGGCACAATGTAAGAACAGCCTCGAGTGATGATAGCCAAGCTTTCCAAGCAAAAGGCGTGGCGCAGTGCTGTTTGCACACGGCTGCACCTGCCCCTTCCTGAGTAGCGCAGGATACTGAATGGTGGGGCAGCCACCAGTGACGCGCGCGGGAAACGAAAAATCCTCAAATTGCAACCGCAAACCTGAAGGTCTCCATATATTTCAGGCAAAGGCTCCCCTCCTTTTGCTTCAATCGCACCACCTGTTTGATACACAGAACTTATCTATCACCCATTCGTTCCTTCTCCACGCGAAAAGTCACATACAAGATGCCTTCCATTGAGCACCCCACTATCAAAGGTAAGAAAGCACTTGTTTAGGTTTTGAGGCCAACACGTAGGAGTGTAATACCGCCCGATGTATCCATCGACTAACGGCTACTTTGTCAGATGGCTGGTTCCGCGAGATCTCCAACATGTGGCCCGGTCAGGCCATGACCCTCAAGGTCAAGGAGGTCCTGCACCACGAGAAGAGCAAGTACCAGGACGTCCTCATCTTCGAATCGACCGACTACGGTACCGTCCTTGTTCTCGACAATGTCATTCAGTGCACCGAGCGCGATGAGTTCTCGTAGGTCAATTATACTATAGTGGGGTACTTCGGAAGTGGCTGATGTTGGAATAGCTACCAGGAGATGATCACCCACCTTGCCCTGAACGCCCACCCCAACCCTGAGAAGGTCTTGGTCATCGGTGGTGGTGACGGTGGTGTGCTTCGTGAGGTCGTCAAGCACGACTGCGTCAAGGAGGCCGTCCTCTGCGACATCGACGAGGCGGTCATTCGTCTCTCCAAGCAATACCTCCCTGGCATGTCCGTGGGCTTCGAGCACCCCAAGACCACCACAATTGTCGGCGACGGCTTCAAGTTCCTCGAGGACAAGAAGGGCGAATTTGATGTTATCATCACCGACTCCAGCGACCCAGAGGGCCCAGCGGAAGCTCTTTTCCAGAAAGCCTACTTTGAGCTTCTTAACGGCGCTCTCCGTGAAGGTGGTGTCATTACCACGCAAGGTTGTAAGCCCCCTCCTAACCCTTAAGCCTTGCGCTTGCTTTGCAAATCACCCATGCGCCGGACAGGTGCTGCTTAGTACATTGGCTAACATTACTTTGTCGAATAGCTGAGAACCAGTGGCTTCACTTGTCTCTCATTGCCAACCTCAAGAAGGCGTGCAAGGAGGTCTTCCCCACCGTCGAATACGCCTACACTACGATTCCAACTTATCCCTCCGGTCAGATTGGCTTCATGGTGTGCAGCAAGGACCCTAACCGCGACCTGAAGAAGCCACTTCGCAGCTGGTCTGCTGAAGAGGAGGAGCAGTTATGCAGGTACTACAGCAAGGAGATCCATGAGGCCGCCTTCGTGTTGCCCACCTTCGCCCGAAAGGCCCTCCGGTGAAGGATTTGGTCGAGCGCATGCACAGTTTAACACTTTCTCTCCATTTACGACCGACTAGATACCACGACATGTCAACAATGCCCAAAAAGTCAAAATTTCTCTATACGCATGTTTGCTAGTGGTTGCACTTAATTGCGCAACAGCTGGCAACTGCCTTTGCGATAGATAATACGATATATACCGCAGATAGGCTTTTACAAATCACCACATTTGCAAAAGGCCTTACGGGTATAATGTTCAATTGTTCACCAGCATTTGCCATCCATTTCCCTCCCTGGTGATTCTAAGTTATGTCTAGACCAAAGCAGTCACCGCGCGATTCATTCATGCAACACCAACAACACTAAATGCATCTGCACAAATTCTCAACTGATATCCGAAGGGCGAAAAAAAGTTGGACAGACGAAAGCGCTTCCTCAGCTCGAATGCGTCACGGACTCACGATCCCACATTGTCATTGCGTAAAGACTATTCGGCAAACTAATGTGTCAAGCAGCTGTTAACGAGATCAGAGGGTTGCGTACTTGTCTCGAAGTTCTCAATGAGCCAGTGACATGCGCGAGTTTCAGAATACAGCCTCAGGCAAACATGGGGTTTCTTACCAGTCGTACGAATTCTATGCAGACGCAGGCATTATTGAAAAAAATGAGCCCATTCCGCGTCGTTCTTTACACGTGCCGTGCCGTACCTCCCGTTATCGGCTTCTCACTTTTTGCTGCACAGTTTCGAGGTGTGTATGATCGCTGTGGGCCACCGGCTGCAGCGGCAGAGAGTCCATGCAGAGTTGCTCCTCTCGACGGATATGTTGCGCAATTCGAACAATTGACAAGGACGAAGCTGTGTCGCCTGCTCGGTCTTAGCACTAGAGAGTGACTTTGAAGCAGAAAGGGAACTTCTGCTACATGTCCAGACAGACTAGCCCGCTATTAGCTTGTTTCGTCGCTGGAGCATTTCTATTTGTCCTAGGAACATGCCGGCAAAGCGGCATTTACTTTGCTGGATTCTCGTGTAGGCTGAGGCTCAATCACGATACTGCCCTGGGTCATTTCGCAGGTTGCGGCGCCACATTGATGAGGAAGTCAAACTTCGAGGCCGTCAAGATAGCCGTGAATGTGAGACTCTAGGGCGAGGGAGCGCTAACCGCCAGGAACGCTGACGAACAAAGACAGGACCTTGACACTGCTGGCAATGGCCATGGAGCGGACCATGCCTTCAAAGACAGGCTGACAGGTACATTTGGACCGCCCGCGGCGTTCTCTTGTGCTTCAACATCGTAGTTGAGTGAAGCTTCGTTCTATGTTTGGTAGATGCTCCGGCGCAGACCCACGAGTGTGTGACAGGTTCAGTTTTAGATCCTGCCGACGGGTTAGCCGCCACGGACTTGCGGTCCCCCCGTTTGAGGCTGGCGCGTAGGATCATGATGTGGCTCTGCCCTGCACAGCGGTAGGAGAGATGTTGTGCAGATGTCCAAAGTGAATATAGGCTCGCTGCATCATGCCTAGTGCCAGCCTCAAGCTTCACCACATCCCTTCGCCTTCTCTCCTTTTTGGCATGCGGCCTGCGGTCGTATAGCTTGTCACATCTCATCGTGTATCTCTTCTTTGTTATCATAGGTCGAGCGGTGCTCTTCGTTCACGATATTGAATCCTTTTCGCGGGCGGTTACGCAGGTTCCTGGATGTCACATCGCTATCACCCAGCCTCACCGTCGCTAGCAGCCATCACACACCAAGAGACCTCACAACTCGCACACATGCAGTAGCCACGCTCCACCGCTTCTATTCTTGTCGCCTTTCTTCGTCCACCTCAAGTAAATAATTATATATCGACCGAACGTCTGGCTACGTTGACTTTTCGCTGTACATACTTTCCGGCGGCAGTACGTCTAACCCCGCCGATTAATTATCCAATTCCCGAGGTCTGCAAGCAGCATCTCGCGAGATTTTGTCCATCATTTGCGCGTTCGGCTGCCGCGCTTTTCAGTAAAGAGATTAATTGGGCGATAATGATTCCCGAAACGTTCAAGAATGGGGAGCCGTTTAGTCCGGCCAAGATCCATCCGCTTCTGTCCCCACAATCCAACAAGAGTTGCTCCGACCTTAACCCCGTCGATGCATCATTAAATAATCTCACCCGCCCTGCTTCTCCGCAACGTCCGCAGACCAGCGTCCACTGCCCTCAGGACGCGTCGTATAATGCCTCATCGGTAGCAACCACAGAAATAGGCGGTGCGCCCGCAACAACCGGATCCGAACCACAACCTACGATTCTGACACCGGACGAACATCCGGCTGCCATCAGCACCTCGTCGTCGATTGAGAACCTCACGGTTCTGCCTCGTGTTCCCTCATTTGGAGAAAATCGTACCCGGAAGCATCGCAAGAACGCTTGCTCCTTCGACTCGGCTATACCCCGCCAGACATTACTCAAAGCGTTGCAGTCACGGCCTCCGACGTCACAGTCTATGGACACAGTTCTGATGGAGGGAACAAAAGATGAGGGAAAGACCGAGCGGTCCAAGAGCATCAACCACCAGCGGCTGGCGGAAGCGCTCTCTGAACTCAAGCTGCACTCGGATGATGCCGCTGTGAGCAAGATGGCCGCTCTCGCGTCACCATGCTTCTTCCACAAGAAGTTCGACAAGGCGGTCAACCTGGAGAAGGTGTTCGAGGAAATGGTCGACAACGACACCATATCGCACTCGAGGCTCATGCAGACGGCATTTAGCGTCCGCGAGGTCTCGAAGCAGCTCCAACGCCGTCCTATAAAAATGACTGTGCGCAATGTCATGATTGTCACAAAGGCACGGGACAACAATCTCGTATATCTCACGCGCGAGCTCGCAGAGTGGCTACTTACAACTCCTCGCTATGGCTCAGATGTTGGTGTGAACGTCTACGTCGATCATAAATTGCGCAAGTCGAAGCGTTTCGATGCCCCCTCTCTGTTAGCCAAAGACGAACGATTCGAAGGCATGCTCCGCTGGTGGACGCCAGACCTTTGCTGGGAATCTCCGGAGATCTTCGACCTTGTATTGACGCTGGGCGGAGATGGCACAGTGCTCTTTACCTCGTGGCTCTTCCAACGTATTGTTCCGCCTATCCTATCCTTCTCTCTTGGTAGCCTGGGTTTCCTTACGAACTTTCAATATGCTCAATATCAGCCTGCCTTGAACAAGATCATGTGCGAGACTGGTATGCGGGTGAATCTACGCATGCGCTTCACCTGCACAGTGTACCGTTACCAGAAGAACGCTGCCCCTGGTTCCCCTCAACACATCGAAGCTGAGCAATTCGAAGTCTTAAACGAGCTTGTCATCGACCGTGGCCCATCACCATACGTATCCAACCTCGAACTCTACGGCGACAACAACCTCCTCACCGTCGTGCAAGCAGACGGTTGCATCTTCTCCACACCTACCGGTTCGACAGCATACTCGCTCTCCGCAGGTGGCTCTCTCGTTCACCCTGACATCCCTGCCATCCTTCTCACACCCATCTGCCCACACACGCTTTCCTTCCGGCCCATGCTCCTGAACGACAGCATGCTCCTCCGAATTGCCGTGCCCCTCAAGTCACGTGCGACCGCTTACTGTGCCTTTGACGGCAAAGGCCGCGTTGAACTCCGTCAAGGAGACCACGTCACCATCGCCGCTTCGCAATACCCTTTCCCTACCGTGCTATCGCAACCAACCGAATGGTTTGATAGCATCAGTCGCACGCTAAGATGGAATTCGCGTGGTGCGACCCAGAAGGCGTGGGATGGCGATGAAACCGGCGAGGCGGAAGAGGAGAAAGAGCCAGACTTCGACATTGATTTCGATAACGATGAAGTTGATCGAGATTCTGGATATAGTGCTGATGGGTCAACGGTTGACGGTAGAGGAAGCCCCATGCGGAAGGGTGTTGTATTACCCTTGCTGTAGCCTGTCTGCTCTGCCACTCAACGAGCTTGATGAAGGTATACCGATATGGCGTTGAGAAGTTTCCTTTACCCTCTTTTGAATCTTGGGTTCTCGACTCACGCTGCTGCTTGGGCGGGTCCCAGTGGTTCTTCAAATAAGGTGGTGTTTGTGGTCATTTCATCTGATCTATACTCAGATGTGCTTTGAACAGCTTTTCTTCTCCTTTTGAATTTGGAGATGACGATGTATATGAGATGTCGATGGTGGTGTGGTGTTCGATCTATGATATCCTAGAACGCAATGTAGAAAGTTGATAACTTACATAGGAGGAGAGGGAGAGCGGAGGACTGAATCGAAGAATTTAGATGGTGAGGGCTGATGCCTTCTAAGTCTGGAAGAAGAATATCGAAGTTCTGATGCTGAATTCGTGATGCCATGGCCTCTACCTGATTTCTTGCTTATCATCTCAAGGCTGGTTTCTACAGTACATTCTACAGTACATGCTTGAAAGGTCTCTGTATAAATTTGTTTTGCAAATGCTAGTCTGCCGTGCAACGCCCCGAATACCAGTCTGTTCAACGTCCGAATATTCTCCTTCATATCTCCGTGCCCATCCTTACCTTACATGGTAATCACGTTCGTCTACTTGGCTAGAAATGATCTGCGCGTTTTATCTTCTAAGTTGCGATCTACACCGCATGTATAACCCTTGAACGCTACGGAGTAATGGAAGTCTGAGCGAAAGGCCTACTTGCTGTTCATGGCGGTGTGTTGTGCGCAGAAGACCCTAGACTAAGTAATAAATGGAAGGAGACATTCTTAGGTGAGAAGGTTAAGATTCAAGGCAGGCCGCGTGTACAGAGCCCTCCAACATTGTTAAGATTATGATGAACAGCTCAGCATTGCCATTGCCGTATACCAAGCATTGAACAAAGTGGAGCAAGAATGAGGCTCAAGTCGGAGTCTAGCTGTATGCGCAACCCGTACTGCTCGCCACACTTGGCGACCGGCGTGAACTCCCGTTCTACATCAGATACCGCCGTCACCAGGGTGTGGCCAGGTGGTTTCGTACGAACCCTAAAGTTAGTAATCCATGTTTCACTTCTCGTAGGCCTGTCCATACCAGATAGTGCCCGCTCAACAAAATGAGGCTACCAGGGGCATTCCGAATGCTACGCTGTCGTTGGGCGGAGAGTTGCAGTTGGAGAAGAAGATCAGGCACGCTTGCGTTGAAGAGATCCACCTAACACGTTTTGCGTTCTGGGGGATGTGGCGGTAAGGGACGTCATAGAGTTTGAGAGGAAGCCACGAGGAAGACAGCTGAGTGCGGACCGTGCTCCGAACCAATACGGTGTGGCAAACCTTCGAGAAGATGTCACAAAGAAGCTTGTTTGCTCAACAACCCGCAGTTTACCATCGTACATTGCTATTGTAAGTCACTGACTCAACTGTCATGGGTTCAACATGTGAATCATGCACCAGCCCTAGGCCAGAAAGGGATTAGCAGAGTGGATCATGAAAATCACCTTGGCCATCCTCTCGGAAGCATCAACCACAGAGATATCAAAGCCTCCCTAGCCTCACCACGCAACGCCCTCAGACTAATTTGCAAATTTATAAGAGAAACTTTAGCACAGGACGAATGAGCAGCCAAGCATAAACGGAAAATTTCTCGAATCCAGAAGCAAGGCAAATCGAGGACAAAGAGATCACCATCGGCCCTTCCTTCGGTCACATTCCCCGCCTTCCGATTCGCGACCGTCGCAAACGGCCCTGATGACGACGTGAGAAGCTAATCTCAGCTTCACAGCAGTTCTTCTCCGCCTTCATGGCAACATTTCTTTCTTAATCCTTATATGCCTTTTTTCGCCGATTGAAGCGCGACATGTTGTAGCGTTGCGACCCGCGACCGATTGTGGATACCAACTAAACGAGCCTGACAGGCATGACGACCCCGCGAAGAAAGGCGTGCGTTGAGTGCCGCCAGCAAAAGGTATCTCCTTATCCTCTACCACACTGGCAACATGCTGTGATAAAGAATTGAATGACTGACTTTGTAGATTCGATGTGATGTTGAGCAACACAAAGTACCACACGACCCTTGTGGGCGCTGCAGAAAGATGGGTCTTGAGTGCAGAATCTTGCCTACATCAACTAGAAATCTCCGACAAACAAAAGCAGAGATGCGACGAGAGCTCGAAGAATTGCGATGGAACATGAGGCAGAATGGAAGCCAACCAGGTGATCCAAATTACCCCCAGTCGATTGCGTCGCCAAATGTCGACATGCACCATTACACCCCGCATGAGCACGCTTCGGGAACATATTCAGATCCATCTGCCAGGACTGATGGCTCGAACTCACTTTCTCCAACTTTTGAGTCGAGACCGCCGACAAGAAAGGGATCCGACAATCGTGTTACTCTGCCACGCGCGATGGACGGGTACATGCTCGATTCGAGAAGGATCGACGACTGCTTCACTCTGTAAGTGATCTCTGAGCACTTCTGAGTTTCGATTCACTGACGAGTTGCCTAGATTCTTTACACAATATCACCCCCTTTTCCCGATTCTCGACGCTTCACTAGGACCTAACGATTACTATGAACTATCACCTTTCCTATTCTGGGCTATCGTTGTCACGGGATCGAGAAGATATACCGACGATCCGACGATACTTGATAGGACTAGTCAGCTCATAACTCCACTCGCATTCTCATCCATGGCTTTGCGATCTTCCCCAATTCCGGTCATTCAAGGACTACTGATTCTTTCCACTTGGCGGCTACCAACAAATTCCATGTACAAGGATATGACGCACCTGATGTGTGGCTCTGCAGTACACCTGGCTACTCAGATTGGTTTACACATCTCTGGTGTAGGCCAGGACTTCGCAAGGATGCCAATCAAGCAAAATCAAGATTTGAAAATTTCTCGAGCCAGGCTGTGGCTTTGCTGTGTCATTGTTTCTATAAGGTATTAGCGGATCACGTGATTTATAGGAATACTACTAATCAATCCCAGGACGAGTTGTGCTGAAGGTATACCGCCCCTCGCAGAATCCTTCTTCGACGGCGACGAACGTAATCGAGAAGACATGGTTCCATATCTTCCACTTGACTTGCAATATCTGCACAAAGTGTATATCATCCTCCTTCGTGCAATGGTAGCGATGGGCAAGACCAATTTGCAATCTATCAACTGCGACGTCCGCGTGCTACGATCACTTATCAGCATATTTGATTCGCAGCTGCTAAGCTTGGCACCATCCTCCCCAAGCGATCTAGGTACGTAAGCTGGAGCTGCGCTATAGGGCCAACGCTAACCAAGCAGACACTCTCCAACTCAACTGCGCCCGCATTCATGTCATGGCCTTCCACTTTTTTGCTCATCCAACGAATCCAGGTCCGGACGCAGATGGCCTTTCCCGCTTCTACTCACTCTGCCTTTCCGTAATCCAGACAGCTACTACTATGACTATGACGCAGCAAACAGCTTTTGCGTCGGTCTCGCAATCCTTCATCGACAGAACAATCACACTTGCCGGATTCACCATTCTAAGGCTTGTGCGAAGTCCGCTCGCTCAGCACCTGGACCTTGCCGCTGGAGAAAAAGCATTTTTCCAAGCTGTACAGTTTCTTAAGAGCGTCTCTTTGCAGCAAGGAGATATTGGTGTTAGAACGGCACTCATAATGAGTGACCTGTGGGGCAGCAGCAGGGTTTTCCGCAGAAAAGATGGCCGCATCGAATCGCTTGGTCTGAGACTAAGGACGAGATTAAGTATGAGTGTTAGTTACGATATGTTCTGGTACTGGCGAGAAGAATTTGGCAATATGCAGAATCCTTACAATGGGGAGGAAACTATCGTCGCAGCGACCGACGCGACTCAGCCCACTACACCTCGTGAGTATTACCTTCCATTCCTGTCGTCCTCAGCACTGACAAGAAGTCTAGCATACGTTTCAAGCCAAGCTCAGGAACTCTCAAACCCCACAGCACGGCCGCAAGCCCCGGTTACAAAGTTCGATCCTAGCCTAGTCAACTCTCAATTACAGCCAGATCCAACCGTCATGGGCTTCGATGGCTGGGAGGGCTCCGAATACAGCGTACCACCGATGCTGGATCAATTTCCCGACTACGACTGGGCGGCTGGTTTCGATTTCTCTAACAGTGACTTTCCAACTATTCCAGTTGCGCCCATGAACCCGGTCATTCCCAGTAACGTAGCCAGCATGGGCTATACGTTTGGTTGAGCGCGTTCCAGCTGACTGAAATAACTGCGACAACTGCTTAGGTCCAAGTAAGAGGGGCCATCCCCAGGGCTTAGTTGCAAATCTAGAGAGACCTAAGTATCATTCGAAGACCGCGGCTCCTTATTAGCACTTGTGCATAGCAGGTTCCCAGAATGGTGTTCGGACACCACGGATTACACCAGGCCAAGGGCGACTGCGTTCCGCTCCCGACGACTACCTACTTTGCCAATGGTGTGTGGAATACTATCGTAACGCTGGCCGACCTCACCATTGTTGGGAAGAGTTCCTTATCGTCTTCATGGAACGCTTGTGTGATAATATCAAGCCCCATGAGTAGCATCTCCATGGCGCTGGACTCGAAGCTAAACTCCTTTCCGCCGTCCTAGAGGGATTTACGCCCCGATTTGACCGAGATCTCAACACCATCGCAAACCAGTTCATGGAGCGCTGGGTCGGAGTTGTGGGAGAAAATTGAAGTCGGGGGTTATCGCGATTACTCATTGTTGGCCACAGTCTAAGAGGAAGTTCCTCTGCGCGAAGAACCTACGTCAAGCGATATCGTATCCTTGCTCGACTTTGTGGGACTTCAAGTTGAGGCAATGTACGCCTATGGCTTCATTAGAGTGTGCGTATGATGTACTCGGCTAGGGCGAGCTGTATGACTATTAGCCTCCTATTAGCGCAGAAGAATGCGTACCTTACAGAATGTCCACTGCGATCCCCAATATCTGGACCTTGCCAATCACATCAACTTTGGTGATTTTCTCAACTCCGCTTGACTTTTCGAACTTTCCTTCTCTGACTGATGCAACTTCGCTGGCTTCTTCCGGCTCACTCACTGGCTTGACATAGCGTATCTTGGAATCTGGAACCCCTTCCTCGGGTTTGTGATGTCTTAGTTAGTCCCACCGCCCCAGTCGATCTTCTCAATCAAAGTCGTTGGATCCAGATCTTTCATATTGAGGGATGATGCTGCGACAGTTGCAGCGGAAGAGAGCCTATGGACTCGTCAATCAAAGCCCCCATGCTATACATGCAATAACACTCACCTCTTTTTATCGTGTTCTCATATTTCCCGTTCTGCAATAGGCCACAATAGCAGATTCGTGAGTAGGGGATAGGAGCGGTCGACTGAACTGAATGCTTCGGGCCATGCTGAGACGAGAACGAGAACTTGGTGTGTCTGGAGCTCATTGAGAGACGTGTCGATGTTCAAGTGGAGTCAACCGTTGTCAAATGGTGTGGTATATATGGTTGTCAGTTCGAGCTGCGTTTGGGCCTCTCGGGAACGGTCGGCGAGTAGGAGAGTTGAGATTAGAGGCCGGGGGGAGAGCCTGGTCAAGGGTACTTGGTGGAGATCAGTCGTATAAGCGTTGTTAGCTGGAAACTTTGGGGATACTATGCGGGCCGAACTGGGCATATTGCCTTATGCAGTTGGATTCAATAATACTTGAGGCGTTGGATCAGGGGGGGTTTGTGCTCTAGCTTGACTTAAGCTGAACTGCTGAAGTTGGCTGCTCATATCTTTGTCTGCTCTACCAAAATTAAAGAAACAACAGCTCTGATTCTTCAAGTATTCACAACACTCGTCGGACGTCATACACAGTACCACTCAATACTACCATGCTGCCGCCCCTGCACCCACTTGCATCGCATGTTGACTTCCATCCCCAATCACCATCAACACCCCAACCACATATCCTCGCCCCACGCATCCATCATCCCGATACCCTCGACCGCACTCGCATCGGCAAAACACATCCTCCCATCAGCACACAAGCTCTCCTTCCCCAATCTCCCCTAGACTCGAGCAAATGAGAGGTCCAAGTACGCTAGTGTCCGGCCAAGCAACCGGCGAACATCGGCACCCGGCCGAACGCCACAAGCACTGCGGGGATGCACTTCGCACCTAACGGAGTAGTCTAGATGGACAGCGATAGGCCATTCTTGAGGAATTGAACTGTATCGGCTACACGTTCCGCTCCTTGCTTAATGGCTGGATTCTTGTCGTCGTATGAGAATTGAGTAAGAGGTGGAGTTGCTTGCAGAGGAAGGGAAAGTGACGACTTCGTTTGGCCGACTAGCTAGCTGGTTGTAGATGTCCTTCGTTCCGTTTCCTTGTTCTCGTTCCGCCTCCCCAATGAACGAAGAGTGGGGATTCATGGTGGTACATACATATAATAAGGTTCAGGACGTGTTGTCCGGCCCGAGATCGTTGCATTAGTACATCGGACGTTGTCTCATCTTTTTCTGTCGGCATTCTTCTTCTGGATGACCTGAGGATTGGAAAGAATTGGAGATTACTTATTGGGTGAAGATGGGTTCAACGGGCACGAAGGATGGCGAGAAGAGATTCACGGCCGTCGAGAAGTTGAGGAATATGTTGGCGGATCCGGAGAAGTTCATTGCATGTCCTGGTGTTTATGATGGCTTTACAGCGCGGATTGCGCTGAGGGAAGGTGTTGATTGTCTGTACATGGTAAGTCGCATATATCTTCGTCACAATTTGCTTCTTTGCCCACAACCTGCTTCTAGTCGTAACAACCTCCTTGAGTATTGGGTAGAGTGCTAACCACGTCGATAGACAGGCGCAGGAACAACAATGTCCCGCCTGGGCATGGCGGACATGGGCATCGCAACGCTCAACGACATGCTAACCAACGCTTCCATGATCGCCAACATCGACCCCTCCGTCCCGCTCATCGCGGACGCAGATACCGGCTACGGCAGCGCCATCATGGTCGGGCGTACTGTCTCGCAATACATCCGCGCCGGCGTCGCAGGGCTCCACCTCGAAGACCAAGTCCTCAACAAACGGTGCGGCCACCTGAAGGGCAAGCAACTAGTTGACGTGCAAGAGTACGCGAGTAGGATTCGAGCCGCGAAGTTGGCGCGAGACCAGTCCGGTGGTGATATCGTTATTATAGCACGGACGGATGCCCTACAGGGGTATGGCTACGACGAAGCGATTAAGCGGTTGAAAGCTGCTGTTGCGGAAGGCGCGGACGTGGCGTTTCTTGAAGGCGTGAATACAAGAGGAGAAGCAGAGAGGGCTTGTAAGGACCTTGCGCCTACACCTTGTCTATTTAACAATGTTCCTGGTGGTGTGTCCCCTGACCTTGGTGTCAAGGAGTGTAAAGAGATCGGTTACAAGATCGCTATTTTCCCATGTTTAGCATTGGAGATGGTGTATCCGGCGGTGAGGAGAGCAGTACAGCAGTTGAAGGAAACTGGGGATGTCGATAGTTTTGACAAGGATGGGAGGAGGTATGGACCCAGAGAATTGTTTCAGGTTTGTGGGCTGGATGAGTTGGTCGATTTTGATGTTCAGGCCGGCGGCACCTCCTATCAGAATGGTGCATGAGGCCATAAGCATATGGAAAGATGAGGTCTTTAGCCGCCTGTTATGTCGAACCTACATCGTGTTTCGATTCGTTGATATTAAGCTTGGTGTTTGGTGTTAGTCAGGAATTTGCGGTGGAGCTGTGCAGTAGTACTCAGATCTTCAATAATGCCATTGCTCGAATGATTTCTTCACCAGTATAGCGTGCTTCCTCTCATAGATTCTTGTGGTCCCTCACCCATGAGATCTCGTTGTTTTCGCGAAAGAATTCCAAAAACTTGTCCACAAGGTCTCCAGCAGATGGGCTGACTATTAGGATAATCGCACTTTATCGGGAAGTCGCGAAAAGTCAGACGCCAGTCTTCCACCTGCAAAATAAGTTCAAGAGTTCGCATACACATTTGCTCCTTCATCTACCTCACACGAAAAATGTACTCACGCTACATTCCCAATCCCACACATCCTCACAATCTCAGCAAAAAATAATCAAATCATACTACACTACTAAATGACCATACTACATCAATTCTCCACCTTAGCCGAAAAAACCACGCTGAGGCATCCAGACTAGTTGGCCTTACCCCCCTTCTCGCTCACCCTTGCACTTACGAGAGCCCGGCTGTATGGTTCCCCTTCCCCTGTTGGGTATGTGCGGGAAGCAGGCGAGGTAGGGATATCCCGTGTACCGGTTTACACGCAAATATTGAAACATGTCGCGATAATACTTGAGGGATTTTAGCCACCGGGAGTCCTAGCTTTTGGGGCTCAGACGGCCCGCTTCATGTTACATGTATCTTGCACTTGAATTAGGGGTGTAAAGAGATTGCGATACGCTTTATGCAAAGCTGCCTTTGAAAGTGGAAAGTTACGTTTGGTAGGATGAGGCCCTGTTGTCTAGATCTAATCTGCAAAAGGCTTCATGTATCGTAGCGCACACTGATTGGGATCTTCATGATATGAGTATGCATGCTTTGGAGACTATGAGGTTAATAAGTCTCCCCCACTTTTTGCACCTTCCTGTGCCTGACTACGTTTATACATGCACCCTGAGTTGCTCATGTTCGAGTTTGTCATCTCCATACGCGTTGAGCAATCCCGATTTCGCTATTGCAAACCGTCATAATACAGGACCTTTAGCATGAGTCTAACCGCCAACGCTGGAAAGAAGAGACTCGTACTTATCCTTCCAGTAAGCGGCATCACCACCGGTACCCACGCCGTTGGACTGGGAGGACTTAGCTGCGGACAGTTCGAGCTTGAGACCTTTGATGACGACGTCTTTATCAAGCGCATCCTTGCGATACGCGTCGGCCTCCTTGTACATCGGAAGTAGGTCCTTGTACTCTTTGTAGGAACGCTGCGCACAGGTTAGTTCCACCTGTCTACATAAGTGAGCTATGCACTCACCTTAGCCAGATCGGTCCACTCCTGCAGAGCAGTCTCAAGGCTCGTTTTCTTCGTCTCGAGGACATTGATTCTCTCTTCTAACACCGCCTTGTCTTTATCGGAAGAGCCAGCAACAGCCGGCGCTACAGGATTGGTCCGGAGCTCATCGACGGTAGTCTTGAGCTTCGAGTTCTCAGCCTTGAGAATAGAGAGTGCTTGCATTGCCTTCTTGTTTTCGGACTGCTTCGAGAGCAGATCATTGTTCTCCATCTCCAAATTCTCAACCTCATGTTCAAGCTTTTCGGCTTTCTTCGTGGCAGTATCGAGCTCTGCTTTAACTCGGTCGCCGTCGTTGTTCGCTATACTTAGCTTAGTGGTAAGATGGTGGACTTGCTCTAGAAGATTCGAGTTCGCTTGAAAGAGTTCTACGCTCTGCTTCTCGAGCTCGGATAGCTTGGCGAGTCGCTGTTTCAGTTCAGTATTCTCTTGCTGGAGGCGTCCGAGATCGATAGCCAGGGTATTAATCTTCTTCGTCTGCTCATTGAGTTTCTATGTACGCTGTTAGCTCGGGGAATAGCAAGCCATTAAACACATCAACATACCGTGAAAGCTTGCGCATGCTCGGCAGCTTGGCCCTTGTACTTCTCATTGAGCGCCTTGTTCTCTAGTTTGACTTTGTCTAGCTCCAACTTGGCAGTGTTTTCGCCTCCTTTCATCATGTTGATCATGGCACTAAGACTTGTGGACTTCTGCACCTCTTTCGCAAGTTGCTCGGTTTTGGCCTGGAGCTCCGCCGTAAAACGATCAGCGATATGCTGCTCGGTAGTCTTCATCGTCTCCTGAAGGTCACTGATTCTACCGCGGAGGGTCTCGTTCTCCATAGTGAGTTGCTTCTTCGAAGCCACAAGCATATCAAGCTCCTTCTGCAAAGCATTGGCCTTGTGAAGGTCTTCAGTCTGGGTTGACCTCAAATCTTCCAGCAACTGCTTATATCTGTCAACCTCAGTGCGGAAATTACCCTTCTCTAGCGTGAGTCGGGAGACTCGCTCTTGGAGATCTTCAAGTTTTTGGAGCTTAGAGGCGGTCTGTGCCTTGTACTCGTGGAAAGCCTCCTGGTGTTCGAGGATAAGGCTGTGTTGAATGTTGACCTTCTTGTGTTGAAGATTTAGCTCCTCTTGCGTCTCGCGGATCGAATCGTTCATGGCTGAAGCATGATAGAGACTCATGTTGTTCCTTTGCTTCTCTAGGAACGTGGGCAAGGCAGTCTTTGCTTCATTTGCCGCAGCAAACAGCTGTTCAAGCTGAGTCCAGAGCTCTTCCACAGTCTTCAATTCCGCAGCATTCTGCTTCTGCATCGAGTCGCGAATGAGTTCGAGCAGCTGTCGCGTGTTGGCCATCGTACTGGACAATGTCTTGGACACCTTGGCCGCATGTCTATCGACCTCCCCCTTCAAGGCATGACCCTGGGCGATAGCGAGCTCAGCGTTAGCAGTCTGAGGCACTTTGTCGAAGATAGCATTACTGTTCGTGGCCGCAACTTGCATCTTGGTGGCGATAGTGTTGTCAGCAGCATAGCTAACTGCCACGTGAGTGGGCGAAGAGGCGGCGGAAGGAAATGCGGCCAGAATTGCGTTCCTCTGAACTGGACTGGCGTATTTCGAATGAGCAAGGGCTGTCGGGCCTGTATACAACTGCCCTGGCGCCATCATGAGAGCCGATGCTATTCCCACAGTAATTAGCTCGTGCTCCGTCGTGTCGTTCGGACTGGGGAGCGTACATTGTGTGACTGACAAGCAGGATTGCAGGAAGATGGGCGACTGTAAGTTGCGGTGTGCGAGGTCGTCACAGGCAAGCGCAGCCTCACTGGCACGCGCCTCTAGGCAGGTGTTGTTATGAAAAGTAGATTTGGGCTGCGGCGAGCTGACTTACAAAGTGATTTCGGTCGAACTGATGATCAGCAGAACTGTAGTGTTATTGAGGTGACAGAGTGAGTTGTTTGTACAAAGTGGTGGCTGTGTTTTGGGGACAAGAGGCAGGTGCGGAGCTAGGGCAACAACGGCGGTAGGCACGCCCACCTGACGCTCGGGATAAATACTTCAGGGAACCTTGGGGAACGTTCGAAGGCCTCGACAGTTGTACTGTGAAGTGAAGCATGCAAAAGATGTTGCAGAAGCTACACATACTGATGCGCTATTACAATATCCAAGGCACGTGAGAGTCACCTTCACCTTCACCTACACGACGTTATCTGTACATACGAAAATCTAGGCGCAGGATGCCACGATGGGCATTTACCAGCGATGCTAAGCTCAATATTGTGTGATTATCGCTAAAGAGACAAGTCAAAGTTTTTTTTCAGAAGTCGAGAAAGGTTCAAATCTTTTACAAATGAAGCTGACATAAAGAAGAAGAGGAGTCAGAGAAATTCGCGCATGATGAGACTGTTACATCACTACAGGAAGGATATACCGAAAGAGACGACACTTATCGTTGTCTGTATGATGAGGTAAAGGAGATGAGATCCCAGGATACAATGATGACTCCTCCCCAGGTGAAGCTGAGTTCCATTCATATAATTTTGGCGTCCTGTGCAAGACTAGATAAAATGCAGGCAACAAAATCAATCATCAAGGCGCCTCGAGTTAACCTTTTGGTAGCATAAGAAATGGTGAGCTGATGCTGCGCTCGTCTATACTTACGAAATCCAGAATAATAGGTGCTTAGTGCATACTAAACCACTTCGGGTATCCGAGCAAATATCGACGTGTCAGAAAGAAATAGCTCGACGTTGTTGTCTTTCTCGACATCGTGGTAACTCAATTAATGAAGTGACAGTCTTTGTGGGTGTCGTAATATATTGAATGTTCCTTTTACTCAACGAACAGCAGGCAGAGGCGCGGAGTGTGGGCTAAAAGTGCGGAGAGGTAGTGGAGTGTAAGACTAGGCTTCAGAGGGGTTGAGACGCGAAAAAGCAACGTGAATGCTGTGGATACCGCTTGTCAAACCCAGGAAGACGGGTCAGCATCCCATTCGACAAGGATATTTGGTGTCCCATAGTGAACTTGGCGTGAATGTCCTATATCGTCCGCCCGTCCGCTGGGGCGGCGGGCGGAAGATGCAATGGGTTCTGATATAGAGAGCTGGAGACGGGACGTGGTGGTGCAGTTATGCGGCTTCCCCAGGGTAGCTCATTCGCATGCTAGAGTGCAAGTCGGTGTAAAGACGGCTTCCGACAATAGCCTGAGCTTCGCGAATCGTATTCGAGCGATTCTCATTTCCTCGGCAGTGGTCTTCGATCGTACGTTGCGTGTGCTGCCATGTAAAGAACGTGGCTGTCGCGGCCAGTTTAAGAAGATCCTGGCGATCCCATCCCTTTTTATCCAGTGAGCATGGATAAACCCAGACACTCGGCTCCAATGGAACGTTGAACCCTGCTGTGGAAGATACGGCTTGTTCTTGTTGAGACGAGCTGGGTTAAGGAGAGCATAGGAGCCAATGCAAATGGACTTCGCATGTTCGCTGTCTGGTAATCGCAGGCAAGTACTGCGGCTTCGGCGAGGAAGCCCCTGGGTACCTAAGCCATGTATTTATTAGTAAGTTTTTGCGGGTCGACTACGGGAGGCATGGCTCGCGGGAAGAGCCGAATCCTTGGAAGTACCTCAGGCGTCTGAAACATCAAAGGGCGAAGAGATGCGTAATGGCGGTGCTGTAGGGCGAGCTGGACTGCCGGCTCGCACCGCAACAGAGGGTGGTGGAATGAAGGCAGCAGGCAAAAGTTTGCAATGCAGAGCACGACCCGGCAGAAACGGCTTGTTATGCTGTGCTCGCATGGGCTGCAATGAGTACAGGACACAATATCGGCTGTAGGTATGACGAGCCAGATTGGACGGTGGGCCAGTGAGACGGTGAGGCTGATGCAGGGGCAGCAGCAAGGAGGACAGCACTGGCCGGCAGCCAGAGCGGGCTACCGTCGTATTGAAACATCACTAAGAATCCAAATCCTCTGCACCGGATGCCGCCACTGCGCGGCAAGATGAATGCAGACCGGGGCGGCGAGCGAGGCCGCTACTGAAACTAGCGTGGCCAGCTCCTTTGTGCAGTAGCCGCAATCGACCATGCGCCCCGCTCCAGCGTGTCTCGTGGGATTTCCAAGCCATCATGTTTTCTGCTGCAGATCGCGGCCAGCGCGAATTGGCAGGCGGACGCGCTGGGGGCTGCACGCTGGAGCTGCGGTGTTGCGCGAAACCTTCTTTAATATCCATCCAGCCGCTGCTTCGGGCGCACAGCGCTCACCCTGCACGCCTGCAAGACAGACTGCACGCTGAGCTTGGACTCCACGGCGAACGGGTGGCTTTCCCCAGCAGCACATCAGGGATTCTTCGGCAAAGCACACCTTATTTCTCAGTCCGGCCCCGTCACGGCCACTTCGCTGCCATTCTCTTCGCACGTCCTGGGCCTGACCGGGTCTCCAAGTCTCTCTTCTAGTACACTCGCTGTCCAACTACAGTTTGTGCCCGTCCCATCGTTGTCGATCTTGCCCTCTCTGCCCGCGCTCCCTTAGCTGCAATCGCCCAGCACGCCAGCAGCACCTTCCAGACGCCCGTTCCGCACTACACCCACCCCCACCCGCTGGTAGCTTAGCCGTCGTTGATTTGTTGCCAGGGTCTGGCTCACAGAGACTACAGACAACGTCGAAACAAGAGTCGACTGCAAGCTTGGTGCTGCTGCATGCCGGTAGTGCGCTCCTAGTGCATCGCAACTCCCTTCTCCTCCCTCGCAGCTGCCCCGACACAATCCAACGCCAGCACATCGATACATGGCCCCCGCGATAATGTGCTTTGGAAGGAAACCCGCGGACCCAGAGTCCAAGAGAAATGAGGACATCGAGAAGAACCTCCGCGTGGACAGGAAGAGGGCAGAGCGCGAAGTGAAGCTCCTGCTGCTCGGTAGGCACATGAAAATACAGATGATATGACAGCTTGGCTGAGACGAGACTGCAGGTGCCGGAGAAAGCGGCAAATCCACAGTACTGAAGCAGATGCGAATCATCAATGCGGGCGGCTTCGGCTCACCAGAGCGCAAGTCATGGCGGGCGACCATCTTCAACAACTTGGTATCCGCCTTCCAGACAATCTACCAGGCCATGCAGGAGGATGACACAGATTTCGAGGACGAGGACAACATTGTATGTGGCTGAGTATGTGCTGCTTTGTGAACACATGCTAATCAGTCTCTTCAAGCGATACTCCGAGATGGTCAACGCGGCGCCTGATATAGGCACCGAGGAGCCAATGCCCGAAGAGTTCCTCACAGCCTTCAATTGCCTGTGGGCAGACAAGGGTGTGCAATTGACGATACTGAAGGGTAATCAGTATGCCCTGCATGACAACTTGAGCTAGTAAGTAGACCAGACTCGCTGCCGCACGGGGGCTGACAGCTAGGAGCTTCTTCCAAGACATTGAGCGACTCTTTGCGAGAGACTTCCTTCCAACCGACCAAGATATTCTGCGCACACGATTACGAACCACCGGCATCTCGGAGACCATTTTTGAACTCGGAAACCTTACGTACAAAATGGTCGATGTGGGTGGTCAACGCTCGGAGCGAAAGAAGTGGATTCACGTATTCGATAACGTGCAAGTCGTGCTGTTTCTTGTCGCCATTAGTGGCTACGATCACGTTCTGGTAGAAGACAGAAACGGGGTGCGTGTTCTCCAGACCATCACACAAGTTGGCCTACTAACCTGCACTAGAACCAAATGCACGAAGCCCTCATGCTTTTCGAATCGATATCGAACTCCAAATACTTCGAGAAGTCCGCCCTGATTCTCTTTCTCAACAAGATCGATCTCTTCAGAGAAAAGATAGCAGGAGGCATGAGCCCAATCAACAAGGTGTTTCCGGACTATACCGGTCAGCCCACGGATATCGAGGCCGGCATGGAATTCTTTGCAAACAAATTCCGCAACCTTGTACGGCAACCGAAGAAGGAGGTCTACGTGCATTACACAAACGCGACAGACACAGATTTGCTGAAGAAGACAATGGCTTCGGTGCAGGATATGATCGTCCAACGCAACCTCAATGCCCTCATTTTGTGATCGCATAATGGTATCGCTCCTGCCGGGGCGCGTTGCAACCATCAGGAAGTTGTTTGTACGAAAATTCTGTTTGCGCAACCTGGGCTCGATTCACCCGTCCGCCGTGACCATATATCAAGCGCCGCAAAAGTTGCATTTACATGCCACTAGAGAAACGGCGTTCATACGATAGATTGCACCGGATGACCTCAACGGCCCTTTCATGTTATACCCCCAAATCTTGATCTTCACTTCTACTTCGCCGTTGTCTCATGACAATGTCACGACATAATTCTCCCCTATTGGAGGCTGTAAGAGCAAGCGGATCCGCATGATTAGATTGGTATCGTACGGGATACGAAGACGCGTATCTACAAGCGGACAACAAGAGGAAGCTAGGGTACAAGGAATCTCCCTTATGTCAATTGCGCACATCTTCATTTAGCTTTTCTAGCATTCGCGTTTAGCAGGCGGAATTATCCTTCGATTCTTTTACTTTTTCTGGCTGCACATCACGAACAATATCGAGAAGCAGTGGTATGGACAAGGGTCGGAGCATTGGGACTACGGAAATTACATCATATTACACTGCAGCTGAGTGCGTATCGGGCCAATTTGCCGAAGCTGCAATGCTACGCAATGTCAGTTCTACTATCCGTACGCAGGTTCCCCTTAACGTTGCAGGACTTGCCTTTCTCGTTTGTTCGAATTTCTCATTGAGAGCGATGTCCGACAACAAAAGCACAATTGTCTCGGAGTTTATTCTTCTATCTTCTTGGTCTTTTCACGACCTGCCAAAGGGGGATACCAGCTCGATGTGTAGATGTCAGATTAAGGAAGATGTCGATATGCACGGCTGCGGCGTAGCAATGCAGCAACGTTATGAAATCGCGATACCGCAAGAGGAATCGAGCGCCATTCATTAAAGGCTCACTAAAGCAGCCATCCCAGGCCACGAGACGCCATGTACTATGATATCCCAAGGGAAAGGTTTCAGCAAGCATCCTTTAATGTCAACATGTGCAAAACGCAGTGTATATTTTTGGACAGCGGATCGAAGCATGCCGGGCGCTTACATACATTTGGTCGACTGATCACTCTCGAAGCATTTCTCGATGCTCGAGGTTGAGGGTTCTAGGCAATTGTGCGGATCGGCTATTCTAGCCATGATGATGGTATATGTGCTAATCTTGCCTGGAGCATGCGTATGGGTGCAAGAGAGGCGAGGTGCATGCATGGAGTGTTTCACAGCAATCGCACGGGCAAACTTTTCTGGCCAGGTGCGACGGCACTGGACAAAAGAGGGCTTCGAATGATAGGAGTAGACAGATGAGGTGCATGTTGTATAACATACTGAGGTTACTGAATTTCATCTTAAGGATACAGTCTACAAAGTGAGCTGTCAATGGCGCAATTCGAGATCGGTATTGGGATTCCAAAATGGTCCTGTATGCTCCTCGCAGCTCGAGGTTCGCACCTACTTCATCATCCAATACGATATACACTGCATACTGCGAGAATGTAAACAGGCCAGAGACCTCAATCAGAGGGCCATTACTCTTTGTGTCCTTTTGGAAAGAGAGTGATCCCTGCTTATCTCCAACTGATTTGACCATGTCGGGTGCTCTCGTGACAGCCGCTAGTGCGTCGGAGAAACGTCGGCTTGTGACCTGCAGCAAGTCCTGAGTGCCAGCCTTGAGCCGCATCCAATCTCGACGTCGGCATCACAACACACCCTCCATAGCAGACCATGTTCTCTCCTGCGATAGGAAGAGCAGCCCGCTCAGCCACAACATTCTCGACTGCGCCAGCCAGTTGCCTTGCCCGCGCCGCGCTGAACACCTCGCAGCAACCCTTCCGGCCAACTCACCAACGGCGCTTATCATCGTCAAAGCCCTCGACACCACCGAGCAACAAGAAGAAGCCCACAGAGATAGATCAAAATGCTGCGGCAGAACTTCAGGGCTCGGGGAAGAGGACGGCGGATTCGCAGAAGAAGCTGAAGGAGCCCTCGACTGCAACGCTGGGCAACAACATACCCTTCGTACCGCCTACCAACCACTTGCGGGAAGATGGTACGCTGTGACGGCTAAGAAGACCTGTGTATGTGTGCTAAAATATCGCAGACGTCAAGCTATCCGCATTCTTTGGTCTCCACCGCCCCATCTCCATCTCGAGATCCTTCCCCGAAGTCGCACCAATGGATGTATTCAACGCCATCTTTGAAGTTGGAAAGCCAAACGATGCCGAGATAATACAGAGAACCAATGACGTTTTGAGTGGCTTCGTCGAACGCATCCACGCCGAACTCGACGCACAGGAAGAGCGACGAGCAGACGCAGCGCACGCGCAGGAGACCTACCATCTCGATGACCTACCATTACCAACACAACAGAGCGTCGAGAATTTCGCAGCTCGTCTCGTTCCTTTCTCGCCTCCCGCGGCACCCGTGCCCTACGATCCTCTGGCGACTGAGTCCGAAGCCGAGGCTTACTCATCTTATGATGTTTCTGCAAGCATCAACCAGCGCATCACTGAGGTCCCGCTCCCTACTCCTCAAACACAGAGACCAACAACATTTCGCGAACACGTTGCGCGGCGGCGGTATGGCATGTTGTTGATCAGTGTTAAGAGGCAAAGAAAGCTGAAGATGAAGAAGCACAAGTATAAGAAGCTGATGAAGAGGACGAGGCTGTTGCGACGGAAGTTGGATAGGACATAATAGACGCATAGCGATGGCGTTATCGGCATTACATCGCCGGTCGAAGGGAGTAATAGATCTGTAGAGGACGAGCTTGCGACCGACTCGACATTTTGACTGTGTCCGCTCACATAACTGTGTATTTCGATGTAGCGACGAGTTGCGCTCGGTGCAGTTTGCGACCTCCTTAGCCTACTCCCTACGACTCGGTTTTTGGAAAGCATTATGAACATACTCAGCTCAGTTACCTGTTTCGCGCGCCTCTCGGTGTGTACTCAGCATAGTGTTTTGCCTGCATGAACGTGCGTGGCGACTTGCCCGCCTTTTCTTCCCCAATATCAGCACAATTATTCTCAACCACACGTCCTTCACCTGCATTATGTTTTATCCACAAGTCCCGCCATCTACTTACTCACCAGATATTCTCATACTTTATGAGCGGAGCACGGAACGCATTGATTTTCCTCCGCTGTCAAGAGACGTGCCATGGCGGCTACAGGTGTCGTGCAGTCCCCTGAAACCCCACCGCGACTGAGGCTGTCGCAACAACCCCAATCTCAGTCATCGGCAACAATAACAACCTTAATCGCTGAATCGCTTGCCCCGCGAAGAAGGCTTAATACCAGTCAACTAAGGCGTACCGAAGTCGCAGCCCGCAAATCAAACGTTCCAGGGCATTCAAGATCGCATGACGCCTTGGCAGGAACGCCCCCCTAGTCATCTCTCCACTGCGATTTTGCTGCTTCGCAAACTTCTGGGCAGGCAATGGAAGTCGGTTCGACGGGCCTGACTGCATGGTTTGAGACGGGGGCGATGGTCCTTGTGTCGTCATCCTAGTTTTGGCGCGTAAAGATGGGTAAGTGCGTAGAGACGAAGGAGAATTGCAATGCGACATAAAAGGATGAATATCGCACTCGATTCAAAGGCCAGCAACTTCGACGCACACTCGGCAGTAGCAAACACTTCGGTCTTTTCCTTCGCTTTCGTCCTTCCTTCGCATTTTTCCATTCATTACATTCTTCACGCCCAGGTCGGCACTCATTTACAACAAAGAGCTAGTCTCATCTTCGTTATTACTATCTAACGTCTAACGACTATTTCAACTGTTCATATTCGACACCATGGTCTCCAGGTCTTTTGTCATTGCGGCGATTGTCGCCTACGTTGAGGCGCGTTTCGGTCAGGAACAAGTCCCCATCGCTGCTATCAGTGCCGTTCAGGGCGGTGATGCAGGAGCTGCTGCCACTATTGCTGGCGCTGCTATCTCTGATCTTTTGGGTGGCGCGAACTCTTGCGCTAAGGTACGTGCCACAGCTCTCTTCATTCCCATACTTTAAGTACTTCGACAGCAGGTGAATACTAACACTCATTAGCTCACCCGCGCCGATCAAGTTTTCACCGAACTCGGCGGCGGCGCTGATGCCCTTGCCGCAGCCATTGGTCTCGTCACTGCTGAAAAGAACACGAACCCTTTCGCCAACGGCAACGTACAGAACGTCTGTGGCGATCCTACGCTCCCTGTTACCCCTGAGCTCCGCGGCATCACACCTCTCATCGATCCTGATGTCGATGTCGATGGTGCCGTTGCCGCTCTTAGCGAGAGTTCTGCCGCGACCCCTCTTGCCGCTGATGGCTTGAGTGTGTTTGATTTGCTCGACCAGGCCGGTCTGGGCGACCTCGTTGTCGCTCAGGATGCAGCTGGCGGTGCGGCTGCTGGAGGCGCTCAGCAGGGAAACCAGCAAGCCGATGATCAGCAGGATGCTGCCGTTGACGACAATGTCGCGGACGCCTGTGACGATGCTGCCGCCGACAACCAGCAAGATGCTGCAGCTGACAACAACCAACAAGATGCTGTCGCTGATAACAACCAGCAGGACGCCGCCGCCGGTGGCGAAGCTTCCAGCCTCGCAGGTGCAGACTTCGGCGTCTGCACTCCAACCATCACCTTCCAAGGCGGCGAGGGCAACCGCCCGGACACAGAATTCACCTTCCAAATCGCCGACCCCGTCGCTCGCGGCGGCCAAGGAGAAGCCCTGAACCCCAACATCATCACCAACGCGCTGTGCAACCAGCTCACCAACGTCTGTGAGGCAAACGACGCCGCTAAGGCCGCGTGCGAAGATGCAAAGGCCCAGGTCGAGGCTGCTGGTACCCGCGACAAGTCCACTGCTGACCTTTTCAACTCTCTGCTTGGCTTTGCCGGCGCGGTTACCAACCCCGCTGGTGGCCCGGAGAACCCACCTGCTGCTGCGAGGAGCATGAGGAGGGGACGTCGTGCCTTGTAAGTGCAAGAGTGGATGTTGCGATCAGTGGATGTGAGGAGATGAAAGCTTGGGGGGTAGAAAAGATGAGAGAAAAGGGGTACGTAGAAAAGGTTTGATCTAGGATGGTGGACTTTGGTCTCTCCGCGCGTCTATGCCCTACGATCTGGAATTACGGTTTGGTGGGGTTTGGTTCCGGTTGGCTTGACTTGCGCTCAATCTGGTGGTGTGCGATTTCACTTGTATGACTATTCGGAAATATATACGCGATCATGAACAAAGGTGTATTCCTTGACGAACCCTACGGCACCATTTCATTATCTGAGTATGCTCACCAACGATTGAAGGGATGGTCGGAAAGTGGAGAGATCGCTGGATTAGCACCCAAGAGAATGCGTGGCGGTGCTCTACGTGCTTTTCGAAGAGGCCTGGCGACTCTTAGAACCGCTTGGATCCTATTGTGGTGGTGAATCATGATCATGCTCCGGGCGTGCTGGAGGGTGTATATCTCGCGGAGCCCGAAGCACTCCCTACATGCCTAGAATACGCGTATGCGTGTTTGCAGTACGAAGGGCGTTGCGTGGCTGAGTACGAGGCCGAATCGGTCCATCGTCATGCTATTACTTTATTGCCTGGACAGTATTGATGATAAGTTGGAGCATTCCATATGAGGGGATTTCGATGCACTGTGTAAGGTCATAGGTCAAGAGCATAAGCACACAGACTGTTCGGGGAAGGACTCTCGGTTGTGGGGTTGGTCGGAATAATTTGTTATTCGACAACACATGGTCAGCAGACTACTTCTTTACAGTACAACGAGTAATATGATTGGTTTGATCTCATGTCGATATTTGAACTTTCGATTATCGAAGACCGGGATCTGATAACGAATAAGCTGAAAGGCGATGCATAAAGACTGTTGCTTGCTCTGGCAGTTGACACAGTGTTACTGTCAGCAGCATGTGTAAATGTGTAAATGCCCTGTGATGTGACGTGATTCGCGCAATGCTGCTGGTAATACGGTAGTAGCAATGATGAGCAGCCAGCCACCTCGATCAATTAATTTCCTTGCCAACTACCGCAGCAGTATTAGCATCTCGGTCTTTTACAACCCGGAGGTCACGCCGACTGCAAAGACCTGTTTCTATTCAAATAATGACGTATTTCAGATTTACCTTAGTAAACTCCGCTCACTGAACTAAAGAAACGTTAGATGTCGAAGACATGTTACAAGACAACATGCTAATGGTAGATAGAGTCGGAAATAGTGCTGATCGCAAGCTCGGTTCAATGACGTTCATTCATCGCGCTCGGGTGTACCTTGCCTAAACCAAACTAGTGCACCGTTCTAGCTACTTGGGTGGCTGAACCTGAAACAATCTCGCTATCCTCGTGCTCTCCTGTGCTCACCAGTGTCACACAAGTACTTCTCAAGGCAGTTTGCGCCTCGGGGATGCCCGCTGTCATCGGACGGAACAACTGCCATGTTCCTTGACTTATCCTCATGCTATCAGCTTCTCGCAGCTCTAGATGCCCTGCGATGGACGTCAAATTAATCTCGGCGCCTCCGCTCATGCCGCTCTTGGAGGTCAGACGCCCGAAGCCACTCCTCGAGATTCTCCGCCAGACAGCGTGTAGAGGAGCCGGCAGTACTTCGCAGTCTTCTGTTCTGCATACGTTCCGTTTTGGATCCCGTTCACATGTTTTCGGTTGTTCAAACATGAGTTCTTTGACGTTTTAGGAGTGTATCCGTCATAAGGAACATGCCAGTCAACTGTCGCACCTGTCAAATCGAGATGCCGGTAGTAACAGTTTCAGACACTAACGAGGATGCCCGGCGGTATTTTCTTCTTCGCTAATGCCCAAATGACTGTGGGTACCGTTCCTCCTCAGCCCAGAATGCTGGGTTTCCACGAGCTATACCTTGTTTAGGTTAGTAAACCACGAGTACTCCAGGATCTCGGGGAATGCAGCTGGATTCGTGTGACAAGACCGGGGTTGTAGACGGTTGTTCCACCAATTCCTTCTAAGAGGGACCAATTTCCTACCCCCAGGTCTGGATCGAGGCATCCTCTCTATAGGGCTTTGTAAAGCCACCGGTCCTCACACCAGGACTGTGCCGAGAGATTACTCCTTGATTTGTTTCCCATTCTTCTCTTTCTGATTGTCGTGATTTCCATTCACCCGGGTTATCTTCAACCCTCTTTGCAACTGTGCGGTTGCAAGCGCGTAGGTGTTGAAGACATTCAGTTTGTATCAACGCAAGGGCTCAGGGCTGTACACCTCCACGCTCTCTTCACTTCTTCTCAAATACGGCCGCTGTGTTTCAGCATGCGAAGATGATCTCACGTCGAAAGCACGACGATTCGGGCCACGCTTACGTCGACCCCTCTGTTCAACTTAACGCTGGTTTGTGGACACTCTTTGCTGGCGCGACTGTGTTTCTAGCCCTTCGAGTATGGATCAAGGTCACTCGTAGACATGGGCTGTGGTGGGATGATCACATTCTGCTTGTGTCTTGGGTGAGCATTCCTTTTCTTTCACCTCCCCAGATCTACGTCCAGAAGCCTGCATAGGTTCACATCGTGTTGGAATTGCAGTTGTAATGGCCGCCCAATGGTGTATCAGGCTATTCGAAGGACGGGCGTATGCCAGCAACTACGCAGAATGTGTTCTGTCAAAGACTGTTTGTCGATATATGCACATGTAACCCACCATTGACTATCTTTTAGGTGATACTCCTCGCAAACAATAGCATAATATCCGTCGAATATGCAACCGGGTATGTCACCGATACTTGGGACGATCGCATGCACATTTTGATCAACATAACTTCTTGTGGTACCCTGATAGGGCAGGCTCTCACCAAAACCGCGTTCGCGGTCACATTACTCAAATTGACCAAAGGCTGGCAGAGATGGATTCTCTGGTTCTGCATCGGCAGCATGAATATCTATATGGTCTTGAAGGTTTTCTTTCAGTGGGCGAAAATATGCGGGAAACCCAGTTACGACGTCTGGTACCGCTTTGATATGTGTCTCGATTCGAAGTTCAGAGATGACTTCAAAGAGGGCGGCAATGGTGAGTCATCGCAGTTGCGGAAGTCGATTCAAACATTAAACTTGCGATTAGTGTACAACATCATCATGGATTTCGTTCTCGCGACTTTCCCATGGGTCATTACATGGAAACTCGATATGCGGAAGGTTGAGAAGATAGGACTGTGCGTGACCATGAGCTTGGTAGGTGACGCCGCATTCCAGCCAGATGGAGTCCAGGGTACTGACCCGAATGTTAATTTAGGGTATGATCGTTGCCATCATAGCAGCCATACGGACTGGTTGGAAAGACGAAGGAAACGAGAAAGATGAGTGGTACTTCTGGCGAAACGCGCATTCAAATATCTGGTACTCGTCCGAAATCGTCGGCACCATCATCGTCCAGTGCATACCCGTCATGCGACCGCTGCTTCGGGACATACATATGTCATTGACCTCGAGAAGATTGGCGTCAGCTGCAGAGAACACTGCTCGCCGGAGCAAGTACGTTCCACGAAATATCTTTACATTCAGGACAAGTACTAACAAGATCCAGGATGCCCATAGCATATGGTGGCAACCACAACTCACATAAAGCACACATTTACTCCGATGCGAAGTCAAATACCTACAACGACGCCAAGAACGACGCTGATATCGATTCATGGGATAGTCAAGGGATATATCAGAAGATGGATTTTGAGTTGAGGACAATGGAAATCAAACCGGAAAAGGGGGAAAAGAATACTTCTCTTGTGTAAATGACGGCCGCATGTAAAAGCATATGAATAATAGAGCAACTGCTACATGACAATATCAAACCGCCTGATCTGGTCACAATTAAGACATGTGGTGATCAACGGACTGAGGACGAATCATCTTCGATCCGTCCGTACAGTAGTATCACGACATAATCTTGACACAACAGAACCTGAGACAACTCCTAACAAACAAATCGCCAAACAAATCGCCAAACGAAGCGCACACTAAGACAAAAAGTAATGCGACCTCATCTGTAGCGTACAGGCAGCGAAAATATCGTGGTGAGCCCCAAATCGGAAGAAATGGGATTCAAGATCAAACTTCAAACATGACCACCCGTTTCATAGATCAAGCCACCCGCACCACATCCACCGCATGAAAAACGACTTTCAGTATTAAGATCCACGCAATATACCTGCCCCTAGTCATTACGCGCATTGGGCAAAGCAATCTACGACAAGCCTCTCGCTAAGAAGATCTGGAGGATTCTAGATCCGTGTGCCACTCGCTAACTCTCCCGTTCATAGTCTTGACTGACTCTTCGATTGGATTTCGGCCTAGCCACAGTACAAATCGTAGTTTAGTGTGGGCTTGTATCCTCTTTCGAAGAGAAATCCGGTAGTGTGAACGCCTGCCTCGGTCCAGTGAAATATGTGATACGATTTGCCGTCTTCTCGACGTAGTTCGTAATTGGCGCGTGATACGTTACCACTAGAAATTCAACGATTTCCAGAGCGGGTAGATAGATGCAGATCATGGTCCAGATCTTTCATAGCGAGGCTGTTATCTTACACTAGAACATTATTAGCTTAGACGGCGAGCCTCTCAAGGTCCTATGGGAGTACTCAGCTTATAAGCTGCTCAGGTCTCGTATTCCTGCGGGTTGGACCGATGAGTATGAGCACTACAAAGCAATGCGCACCATGGATCGCATGACTAGAATAGTTAAATACATGTAGAAGGTCTTGGGAGACTACTCTATGAACAGGGGAGGCTGGAGAACGATGAAGACGGTAGGACGAAGCTGAAGTCAATTACAGATCATCAGCTATTGTAGCCGAATGCAGATAAGTCATGGTGTAGATATGACATTTCGAAGTGATATCTACTTATCAAGTTCCTGTAGGCGAAGATGTCAGAAGTTTGACGCGAAATGGTATTTCGAACTTCTTTAGCACCGCGTTCTCTCAGGGAAAGAAGACTTACTGGGGTATCATGCTGAATTCAAACGCTAGGTAATGACCCACAAATCATACAAACCTCTTATGAATACATTTCCGCTCTCTTCTTCTCGTGCCGCAGCTTGTAACGAAGTTTGGCAGCCTATTTGATACTCCTCACCAACTCCCTCAAGTCCCCACCCTCAACCCATTTCTCTTCTCCGCCGCCACCAACACCAAGTCCCCCTCCTGAACCACCTCCGCTAACACCCCAGCCTTCTCCAACCTCACCTACGATTCTCGCAGGTCGTCCACCTACCACGGAGCCAGATGCGATGACCATGTTTGCCGGTATCACCGTGTTTGGAAGAATTTTGACGTTCTCTTTGATGATGACGAATGGATTGATGACTACCTTTTCACCAATGTGGATGTGTGACGATATGTTGATGGCTTGTATGGTACAGTTTGGTCCTACGATGGCGTCAGCGAATAAACATGCTTTATTGCTTTTCACAATCTGCAATGTGTAAATGATGATGCAGGATGAATTCATACCAACGAAGACATTGTCCCCGATCTTCATCGGATAGTAGTGCACCTGACCTCTGCTGACTCGAGACGGCGGCTTTATGATGCTTCCTGTTGAGATGACTGTACATCGTCCGATGCTGATGCTCGTAGGTGTGACTTCTTTGCCTGACTGCGAAGGTACTGATCGTGTTGGATGCAGATCGCCTCGTAGTTGTACGTCTGCCATGATCACCGTTCGGCCGCCGAGCGTGATGTTGGCCGTTCCCGTGATTGCTGCGCGCCGTGAGACTTTGTTGCCAGAATCCTAGTCGAACGTTAGATCGTGTATATGATTGCAAACATATGTTCCATTTTTTTAAGAGCAAATCAAACAGGATCAGCCAATGGCGGCCGAACGCATGGTCTGTCATCTGGCGTGAAGGGTGGGTAACACACCGTTTCGATATATTCGCCCTTCGGCGCCGCCTTCCTTGCCGCAGGTCGCGACATGTTCCTTTATGCCTCTCAACAGCACTTCCTTAGTTTTGAGATACTGAGATCTCGCACCCAGTATAGTCTGATACAATTGTCGTGTAAGAGCGATGGGTCGTTCGAGGGATGTGAAGCTAGAGCTGGCCCAAGCTCTAACGTTAGGCGCGACCAATGAAACGCATCGTGCACAAGCTCACCTTCTTTCGGTGAGAAACTTAGAGAGGCTTTTTATCATTTGCATCTTGTTCGGGTGCGAGATTATTGCTCGCGACGTGTCCCTGATGGTTTTTGCATCTATAATATGACTGTGGATATACGTTAGCAAACCTTGAGCTGTAAACCCAAGGCGACGTCTAGCAAGTATTAGGCGTGCGAATATCCTAGCATTTTCGAACAAACATAACCATGACCATATGTCGCGGCTAGGCGTTCGATTCAGCATTGAGTTCTTCGTAAACTCTTTACATTAATGAGACTCCTACCGCTCTATCATTAACCCGTCGATCATTGTCTTTCAGGAGCATGTTCACAACCCCTGGAGGCACATCAGCATGTCCCCTAGTCTCCATACTCGCTGTAAAGTCATCAGGAATTTGGAACGGCCCTGACCCCAGATCTTGTCCACTTCTTGGAGTTCGTCAGACGTCCCTTGCAGCCTCGAATCGTAAAGATGCCACGCTTGATCTTCGCACCTCGCTAACAGAATCTTCTTGTCAATGCCGTCATCACCACTTCGTTACTACCAATGCTCTATTCCATTCGCACCATCTAATGCCTAGACACAACGACACAACGATCACCATCCAAGAAACGACCAAAATCCTCAAGCTTATTCGCTCCGCAATCCCACACCCATATCTCCAGCACAGAGCCTCCCACCCGCCGTGGAAGCCAGTCACCATCTCTACCCTGCTTTCGTACTCCTCGCACTGTATTAAAACCATACATATCCACCACGGATCCCCAAAAGACACTACACTACAAGCCTCTAATGCAGGGCAATCCCATACCCATCACCAGCTATACACCGGAGTATGCTCCGACGGCTACTGTTGGTCAGCTTCCGCTTTTTGACCGTTCCCTTGCCCACGGAACAGCACTTGGCTTGCGTGTTTGATTCTCGTGCTAATGGATGGCATACCCTAGCATCGGGGCTGGAATGCTTGCTGGATCTAGCTGGAGTCGTAAGTTGTGCGTAACGTGTTTGTTTGTGGCGCGTTTTGAACGAGATAGGTAGAGTAATTAGTTAGTTGTGATTGATTACTCGAAACATGTACTGTAGATAGCATCCCAGCTATCGGTGCAATGACTCCGAGAAGTAATTTATGCACGGATAAGCCTAAATAAAAAGAGGATAGGGTACAAGGAAACCTGTATGTAAACCTGTTTGTCGATCTACTAAACGGAACAAAGCAAGTTAGTTTGAATTTTGCTAGCAAAACCTGACATCCACCCAGGCCACACTCAGCCTTCTCGAGCATGCCCACAAATATCGCGTCTAGTACTTGATGTACTTGTTCCAGACCTTGCATGCAATGTTGATATCATCCATCGGTCAGCGCCGAAGGGACATCCGGGGTAACCTGTGATTCTGTCACGACCTGGCCAAGATAAGGTCGCTGCTAGTGGAAGCCGTGGCACGGGTCCGGCGAGCAGGCATTGGTTCGAAACAAATTGATGTAGTGCTGTCAGCCGCCCCAACTAGTGGACTGTGGGGTAGCAGTAGCGTTACGGCTAGCGTGAACGTCGTGGTGGGTGTTAGTGCGTCATTGAAGTAGGTACTTGAATCTCCAGAGTATGAATGAGGACGTTTAAGAGGAGGTGGCGAAAAGTAAGCTAGAAATGTTGAGTAGGAAGGCTTGAGCTATTACTTGCTATCAGACGAATCACGGTGAGAGTGCTGAGCGTGAGGAAACCGAACTTCTGCATTCATTCGCGTGCATTCATCGATCTTTCAACCAAAATCGACTTTTTAAATCCATTCCAACCATACTCCACCCTAATTTTATCCAGATTCCAAGTCATGGAGATCATTCGTAGCATCGTTCTTCCCATAGACCAATATCAGCTGAAGCCGCAAGGAAATTCTGTAAAGCGGCGGTTATAGGCTCGCCATCGTTGTTACAGATTCCCATGATATCGCCGCAAAAAGTCCAAGAAACCGAAATATAAGAATCCCAATAGCCGCAAACGCCAGAGTAAGAATCGTCTGGGTGCTGCTTAACATTTTGTAATCATGCCAGCGTCCAGATAGTATTCCATCAACCTCGATTGTAATGAGATCCTTGTAGAGAATGTGCCTTGGAATAGAGTGGGGCACATCGCAGGGAACAGAATTCTTGCGTCTGCTGCGCTGTCACTCGGAAGCAACGAATGAACTAGATATTAAAGAAAAGCCCAATGAACATGGAAAGTCGTTGATAGTCATTCCATTAAAAGGTCGTCAGAAAATGGGCGCATCGCGTTGCGGTCATGTCAAGACCTATCGTGGATTCATCAAGCATAACCCGGGACGCACGCCCTTGGACTGGTTGGAAGATGGATTGTTGTGTACGTGGAATCGGTGACGAGGGTTTTGTACAAGGTGCGGAGACAAGAATATTTACGAAGCATTAACAGAGTTCTCCGCACGTTGGTTGATATGGTTGGCATGCGACTCTAGCGCGCGCGCCTGAACATGTGTGACTGCATAGATATTAGCGCCTGCCAAGTGCAACCATAGAGATGCGAATACTTACCGGGCCAGACCGCGGCCTTTGACAGCATGTACGCTGTCACCATGAGCAACTTCGTGCCATAACCGCAATGGCCAAGGTTTGATAGACCACCGAGCATTGGTAGTGAGTTGGAGGATATGTCGTAAGCGAGCTTCATGTCGGCGTGATGGAGGATGTCCGCGATTTTTTGTAGAAGTTTGACGTCTTCCTCTTCTAAAAGCATAATTGCAGGTACTGCAGTATAATCAATCTCGTCTTTGCCTAGCACGCCTAAGAAGCGCCCAACGCGATCTTGGACAGTCGCAACCCACTCAGCAAGGACTTGCGCACAGTCGAAGGTACACATTGCAGATGAGTTGGGTAGTTCTCGAGCAGTGAAATCAGCATACGTGGCACCCAGCTTGTCTGCCATGGAGAGAGAGTCGGCAGCGTAGAATGCAGCCTTGCGAAGATGTCTCTCACGTTTTGAGGATTGATTGGGTTGGAAACCGTTGTTGGCGTGTCCGGGGCTGATGTGGCTTATTGCTTCGAGGTCTTGCGAGGCGACATGGCCTGGGGAGGCCGACTTGCTGGCATCCATAGGAGAAGATTGTTCGGGAGTGCCGTCGGCTTGACCAACGATATCGACGCCTCTCGCTAGCTCATTAGCCATTCCGTCAAAATCTCTCTGCCATAGAAGCTCCTTGGCACGACCGAGATTCACAAAAAGCCTCACATAAGCCAAGTCCAGAAGAGGTATACAATCGGCGGATAGTGGGCCAAACGGGCTGGGCCGCTCAATGCTATGGTTCGGGTTGGCTCTCCAAGCAGCCTGCCAGGCTTTAAGCGCAGGCTCAACCTGTGCATGCATAGCCTCGGTTTCTTGAGTCTTCCACAACCGTCCGGTGTGTCTCTGCCTAGTCTCCCAAATATAGACATGTAATGCATTGATCAGAACGTAACATCCGAAAGTGCTAGGCCGAATATCGCTTTCTGGAGACTCATTTACCGGCTGGCTGCCTCCAAATGCCTGTGTGTATGAGCTGTGCATTCGAGAACTAGACTGCCGAGTGCTAGCTTCAAGCAGGTAAGTCATGGCAGCGTTGAATGATAGTCCTCTAGTCTGTGCGATCATTGGACCACCCATTGCCACCCATGCTTGGGGATTATCAACAGACCAGAGATCTTCTTCGCAGGGAAGATCAAGGCGGATCTCCGAGTTCAGAATGCGTGGGGCGTGTGCATACGCCGATACGAGTAGGCTCGACATCGAAAAGACAGCAAAGTACGTTCGTTTCCGTTCTTCGACCTTCTTCCACTGGATCCATTGAGTATGCTCATCGACGGAATCAATATGCGAGTCCTGATGCGAATTGGTTTCATCAGTCATTTGCACATCGTCACCGTTCGAATGGTTGAGTGGACTGTGAGCCATTGTCTCCGGTGTTACTGGCTTGTCTAGGCCGGCGGCCCTCGCGAGACTCACAAGTGCTGCGCAATGGGTGCTCGCAACTTCAGCAGCCTGTCGATCGCCGCAGTTATGTCCAAAAATCAGATTCAGTAGCATCGCCTGAACTAACCACAGTGGAGGTTTATTAATCGAGTCATTTGCAGCGGTGGGACCATTCACTGCAGCCGAAAGGCCAGCTCTGCGACGCTCGTCGAGGTAGTATAGAATCATCTTCTTTGCAGCTTCGAACAATTCCTTCGCAACACTGTGATCAAACTCGTACAGGGCTCCAATAGCTGCCATGGCCAGGATCAGACATCCACCGCCACCAACCATGCCGTCTTGGTTGAAACTGCCAGCGGTGCGAAGATGGTACGTATATGCTGGAGTGTCGAAAGATAGTGTCGGAATATGTAGAAACGGGAGATGAGGGTGAAAGTACTGGATGTACGCGTTGACATAGCGTTGAATGTCCATGGTACTTGGGAGAGAGGCCACCTGGCCTTGAGTCTTCCCATTCCCCGTTACAGACAAGGGCGAACTGATCTGTGGTTGGGAAAACTTCCGTTGAGGATGGCCATATCCCATGGCCTGCGACAAGTTGTAAATTAAGGCTTGCCTTGTGGACTCCGTGATCGACTCTGTAGACACGGATGTTACAGAGCTGTGCCTTGCACTCCCATTCATGGAGGATGATGATATGCTACCGGTATCAGAATTAAAGGTCATGGGCGCCTGGAAATACTGATTCGGCATACCAGGGATACCTGTTGAAGGGCTCATTGCCGACAAGGGAGGGGGTGAGGAGATATAGAAGTCATGCTGAACGCTATGTTCTGCAAGGTCCTGTGGTGTAACGGAGTTCATCATTAGCTCAGGGAATACTGGCGCCATAGCATCGAGCGTGAAAGCCGTCGGGTTGATGTTGGCGTGAGTGACTAGAGGGTTATGCCACATGGCCGTTGAGGTAGGTTGGCCCGAGCCGTCGAGCATTACTTCGCTAAATCCACCTTGACTTGCAGTGCTTATTGCTGACGGTGACGACCCATCCACAGCTCCTTCATTCCCACCTGGAAATATCATTGAGTTGTCCAGCCCCGCATTCCAAGCGAAGTCGTCCTCCTCGATTGGATTGTTCCCAGCGAAAGGATTGGCGAATTGCCGGAAGGGGGATTGTGGGTTTCCAATGCCTCCGTTGAAGTGATGCAGCTGGTTCGGATTGATGGTCGAGCCAGACGATGACCCAAAGAACTTCTCCAGCTCGAGGTCATCAGGGCCAACCCCTTGAATGGGTGCTGTGCGAAGCCCGCCGCCCAAGCCAAGACTGAGGTGAGTATCCAGTCTCGGTAGTCCGTGATGCTGCCCGTGATTGCCTAGAGATGTGGACATACCTCTGTAGTCGAACTGACTAGGACCGTTTATCCCTGAGAGACTTGCATGATGCGAATGGCCTGGGTGGCCTCCAGTGTCCCTAGCCAATGACGGATTGTGCGATGCTAGGAAGCTATTCAGAGCACTTGGGTCAATATGACTAATGGTGTTTGCCCGCGGCCTCATGCTCGGGTTGCCGGCGCCTCCAGGGCCGCTCACATTGCTCGAGACTGAGTTCTTGCGCACACGCCCGGAGGGATTGGGAGGTAGCCCGGTCGTGCTTTCCCTACGGGCATTGCGGGGTCGGGTGGAAGTCGCGCCCTGCTGGTGTAGCTTCTGCTGATGCCGCAGCAACAAGTCGCGCCGCGCAAAGCATCTCGTGCATTGTGGGCACTCGAAGGGTTTCTCCTTTGTATGTGACCGCTCGTGTCGTTTTAAATGTTCTAGTCGTGCAAATGACCGTTGACATGTCGCGCAGACGTGCGGCCTAGGTTTATCAGTCTTTGGTGGGGGGAAGGGCGCGGCGGGTTGTGACGTCTCGGGCTTCGCAGTTTGTACTGATGCTGCAAATGACATGCGTCGTGAGCCTCCTATGCTGCTTCTTGTGATGCAATGCTACTTACTGTTGCTGCTACCAACTGAGCTTCCCGAATCGTCGCTTGGGATGCTCGTCCGGCCCATGAGGCTCGTGCTCTCCAACTGGGACATGGTGATCTATGGTGCTGGTGCTACCTCGAACCTGATCCGCAACAACACGATTGACCTGGAAAGGTCCCGGGCAGGCAGATCGCTGGCTTGGCACGAAGCAGTTGCTAAAGAGTGCGGAGTGTTGGTGCTACCACTCTGTTGTTGTAGTTGGGTCGAGCTTGTCGTAGCTCGCGGGGCCAGCAAGCTCGCCGAGTAAACAAAGGACGGACGAAGACAAGGACGCTACGATCACCCGCATACGTCAGCGGACATTGAGGCTCAGGCTTAGGATAAGAGAGCATTACCTTTTTACAATCTCCAGGACAAACCGGTGTTGTTGAGGAATCCCGCACCGTGACAGACTCCAATCTCCGGCGGATGAGGCAGGTATCCAGCTCGAAGCTCGCAGCCAATTGTTACGAGAATATGTCGAATGCTTCGAAGACAATGAAGCTGTGCGAAAAAAAAAACAATTTGCCAGCCGGTGGGGGGCTCCGTCGAAGTAGGGGCGAGTCGAAGAGACAAAGGTGCCTGGCAAGAGCCCGAGCGGCGAGAGGAACTACAGGAACAGCTAGATAAAGCTTGAGCTAATTCGGTGCGTACGTGTTGCACGGATGGGCCCGGTATGCGCAGTGTAGGACCAGTGGCCGGAGGATGCTGAAGGCGATTGCAGGCTGCTGGATCTGGGTGTCTTTAGCAGCAGAATCGAGCCGTGGAGCAAGCGTCTGTCATCAGCAGTGCTGTTGGACCGCGGGCGGAGGATTTGGCTGGTCGGCCCAGAAGGCTAGATTACAGCGCAGACACCACGATCGGTCCCGGGTGAGCAATTGGCAAGCTTGCAATGATTGGCTCCAGGCGCAGGAAGGAACCACCGAGTCTGGGGAAACAAGCTCGGACCAATGACTTTGCTTCGCAGATGCGCAGAACAGAACGAGGGTCAGAGGGGCGGATGTACAAAACAGCAAGCTGCGTTCGCACGAGCTGTGACGACGAGGAGCAGCAGGAGGCGCTGGGGAAATGTAAGCAGATCCCCAGACTCCGTGCTCGTACTTTCCGGGGCCTAGCTTGGTGTGTGTCATGCAACTGGCCAGCAACCTCGTTCGCCGGGCCATCCAGCACCAGGGCTTTTTAGTAGTGGATCCTCGTTCGATAAACGGCATTTTTTACAGCAAGCGTCTTGCGCCGCGGTACATCCGCTCCCTGTTGAACAGGGTCTCTCGCTTTTGCCTCCGCGAGCTAAATGCACACTTCTTCTAGGGGCAATGATGAACGCTGGCGATCAGCAAACGCGGCCTCTGGGCTCTTCGCGTCTTGGCCCGCATCGACCGCGCTCACAGGCCCACGGCAAGCAGGCCTCGGCTCACGTGTTTGCAAACACTCTCACGTCTCCAGAGCAGCCTTGCCGCGAGAGCTCCGTATTGTAATGCACACACCAATCGTCTCTATTGGGGGAATCTCCGCCTACTATCGAGGCGTGGTGTCAAGATTGCGCTCTGGACACCAGCGAAGTCATTTCGCGTGGACAAGATAGATTGACAGCCTCCAATGGACGGCGGGCCGCAAATTAACTAGCGACGGATCTCACCATCGTCACTCGTCCCTGCATGCTACCCAGAGTGTGCTCCTGGGACCTTCGATGCAAGAGCACTCTTCTGGAGGGGCGGATAATGCCACCACGGCTCGAGCTATGCTCTGGCTTCCGAGATCGAGTTTCATGGGCCCGTCGCCGAAGAGAAACGACGGCGCACACAAAGGGTCCGCATACAAGCACCCATGTCTCTGCGCCCATCAAGCGCCTAACTATAGGAATGGCCTCGACTTGACAACGCGCTACGCGAAGTCAGCACCGCAGCCCACAGCAGATGTGGGCAAGGACGATGGCATGGCCAGCTGCACATTCCCGCCGTCGTCGTGCGGTGTTGGGCCTTTGACCGATGTCAGCGCAGGCAGGCGTCCGTGTGCGCAAAACCTGGGGAAGCTGGAGATGAAGGCTGCGCTTTGGTTTCCAGCGGAAAGAGACGTGGACGCCTAAGCCGTTTGGAGAGTCTGGGGTAAGGTGCAGGCTGGCTCCTGGCGCTAATGCAGCCCACGCCGGCCGTGAATGGCTCGCTTGCGGAGCGCCTGGGCCGCCTAACAACGGACCCCTGTGCGCCGCATGACCTGAGTTCCGCAGCTTGCGCACCCAGTTCCCACGGCCGCCTGGCTGGCCCTGTCTGTGCAGCAACGGCCACCATTCTCGGATGCCAAATGGCTGATCGAGGCCGTATTTGTCGTCGTTCATTCGGCTCGGTTAGCTGAAGCAGCGATGGTCGGGAACTGCAAACTGCGAACTGCGCGCAACGGCCCCATCTCGGCACCAATTTGTCAAAGAGAACACGACGAAGCACCCCAACCGGAATAAACGGCGAGCGCACCAAGAGCCTGCACGCCTCGTACCCACCCCTCGACGTGCCAATAGGTCACTGTGGGTATCAGGTTGCACCTGACCATCTGCAGCGCGAGCCAGCCCCGGACAGCCTCTGCGGCCTCTGAGGTGCCTGCTGCGTACCCGCCATACATCATTCGCCGCAGGTGGCCTGCGACGCGCACTGTAACCATGACGTATCGCGGCGTGTTTTTTTTTACATTGCTATCGCACGTTTGTTCAGCAAACTATTCTCGCGACGGCTTAAGCGCATGTTACTCGAGCAGCCAGCTTTGCATTGCCACAGCGACGGCTCGGCTGCGACCATGCAACCACGCCAATGGTCGCTCTCCCGTACAGTCCCTACGATAACCTTGACGTACTGACGTCGCGCTTTGTGGCAAAGGAAGATCTACTGCAGTGCAGGACACCCTCGAGCTCGTAATACGTCTATACTAGGCGGTGATCGAGCAAGCCTTCACTGGAATTGCCAATTACGTCAGTCGAAGAGTGGTGGAAGAACATTTCGAACAAACTGACTACATTTTTATACACCTTCACCTCACTACCTCATTTAGCAAACGTCTTACTTCACATCCCGCACTAATCGATCTGCATGGACCCAGGTATCATGAAGATCTCTCGCCAAAGGTCTAGAGTACGCTGATCGAAAATTCTCCGTGTGCTGACCAGACAATGCGTCTCAAGTCAATCGTGAACACCGAGTTCGATAGCAACTTCCAATCAGCCCCACAGCGCATGCTGCGATTGTCGCCAGACTGCTTCCTATGAGTGTATTCAGATAAGAACATGACAATTTCGATACCGCGTATTGTGAATCGGAAGGACACACTCGTGCATAGTTCACCGCGTTGAGCTGAACGGTCGCACATGAGCTTGCGCATAACGAAACGTATCACGGTCTACTACTCCTACAGTGCATGGATACAACCCCTGCGATGTTCAGAGTGGACGTCGACAGAAGAGTCCGCAAGCACAATGCCGACCGAGACGGGAGGTCATGCAGCGACTCGATGACGAGCGTCTGCTTCTTCCCGTTCGCTTCAAGCAACAGCCCGCTCTATGCTGGCGCTAACTTAGTATGGAAGTCCCGGCGCACTTCCCCAGACGCTCCCTCGTACCTCTGTGAATGCCTGCACACAACCGTCACGCTATCTCGCCCTGCAGCTCAGCCTATCAGGTCGCCATGCGCAGGCTGTTGCGGTGTTTCCGTCCGCTTTTCGTAATGAAGTAAGTTGCGCTATCTCAGTTCCGATGTTCGTAACGAAGTAATTGCGAGCATTGAGTCTGGAAACACAGCAAATCAACCCCATAACGCACTATGGCTGCATGCCCGATGTTGAGCATTCATCAAGTCGCATCCACCTCTAATTAATAGTGCTTCTGTTCCCTGTTTTAGTCCGCAGCCAGCGCCGCGAATACATTCATCGAACCTAGTGGACATCGTATGACAGGTAGGTCATATGTTTCTCGGCCTCGTTCTGAGCAATATCGTTATCCGGGATTGAAACATACCACCTCGTTAACAGGACAAGTGTTTGGCGCCTCTGGTCAACTGCCCAATATCGCAGAACCTTGCTGACGCCTGCATTCATTTCGCTGCACCAGGATGAACCAGGCCCGAGGAAACTAACCTTGATTACGCATTGGCTTATAACTGGCGTGAAGCCAGCTTCGCAATTTGCGTCTCATGCGTATTTAGGTACGTACCTCGCCGCATCCTACATTCAAGTTCTGCTTTGTTACTGGATGCTGGTACGTACAGCTGCCTCCAGGCGCATGAGAAGAGTCAGGAGCCACCTTATGCGCTTCGCTGGCACAATTACTGAGTCATGTGCGCTCATGTGCGTGCCAACAAAGCATACACAAGTTTGTACCTCCGCTGTCTCTTGTTCTGTCGCTATTTTCCCGACAGTGCCGACACAGTGGCTTAAGTCCGGCAGCCCTTTGTCAGTCCTTTGTCAGTCCCTGAGAAAACCTATCGGTTCATTATCGGTACGCTCTCGGGCTTGCCCTCTTCCGCTTCCGATAGATATCTGCCACCAATTCTCCAGGTGGTCAGTTGGCTCCCATCCCACGCCCGGTTCGGTCGGTCATCCTTTGATATCCGGGCAGACGGGTGGCTGTTACTACCGCTTCGCACTCGTTGAGGCATGCGAAGCAGACGCCACAGGCTTTGCTCTAGGCTACACATTGACTAGCATCTTCTTTGTTTGGGTCACTTGCTTTTGTTCTCAAGACGTTTCTGGTCTAATGGAGCCGATCCCGCAACGTGACAGGCGTGGTCGTTTTACTTCTTTTAGGCCTCTAGCCTTTCTTTTATTTCCGTGTCTCTGATTCGATGCGCAAGACTTTGATTTCACAAATGACCGCCCTGGTCGATGTCGCCTCGCAGATCAGCATTATGTTTCTGGAACAAGACAGTTTACGAGCACCAGGAACACATTCTCACAGGTTCCCGTCATTCCCGGGGATAATTCTCTATATCGGAGGAAATATACCCCACGTTTCCGGGCGAGTCCTTTCATTTCTGTGCCCCGGGGTGCTCCACAATGGTATCCACTTCGTCTATACCGGGAAGGGAAGATCGAATTCAACAGCGGCGAATGGCCACGCCTAAGCCTGTTGAGATGCTGACTAGCAAATCTTTCACGACAGCTGCTCATCGGCTGTTGCATCGTGCAGCTGATCTCTTCGCAGAACTCCGATTCTGGTGCTTGACGTCAACTCCACTTGGCTTCTGACCATAGTCTAAGATGAAGGGTACCGTTCAGTACCCACCTGCTGTATGACTGACATGGTGTCATGCAGGTGTTGACGCAACACAAATTCTGTTGAAGTCTTGTTACACAAACAACGAGTTGTGTGTATTGGTGATTACCGATGTCGGCTTGTAACGATCGAAAGCGTGTACGCCTAAAGTCTAACGCCAAAGATATCAGCCGATGTGGGAACCCAGTCTCAAGCCGATGGTGAAATTATACGCTTCCTACACTAGCAATATTATATGGTGCTTCAATTTCTGTGCATGGAAAGGCTGGTAGCTTGATACACTTCCCCATCACACGTTTAGAGGTCGTTCGATATGGTCGTTCGCTTTCGACCTTCTTCAGCTGACCTGAACAGCTTGCAGTCGTCAGACTCTTGCACGTCCAGAACTCGGGAATCCTGTACCGGCTACGTTCCATCTCTTCGACAGCCGAGAGACTCCTTACAGGCCATGCATGTCTAGAGGCTAAGAAGGCCATGTGAATGCAGGATGTGTACGGCAACCTAACTGATCATGTGTTCTGATCTCCAATATTACAGGCCAATAGCAGAGCAAGGCAAGACTATTTCCAACTGACCTCGTACGCCCTACACATCTTCGTTCCCGAAGTGGCAGCAACACTGAAAGTGTTTCCTAAAAATCTGTTAGTTTCTTTGTGACCGAGATGCACTGAAACCACAATCAAGACATACATGTCAGCTTCTTGACGGCCCTACCTATCCCTCGCTACTTTCACTCCACCCGTCCACCCATTCCAAGCTTTCGACAATAACCTCCAGTTCTTCGAGCCTCGCACACCAAAAATGGGGAGACGCGTAGTGAATCTTAGCACAGGCCTTTTGACAATGGTTAGACCAAAGCGAAAGGGGATTAAGAGCAAAAACGCCCCTCTTCATTACTACTCATTCTTTGAACACGCTCGGAGCCACTTATGAAAAAAGCATCTCTGCACCATTTCAAGCAAACCCCGTGTCAATCATATCAAACTGAACCAGATCCAACGAATTGTGATATCAACATATACCTTCCGAGGTCAAATACACACAATTAATAACGACTACAATGATTTCACTACCAACGAGTAGTGAATTCCACTATGGATATCTCATGCTCTATACTTTGTTTAATCCGCAACTCCCAAAACACCGCACTCTCAACTTCGTCTAAGATTAGAACATCTAGCTACACCACACCACCTCACCGTGAATTCGTACCGTTACGGAAACGAACACAAAGATGAGAATGAGATGTAGCTCTGAACATAGCTGTCGCGCCCCTGACTAGTACTTCGAGTATGAAGAGTACATACACGAGCACTCACTCGCTCACTTGGACCAATTTCCAGCTGAGAAGAAAAGTCATGCATCTCATATACCGTATTACCGCCCTTTCCCTTTGTTGATACTACGTTTCTCCGCGGAAGAATCAGGGCACTACTTTGTTGCTTTTGCGTCGTTGTATAGTATAATAGGCAAATCTTTCGGATCGATGATAGACGACTAGTATCTGTGAGTAAGTGCTGCTGACAATTTGATTCCCCCCAATCGATTATGCGAAGCCTCGATATACAGCAGGTTGTCACTTACGACGGGAAATCAACATGGACAGTAAAGGCACGACGAATGAATTGTGTGGTAGCCTGGCTGGTTTCTAGCTGTCGTGATGATTCGTTCGTTCGTCGTGCTTACACTAGGTATGTTAATTTCCATTCGTAGGTGACAATCTGCTGTAAGGTATCTTTTCCATGACAGCGTGGTGATGGGCGGGAAGATAGGACCATGCTTTGCGATTCGCTGCGTATATTCTGATTCTGATTTGTTTTCACACTTGTTTCGAACATAACCGACCTAGAAGTACGTGGCGAGCTTATTATCACCGTCACCAGACAAGCTTGTGTCGACATATATGTTGGGGATAGAAGGATTTGAGAAGAATAAATAACATAGCTTGCATAGCAGAGCATAACGTAGCCTCCAAAGGCAATATCATGTGCACATACATTTCTTCATCTCGGACTGCGCATTATTCATCGCGACTCGTCGTGCCCGCCATCTACCCAAAAAAGAAACAGCCGAGACGATTGTAAACGAATTCGAAACATAAAAGGAAATGGGGGTATCTCGAGCTTAGACGAAAGAACAAGGACGTGAACGCGTCGCTCCCACCGACCGTAACGCCCCGTCGTGGCCGTCATGCTCAAGAGCCAGCAAGGAAATGGCAAACAAAACATAAGCCCAATGACTCCAAACACCGTGGTATGCGCATTACAAACCAAGACCGTGGCCGTCAAGTTGAATGACGGTGCCGCAACGTTCCCTGCAAACTCATCCGCATCAATCGTCAAACTGCCCCGCGGGAGATGCTGAAAGTGCTCATAGCTCCATGCGATCCATAAGCCCTTCGCTCATGGTCCTTACAGCGCTCTTGCGTCTGTCCCTCCCCACCAGGCTCTCTACATCGCTATCGCCCTCGCTTTCATAGTACTCCGCATCCATACTCATCTCTCTAGCGGGAATGTACATCTCCTGCTCCGCGTCGACAATGTCGCCGGGGTGATCGATGACCATGTTGTCTAGCTCATCAGAGTCGCCGTACGCCTCGAGTCCTTTTCGTGCCCGATCACCCAGCCAGTACTCCGCACGCTTCCGGCTGCCCGCGTTGGCCGAGCTCTCGAACTTGGTAGCTTTGAATTTCGACATAAGCGACATTGCAACGCTGGGCGAGTTGGATAGCGCGGACACGCCGCGGAGGTAGAAGTAAGCCACGCGTTTGCGGTCTTTGTTGTACAGGAAGAAATGGTGACTCCATATTGCGCCATCGTCGGCGAAAGGGTCGTCCGATGGCTCCCAGGCGTAGTATTCGCAGTTAGGCATGTCCATTTCGCTATCTAGCAAGTACCAGCTCCGTGGACTCCAGATCGGTGAGCCAAGCGGGGTAACAGCGCCTGCGGGGAGGCCGGCAGAGTAGACTTGTGGGCGGAGGTAGAACATCGTGGTGTCGATTTTGTGCATGAAACTCTGTTGTGTCTCACGGCGGAATTCGTCAGGGTTCAGTGTGTTTGCGAAATCGTAGTCGATGTGTGTCGCGTTCAGCGTCGCGATAAGATAGGCAAAGGTATGTCGATTCGCGGCCTCATTGAACGTCCCAAATGGGGTGTCTCGTGCGATGTTGAGCTGGTCTGCGAACTGCGCGGCGGATTGCTCGGAGAGGCCAGCGACAGCGGAGAGCAGATCTTTGTGCCGTTCCTCGAGTGTCTTCTCGATGCGCTTGTACAGTTTCTTGTCGCTTCCGGCGGCTTTCACAGTCCAGAGATCGCAGCCGCCAATTATCGCGGTGTCTTGGGTATCGAAGTTGAGGGCGAGGTTCACCTCGTGGAGGGCGCACAAATCGAGGTACTGCGGATCCGCTCAATTAGCTACATCATCACTCTGAGCCTTATCGCTCCGAGTACGCACCTTCATCGCGCCTATTTCGGGCTGGTTCGGCTTCAATAAATTTGAGGATATTTATCGCATTCAATATCTGCTCCTGGATAGGCGGTATGTCGTGTCAGCGCGCCGAAGCTGCTCGCTGTGGGTGTTCCTTTGATCGTGAGGGGTGGCCTGCGCGAGCCGATACAACGAGTAGACGCAACTCTAGGCTGGCTGCAGAGAGAAGAGGAGACCGTTGCTCGGCCAGACAGTCGTCTAGCAGGCAGGGGACATAAAGCTGGCTATGGAATAGTAGTGAAGTGAGGTGATGCTGCGTCGACGTGGTCGCGATTGCGGAGAAGGTGACCCTAAGCTTGGCGATGGTGCTGAGCTAAGACAGCACGAGAGCATGCGTCTATGCCTGATTGGTCGAGACGAAACCGGCGCGACGTCTCCTCTCAACCAACGACATGTGTCGATAAGACAGAATGGGAAGTTGGCGACAAGTGACTGGTGTTGAGCCCTGGCGTTAGTGGTGTGCGAAGCTGCGAGATACTCTGCGAGTCTGCGCGGTACGTGTGGGACGTCATATCCGGCATTGCCCGAGCACATCAAGAGGAGACAGTAGAGTACTGGTTGCCTGGTAACGAACCCTGAGGGGATTCGGCAACATTATATTTGATATATGCATGCTAAGGTTCTGGAAGAAGGATCATGATATGACCCGAACCCGAGTGCTGTCACAGAGTGCGCAACGTATGGCAGGTTGACGAAGGACCTGACGCTATATGCATGAGTAGATTAGAATCGACGAGATGAAAGAGAGAGAACAATCAAAGTGATATCAAGGGTGAAGCCTCGATGGCATGACATTGTAATCATGTTCGAGTCCCATAACCGCTTGTGCCAAACCTAGCCCAGTCGAGCAATGCTCGCCACTCCGAGGTGAATGGCTTGTAGTAGATAGAGTACAGCTATCGCCATTCGCTCTACAAGGCAGAATGGCAGATAGTGCGTTCTCCGAAGCCCAATTGGCCGCGCCGGTTTGTTTTGTTCCGCTATGCGACGGCACCTGTCCGTGGAGAAAGAGTTTAGCGTGAAAAGTGCTGTCGCCGACAACAGTTGTGGTAATACTGCCTCGCCAACCTGAGGACTTCATGTCCCATACCCCTATGATGCCGTGCAATCCAATTTGTAACAAATGCTTGGTGTGAGTCTCGATCACACAATACCGCTATCTCGAAGCCGGCCTTTGAAGTCGTCCGCATCCTGGAGGCCGCAAGGCACCGTTAGTGAGGGCTCTTGCCGACGGTCGACGCGAACAGCCAAGACATGTGGGTTTTGTAACTGTGTGCATCGTGTACACATATTACATGATCTTAGTGACGATGTCGTCCTCGGCCTGGCCAAAGAAAGGCGCGTCAGCCATTTGGCGCTATGGGCGGCGAAGCGATGAAGTCGATCAAACTTCACTCACCTCCATGTCCTCGAGGCTGTCTTGCTGTCCGATACACCTCAACACATTCTTCTTGCTGCTCTCCTGCATTTCGCCCGCAAGCAGGAGCTCGTCGAGAATGAAATAAGCCTTCTGGAAGTTGAAGATGATGTCGAGCTCGCAGACGTTGCCGTAGTACTTGTCCATCTGCTCGACGTAGCGATGGACAATTTCGAGGGTGATCAGCTCATTGTCGGTCGAGTCGCAGCCCACGATGAAGAAGAGCGAGGCATATCGGCGGTACACGATCTTGGTGTCTGGAAGAATGTGTGAGCCTAGCGAAGCAGGACCACTGCTGGACCCACCAACCTTTATACTCCAAGAAATTGCACATGCGGGTACGGCGGGCGAGGACGAGCTGCGAGACGTCCTTGACGATTTTGGCCTTGTCCTTGGGTGCGAGCGTGGTAAACCACTTGGCTAGGCGCTACCGAGCTTCAGCAGAGGCATCTGGCATTTCAGGGTGAGGTACCAACCACTTTGCCCTGCCGCGAGAGCAGGATGAGGTATCTGTTTCAATTAGCAACACGCACAAGGAGATATGTAAGGGTACAGGATGGGGGACGCACTTGATCGTCATGGTGTCCGGGGGGAGAGGAGTTGTGGTCTGGTGGACTTTGAAAAGATGTCCAGAGATCGGCGGTCTTGTGTCCAGAGCCCCGCGACTTGCACGTCAATGCGCTCTCATCACTGGTGCAACCACCCCGCTAATCGTGAACTGGCCTTGAGTATCGCTCACTTAAGAAACACGTCCATCTTCTCTGGTTAATTGGGAGACTCTTCGCAATTATCCATCCTTTGCGACCTCAGATCTCGACACCCACGCACACTAAGCGCGACAACTTTCCCAAAGCGCACCCCACTCGCTGACAAACAACGCTCTCTTCTTTCCTACTTGGGCGCGGCTTCCTGCATAACTCTGGCTATCACTCTGTAGAAATTAGAAGAGTGCATCTCAATATCTGAAGAATAACAGTGCGCGGCTTTCGAGCCACCAGTCGCCGCCATGAAGCTCATACTATCCACTTCGTACGACTCTTGTGTCCTCTGCTTTTTCTGGCTAACAATGCTAGGAATATCATGTCTGGCAGTCCCTCTGTGATCCGACGCCCCTTCTTCGAGAAATCAAATACAGAACTCACCTCGTCCCTTCGCGCAAACTTCTCTTCTCATCAGTCTCCAACACCCTCACCCAACGGGACACAAATACCCTCAAATCCATCCTACAAGTCATGGACAACACAATCAGATGCTGCATTATACATACCTACACACACCCCCTCACCGCTTAGCGAACCCCGAGAATCCTACGATATAACAGTCAAGCTATTCTACCTACCGAATATACCGGCAGACAGGCGCTGTGCGCAAACGCGAGAAGCGATCGGATTAGTGCTGAAGGAATTGGGCACAAGCTCGATAGACTTACTGATTGTAAGCTTCCCGGGAATATCCTTTGATGCAGACGACGAAGACTCTGATTTTGACGACCCACCCTCTGCTCCCCAATCAACATCCGAGAACAATGACGGCGGATGTACCGACTCTGAAGTCCCACCCGAAGATATCGAGACCATGATCACGACGTGGCGGACGCTAGAAAAGCTGCACTCAGAAGGACTGGTCGCAAAATTGGGCATTGCGGAGTTTGGTGTCACGCGACTAGGGAAGTTCTTGGAACAGACCAAAATCAAACCGAGTGTGAATCAAATCAACGTCAGAGACTGCTGTGTGGTTCCGAAACCGCTCATACTGTACGCAAAGCAACAGCAGATTGAGTTGCTTACACATAACGACTGCACGAACATCTTACCGCGGGGCACGCTGAGGCAGATATTGGGTTCAGGAGAGAACGGGTCGGGTGTGTTGGCAGGAGAGGGAAATGAAGAAGGCCTGAGGGGTGATGTGGAGCCGCAGTGGGTCGTCAAGTACACAGCAGTAGTCAAAGATCGGGGTGTAGTAGAGAGCAAAGGTTACTTTGCTGTTGCGGAATTGAGAGATGATTGAGCATGGACCAGCGTCAAGACGAATACCAAAGCAGTTCAATCACGTAGGAAGCTGTTTATCATCATATACACCATACTAACAGATCTCTGACGAAGCCTACTCCTTCAGTAAATATCTGCTTGTAGACGAAAACTCATGTTTGGAGATTTCCAAGTCAGGAGTACACGATCATGGCATCATACCTCTGATTTCTAAACCGCTCAACCACATACAGCATTGAGAATCGGACAGACTCCCTTCTTCAAGCCCCGACGTCCGTACCATAGAGTATGCAACGCATCTTTTCAGGTTGTTAACACTTACCTCACCTCTACCCACCCAACCAAACCACCCACTAAGCCTTCAACCACGATTTTCTTCCCTTCTCCCGCTATCGCAGCTCTATTATAAGTGATACCTATATTCAATCAAATTACTTTGTTAACTACTTCCATAACCGACGAAACCTGTACTGCTTTCCACATCTATAGTATATCTTGCCTACTACCCCATGCTATCCATTAAACACTCGTAAGACAGCGAATAACTTACCCTCATCCACAAAATTGCAAATCTTACTTCCGCCTTAGGCAAACCAAAGCCCATGCTCGAGAAAGTCTCGAACAACTCACCAATAGCAATGGTAAACTCCCTTCTCAATTCGGCATTTCGCACTCACGACACTCTAATTCCCAGCGCGTGTAATACAACGCAGCGCCGCAGTGCCAACACTCGCTAACATGAACGCCACGAGTGTCTTTGACGTCGGACTCTTCGTGCTCGTTATCGTTGTTTTCGTCGTTGCTATCGTAGCTTTCATTGGCGAAGCTAGTAGTATAAAATGATGTTGGAGGCATTTCGATGATGGAGTGGATCTTTGTATGTGTATTTGTGCATTTGTCGAGGCGCAGCACTCGTCTTGATAAGTATAATAAACGATGTTGGGTGTGTAAATCTCGGTAGTTGGCGCTAGGTATGTCTTGCGAAAGGTCTGCAGGTAGAGGATTGAGGTGGAGCTTGAGTAATTCGATGATAAGAGATTCTAGTTCGCAAACGCAGAGCAAAGCATGCGAAAAGTCATCTCGATTGTGGAGTTGTGGAAAGGAGTTAGTGGTAGGTACACCAAGCAGTCCTGTCTGAAGCTTATATCCTCGAGCATGTAGAAGTGCTTCATGTACAACGAGCCCGACTTCACTCTTGTCCATCATTTCTCTACACTCAAATTTACATCGTGAAGCATAATCGCTATCGATTCAGAAAACCTGCCCTTGACATTATCATATCACCTTCGATCTTCAACTACCTCTAGCGAAGAATACACATACCCTTCACCCCGTTTCTTGCGCCCTCCGACCCCCATCACATCCACCTCCTCCTACCCCCTCCACACATCGGTATAAATAACTCCTCCAACTAGCCACCTTCCCCTCTTCCCCATCTGTTTTCTTTCATCCTGATATCAGTTTACAATCCGTATACGACACAACGACTACAACCAGCGCACATCGTAGATCTAAACGATGTCAGATCCACCACTTGGACCTATACGCCGCCGCACTACATCTTTCCTCGAGCCCACGAGTATAATACGGAACGGGTCGAAAAATATACCGCCTCGCTCGCCTTCGCCGTACCCGCGGATTCCTCGCTATGAAGACTTGGAAAAAAAAAGGGAAGACTTGTGGTGTAGGAATTGCGGGCATCTGCTGCTGACAGCGACGGCGGAGAGGAAGGAGTTGGCGGTTGAGAAGTGAGGGAAGTGAATGTTGGAAGGGGTTATAGATTATAGAATTGGACGATGGGAGGGAGACGGCGGGTAGTGAGAGATATAGTAGATTGAGTGGATAAAGCCGGTAAGACCAAGGAGTGTATGGCAGACTTAGCACTTGAAGATGATTAGTTTTGTAGACTATTTATTGGAGGGTGTGTAATGAGATTGTCCCTGCTCTGAACAATGCAAACATGCATATCTACTACAGATGAGGTTCGTTTGCACGAGTGCTTCCATGGCAGTGCTATTGAATGAATTATCTTGCGCGATAGCACGGTTTGTTCCTGGATGATAAATATGCAATCACTGCGTCCTGCATAAAAACCTCAGAATTATGGACTTCGATACACTTCAATACCCACTGCTGCTTACTCAATACAGCATACCACCCAATCTCATCTTCATCTTCATCCTACATCTAGACTCGAGTCTGGAAATCTGCTCCTCTACATCCATCGATTTCAACAAGGCCACCTTCCAATCGTCCCGTCATGCCCAATGATTCCGATTCAGATAAGAACATCGCACCGAGAGTTCCAGTTCTAAATCACGAGTGCAATACGGCAGTGCCTGGATATGCAACACCTTTAACCCCAGGCACTACACCGCGCGATGACAACAACAAAAACACAACGCCATCGAACACCCCAACCCACTTAGCGCCCAACTCCTCATACTTTGATTATCCAATCGCAACGCCCGTGAACAACAGCCGCTCCCCATCCCCCAACCTCTCCCCGAAGACCGTCAAGAAGAGCATCGAAACAGCTCCATTCAACAGCAACCCCGTCTCCGTCCCTAGTGCCCCCATAATCGAAAAAGGCGAAAGCAAAGAGTACGAGACATCCCCAATAGGCGTGAACACAGTCTATGAAGGAGAAAAAGACGACGAGGGACACGTACTCGAAGCAAGCCACGAGCGGTGCGACGAGTGTGGTGGTATGGTAGTTTGGGCGACGAAAGGGGAGTATTTCATGATTTGTGAGAAGTGTGGAGAACCGCAGTGAGAGAAGAATGAATTCATAGAGGAAGGTGTTGTTGGGTTTTGGGCAAGGTGGAAGGAGGTATTGTTGCGAGTGAGGTTTGGGGTTAGGGACGCTGGGTTTTGTGAACGTGAGAGATATCATAGCGGAATTGCGGAGGTCTGAGAAGGGGATTGGAATATCTGGACAAATATAGCTTGATTTAGGCAATGGGATTCGTGTGTGACATGTTCCGTGGAGTGCCAGAAGACCACTGTGTAGGTAGTAGAAGTGGAGTCTTTACATATTGACACATAGTTGCCTCTCTAACATACACCATTTTTCTATACCTACAAAGGCGGCATTAAGAGAGGCCTTTTAATTATACCCAGAACTTGATTGCAGCCGTAGCAGACCGTGATATGAGATGAAATCTGATTACAGCGTATTTGGAGTTGGATGTACGCAAACCATGTAGTATGCAGGTACACTTCTCAGCTACGTCTCATGTCTTAAGCTTACCATGAGCACTCATGTGGGTACTTTTTACTTGATGCAGAGTGAAGAAAGAGGAAGTCGAGCAAGGAACAAACTGACCTCATCAGCTACGGCAACTTTTCTAATCCGACATGGAGACTTCCTCGTAAGGTTTCGAGCCTTGCGCCCTTAATTACTACGGGTGCCTCTAGAGTTGGTTAGAGTAGACAATCGGCACTAGTATGTACGAAAAATCTGCCTTGTAACTACACTGAAGGGTAGTCTAGGGCTCCGATACCGTTGCGATCTGTATCGCAAGGAAAACAACTGAAGTTGGTCGACTGGAAGCGCACTGATTGGGCACGGAAAGACGCTCCAGCGCTTCATAGCCGAGGAAAAGTCAGTGCTAACTGCAGGACCATCCGTGTCGCTTACTGTGGTTTGCTGTGTGGTGTGCACAGTAGTCAGCACTTCGCATGTTGGTGGCTCATTTCGAACCCTATTCCAGGCCTTGGAACGGGTCTCGTGGACAGAACCATTCGCCGATCATGGTCGCACAACTCCAGACCGTATATCTGACCACCGTAAGCGTAAGATTTAGCCTTATCGATAGCATCAAGTTTGCTGTGCCGCATGGTGCTGTGCGCATTCACCGATGAGAAGCTGGGGCTGGCTGGCCACGCATCCCAACGCTACGGCTGCTGGGGAAGTTCCCAATCGTGGTCATGTGCCGGACACCACCGGTTGACCACGCCGCAAAGAAGCCGAATTCTGACGTAAGGAGGTCACATTGACTGTGTATGAGCTACTAGCTGGTATCGCTTGAAGAGTGCTTCAGGATTCGAAACTGAAATGCACTTCGCCGTAATTGTACCTAGACGCCGAGGGGGTGATCGCCGTCTTTGCCTGTACGAATATGCAGGAAGCATCTATACAACAACGCCGCAGTAGGCACTGCAATGCCCTCACCATTGTAAAGGGGTAACTCATTCGCAAGGCATGTAACGGCGTGGAGTGTACTACAGTATCCAGGTGCCTCGTAATCGTCGGTATTCTACCGGTTTAAGCGGATGCAAGGGACCGAACAGCGCAGTTGGGGACTCGATCAACCTACTGTACGTAAGCCCTGAAGATCAGTGCAGAGTGTTGCGCATGCGCTAAGGTAGGTGCAGAATCGACATGTTGCGACGCCGCTTACACCTCGGCATTGTAAACCGACCATAGGGGAAGCAGGGCCATTATGGCAATGCAACCAAAGCATAATGCTCAAAAGCACATAACCCATGTTGAGATGCGCTAGACGTACTCGGCTACAATAACTGTAATCATTACTGCAAAACGACGAATTGTGGGAACCGAATGCAAGATACGCTTCTGACGTGAGTCTGAAGAAACGTGGTGCTGAGTGAGCGACGCCCAGTCGTCGGATAAGAAAGATCCCAGCCAGCAGCCAGCAGCTCCCCTGCGCTAAAGCTCAAGGTGGCTGCAGTCGCTCGCTTGAGTCGTCCTTATCGGTGCAAGTCCTTCAACTCTGGTGGTGTGAACAACAAAGGCTTCTAGTGCTGAGAGGCTTCCTTATAGCCGTCAGCCAAACATCTCCCTATTGACCAATAGGAAAGGTACCCTGGGACGATGCAGCAAGTGACGGGCACTCCGTCGCTGGACGGAGGGACGCGAGCGGCTATCGCAAGGTGGCGCCGTATCCGGCATTGCTTAGCTAGCCATGAGTACCATAACAGTTCAGCTCGAACAGATTTGGAGATAGCAAACGAGTTGTTAGCCACGAACACGCAATCGATACTGCCGTAGTACCGAGATCTAGCGATTTCGATGAACAGTTCTTCTTGATCTGAACTAGAGGCTTGGATTGGCTTTACAGTCAATGAAAACACGTTAGCGTGATGTTATTCAGACTGACTTCCGTATTCAGCTCACTTGATCCAAAGGCGCGATACCTTGTGAAAGAAGAGCTATTCGTCCATTCGATCACGAGTATGGAAAGGTTCAGCTGTTCTGAGTGTTCCTGCATCTCCAACTGCCGGTACAACTTGCAGGTCGTTTCAGGTCCGGACGTTGGGTGTGGAGTTGGAGCATCTGGTTCGTCCGGAAAGAAAGCGGCCATTTTGGACAAGCGAGCGGATGGCAGCGGAAGGAGACAGACAGTGCTGAGAGGTACTTTGAGTGGTTTTCGGAAGTGTGGGATGGTGGGTTGGTAGACCGTTGGCTCAATGCATCTTCCGAATAGGGCCCCTGTGGGTTGGATGTCGCCGATACATGGCACTGGGTAGACATTAGCGATAGAGTTCGGGTAGAGCCACGGGGTAGAGCAAATTACCAGGCCCACTCTGAGGCGCGGTCTTCCAAACTTGCTCTTCGCATCCGTATCGGGACCAGATCAAGCCCTCGATTCTTCTTGGCATCATGGTGACAGACATAGAAGCAATAATTCACATTGTTCGGATATGAGCTCCGTTTGCGAGGTTGGAAGGAATGATGAGGCGGTGTTTGAAAGGGAAGGTGCAGTGTGGCTTCGCGCCTGCCATTGGCCAGAATGGGCTGCTCACTCATTGTAGTTACCCTTAGGAAATTGGCAATCTCATCTGGGAATCAAAGAACAGATTTGAAACGAGATTGCGAATCTTGATTCTCCATGCTCCTTGCGACTCTGCAACGTAAACAATTGAAGCATCTGGATGATCGATTGAGCCATAGCCGTCGCGACAGGCAGCACAGTCGCCCGACATGTCTTCTGCAGATGAAAACCGCGCTCGGGGGCTGACAAGGCGTTTCCCTTTGGCACCTACCATTAGCGCACATCAACAAATGTTTTGATGCAAACTTGCTGCCGCTCGGAGACCAATTGATGAGTGCGGAGAAGATCGTGACGTGTGAGTGGCGTGGTGGCAGCGGTGGCGGTGCCGACGCTTGTGAACCATGGTAGTCTTGGTCGAGGCGCCAGGAACAACAAAGAACGCGTTATGATCTCGAATCTCCTCCAGTTCAACAACGCAGTTCCGTAATGGGGTGTGCTCAAGTGGATCCCGGAAATGGAGCGCCCTGTTGGCGTTGGACAGATCTTGCTCAGCTCACCGCTCGTTCCGGACGGCAAGAAGATGTGGTTCCCAAGTTCGACGGCGCCGACAACAAGAAGACCCAGTGCAGAGCTGGAGGTCACAAGCGAAGCCGTTGCGCGCGCTACAATCCACAGATCGGATCGCTAAGCCGAACTCGCTCTGGCTGTGTGACGTTCGGCGTCGTTCCAAGGATGTGTTCTCGTGTTCCTTCGTAAAAATCTCTTCAAACCTCGGACGCTCTGGCATTGTCCTTGGATGCACGGCAACGGAAAGTGGGAATTGAGAAGATGAAGATTTACAGAGTGCGCTGACTCGGGCAAAGGACCGAAGAGACCCTGAAGATCATGATTTTGCTCCTTGCGGAAGACAAGGTAGTCTATGCTTACTGACGTTGGGGTATCACGAGTTGTTCAGGACGGCTTGTTGGCTTTTGGAGGCTGCGTGGAGCGAGCCGAACATGTCCAGATGGCACACAGCGTGTTCATACGAACACAGCCTTGTTTGCTCCTGCAGGCGTGCAACCCCTCTGGAGTTCGCAGTGATTTGCAACGACGATGAAGTAAGCGATGGTTGATCGTGTCGTTAGGCGAAACGACTAACTGCGAAGAGCATGATCACGACTGAGAACAAAGGCAAATCCCCAAACTCTGGGGAGAAGCAAAGCTTGCAGACGGCGTAGCACAAACGCCGACTACAGGCCCCGTCGTGGCGGCTTGAGACACAAATGGTGTTGACCTCCATGCAGCTCTGAGGCCCAGATCATGGTCCTACCAAAATGAAGTCTGCACAGCAGCTATGCATCTGCACCGTTATCTTTACATACTGCAAGCTGATATTGAACTTCTTCTTCAGCAATTGCAGAAGTGGCATATACTCCGGGCTTTAATGAGCTTCACACCCTGCAGCGCAATTTCTCCAGTGCTTGCACCATGGACCTTCTGCACCTGCAGAGTCTGAAGGTCAGGCAGTAAACAACAATTGCTTCTTTCATCCCGCTTCTCCGCATTTCGTCTATCACAACCTATTTATGGGTGGCAAGGTCGAGCTCCTCGATGTGATCAAAGGGGAAAGGCTCGGAGATAGAGAGGCGTCGGCTTGCCCCTGCATAGCTAGTAGGTTCCCAAACGGGCGTCGCCAGTCGATTGGTCGCCAACAGCGGAAGCATATCAAATCCAAGCTTGGCCAAATTCCAACCGGGCTGGATGGCCCCACCAGGAACGGGTGCGGTGAAACATCTCAGTAATGCTAATCTCATGTAGTCGAGGCCGAGGACTCGGGCAAGGCAGCGAGGAGATGGGATTGCGCTGAGGGCATCAAGGTGCGAGGTGTTGACAGTCTGTAGTTGCAGCGGGACTGTGGTCTCCAATGCTTTGATTAAACGCCGCCGTGTCCTGGCCCCGACGAGAGTTACAGGGAAGGAGCAGAGAGGGGTAGCCGGCTTGCGGCAGGCAGCCAAGAAGATCTGGGAGATAGACAAATGGAGAACATGCATACCGCGTGCAGCCGGCTTCAGCGAGTGGGAGCGTCCCGCAGCGCAGCGCGCGCAAGGGCTGCTTACTCGACCGACGGCTGGAGATGCAGCTTGTCGCTGTTCTGGATAGCAACGGGCAGACAGCGAGAGAGCCGCATGCGGCAGCGTGGACAGTCTGGAGTTTCGCACAGGTGTTGAAAACCTTGGAAGTTGCAAACGGACAGAAGAGGCTAACCAGGCATCTACTCGAGTCTAAGGCGATATGAGCAGGCATTGGCCAGCCGCAGAGGCGTGGAATTGGTGCATACATCATGGGTGCGTGGTCTTTGTGGTGAGCGAGGGGGATCAGAGGGCAAAATTTGCTGATCCTCAGGAACAGCCGCATCTCTAGATTGCGCACATTGAGTAGCCTGTTTCCACGATGCGATGACACGTCTGCAACAGCACAAGTGGTCAATCTGCGCATCTTGGGAACAACAAAGCGTCCTGTTGGCCGCGGACCACGCACGAAATGAGGAGGGAGACAACATGGGCACAGCGAGTATTATCCACTTTGCAGGGGGGTCAGCCACGAACTACGATACCCCTGCTTCAATGAGGTGATCCGTGCTAGCGTGCAGGCATCCTGGGAAGGAACGACCGACAAAAGCGACGGAGAGCCCAGGTGCCTCATTCTCTCACCCACTGCGCTATCCGCACCATCACCACCTCTCCCGCCGCCCTCCTCCGCAACCCCTCCCTCTACAACTTCTCTATCTCTGGAGCCCATCGTCGCACTCATTCCTTTTGAGGCGGCGTGCGGTATCTGTCCGCTCATTTCTCCTGTCATTCCTTAACCTTGGGTGTACTGGCTTCACTCAACCCGACTCCCACGGCAGCCTACCGACTTCCGACCAAACCATACCCTCTATTAGTCCACATATACTGTACGCTCTTGTCCTGCCTCGCGTTACCCGGCCATCGAACCTGCAATCTGCGTGCTGACTTGTCTCGCGGCAGTAGTAATCGCGTCAGCACTTTGTACCTCGAGAGCGCTTGTTTCGTCTCACTTCCGCTGTGCTTCAACTCGTAGCACCTCGTCGCCCGCTCATCCAACCAAACCTAGCCATCCGGATCCGGCGAGCTGTCCCTGGAACGCACGCCGCCAGTCTCACTTTGCAGGCCAGGTACCCTCCAGGGTGTCCGTTGGCGGTGCCATCCCTAATTTCGTCAAGCCTCTCCGCCGCGATCCGCCGCGACCGCAAGGGCAACTAATATAGTCGCCATGGCTCAGATTGCTCTGCCACGACACCAGGCTACACAGTCGCAGTCCGCGGGTGTAGGCTCACCGCTCTATCAGCGCCGACAACAATCCAATGCCGGCCCCATCGAGCTCATTCCCAACCCAGAGTTCTCGTTTCCCATGCGAGGGCCAGACACGACCTCTTCCGAGCCTGTGCCGATCAACTCTCGCCCAATGTCGCTCCAGGCATATCCAGCTGGCCGTCGAGGCTCAATGCCGCACCAGAGGCAAAAGTCTGTCAATGCTCTACCTGAGTTCTCGTTCAATCCTGCAGGTGCTGCGAAGCCCAGCACGGGGACGTCTCCGCCACACTCGCCCTCCACACTGCCAACAACCCCTTCGAAACCGATTCACGGACACAGAAGGGGCGGAAGTGAGTTCATTGGTGGTGCCGGCACAGCACTGATGAGCAGCAGTCCTACCAAAGGTGATGGCGTCCTCCCTCCCCCGAGTACCACACTGCGACCAGGTCCTCCCGCAGGCCGTCGTGGGCATGCTCATCGCCGCTCAGGTGCTATTTCCTCACACGACCTGACGTCGATCATGAACCCTCCGGCTCCAACACTATCAGGTAGCGCACCCGCTACGCCTTCTGAAGGGAATGAGTTCCACTTCGGTCATTCATTCAACAGATCGATTTCGCAACCATCATTGCGGGAGACCAGTGCAGACGACGAGCTCGCTGCACGACCACCATCGAGAGCTCGGGTTGGATTCTCGGATAGAATCGAGTACATTCGGCCCCTCTCGACAATTTCCTCAGAGACAGAAACATCGATGTCGACGATTAGAGGCCATTCGGCGACAAATAGTCTCTCGTCGATCGTCGGCGGCAGCAGCCCACAATCTGCACGGGCTGGTCGACCATCTCTGAGCACAGTCGAGGATGAGGGACGGCCAAGTACCGCTGGAGCCGTCTTGGACAAATTTATGAGCAGCTCGCTCAGTGTAGAATCGTCTGATCGAAAGCGGCCCATGTCCGCCGTCTCTCCAATCTCGCCGACTGCCCCAAATGCTCGAGTACCGGTGAAGCGACGAGGCTTCTTCCGATTGGAGTCACGACGTAGCGATAACTCGGTCCACACGCTTTCTTCGAGTGTTTCTGATCCCGCTCTTTCGCAATCGCTTGAATCGCCGCTCGCGTCACCAATGGTCGATGAGGACGAATCAGCAGATGATGCCGAGAAACCAAAGCCGGCGTCGCGGAAAACTAATCGAAAGCCTCGCAAGGTCAAGTCTTGGGCGAACTCGATCCTTCCACGGAAAGGAAAGCATAGCAAGAAATCCAAGCCAAGGGCGGCGACACCTCCACCAGATTCGGTTCCTGATGCTGAAGATACGGATGGATCAGAGGACCTGGATTGGGAACCTAATTTCGATGAAGACACGACTGTCACCATCGTTTCGCCGACTGAGTCATCCGCTCCTGAGGCAAAACTCGACACCAACTTTGCTTCATGGCAACCGCGGCAATTAAAGCGGGTCGATTCTGACATCATGAGCCCGATCATCGACCTGGACGCTGCACTAGGACCATTTAACACGCCCAATAACTCCAGTCCACGAAATCAGCAGCGTGGTTTCTCCGCTCATCGGCGGGCAATGCATAGTGCCAATGGTCTTGCACCTAACCATCGAAGGACGGAAAGTGCACCAGAATTGGTGCCTTTCGATCTTCGATCCTCATCAGTCACTACGGCGTCCCCAATGGCCGACGTATTCGAAGAGGAGGAGCCAGAGGAGGAGGAGGAGTTGAGTCTCCCAAAGAAGGATTCCAAACCTGCATCAGTGACCGAGGACGCTGAAGAGCCTAAGATCTCAGTAGTCGAAGCAGACGGCAAACAGGAAGGGGCAGCCATCAATTGGAACTTCAACGATGGACTTGGTATCAGGCGCACGGAGAGAGGGTTCGAAGTAAACTCTCTGGAGCCTTTGTCTCCCCGTGCGGTTCCGCAAAATGTGTCGAGCGAGCATGTCCATCAGCAATCACAGGATGCCAGTCCGGTGGAGGTCGTTGAGGATTATGAGGAGCCTCGAACTTCTTCGCTGACGCATTCTTCCGATTCTACCGTGACTCCGCAGCCGCCAGCGGATGAAGTAAAGGAACAGCAGCCTGTTATGAATCTGTCACTTCCACTACCCCAGCAGAGTCTAATGACGCCTGATACTGTTACTTCATCTTTCCCCTCCCCGGATTACCGATCGAGCCAAATCTCGTTCGACACTCCTCGCGTCGGCACCGCAGCTTCGTCAATGAGCGACTATGCTGTCATGCCATCACCACGCTTCGGCGAGCCAGGACCTGAACTCCGTGTCTCGGTAGACGATGTTCCTTCCCTGACATCTTCTAGGTCAACCATGACTAGCGCTATGCAGAATGCTTTTCCGTTGGCTAGTCCTCGCAGGCCTGGCGACCGCACGGCATCCTTATCCTCCGACCCGAGTGAGGTAGATTCCCGGCGCCGGAAGCGGTCCAGCATTGCCAGCTTGTCCCGACTGATCAACAGCTCGTCTTATGGCGAGAGAAGCAAGTTGTCTATCGAGCAGCGCCCGCAATCTGAGTACCTGGAACCCGCAAAAGAAAAGAAGAAGAACAACAGGCTGAGCAAGCTCAAATTCTGGAAGTCTTCTAAGGATCTCTCCTCCTCACGTCCTTGAGCCACCACACTTCTAGGCGTTATAACGTCTTGCATACACCACGCGCCCCTAATTCGTCGGATCGCAATGCGCTTACTTTCGACTACATCTTGCTGCCACGACATTATGGCTTCCAAACACACAGCACCTTTTCTTTCGCATGACACGGAGTTTATCAGCGAATGAATGTTTAATGGCGCATTACACCTGCGATGCATACGCGAACCGGATTTTCTAACTCTCGTTAACTGAGCATTTTCATTTTGTATTGTTTGTTCGCGGGCACTGGGAGGATGGGTATCTAACGGGTCCTGATTTGCATTGCATCTTGCAGGGTACGGGGCCACATCTGGGATACTTTGACTGGTCCTCATTTTACAGCGGCATATATACACCGCGTCTCTCGTTTTCACTATATCTATCGATGGTATACTGCTTGGGCTATCTCGACTGCGGATTATTGAGACATGCCTTTGCCTGCGTTGCTGCCGCGTTGGTGGGCGCTGTATGACAAAAATTCTCTTCTCTACTTTCATTAGGGCAGTGCACACCCTCTTGCGACCAGCGGTCGTTCACTGCATGGTTAGTTGTGGTTGTACGCTGGGAATGAGCAATCTTGTTGGTATCTAACCAAGACCTTTGCAAACAGATAGTCGATTGAGCTGAAGGGGGCTGCAATCTTGAACAATGAACTTTTCATCAACAATCCTTTCATCCTTCTGTGACTCGCTGACAATCGAGATGACTATAATCTGCAACTGTTCAGCAATCCTCTCACAATGGATCGCAATTGCTATGTGCGCGACATTGCAAATCTCGCCTCTCAGCCGCTGCAATATGTGCCTGGTACTAAAATTGCCCGCGCTTTCGCTTCCGAATAAAATAGATGAATCGTCGTCTCGATCCCGCAGACAAGTACATGAAAGTCATCTCCCTTCGCGCATGTACCACACAAGCATGCAACTGCTCCTGGTTCGTGCTCCCGACCGTTGAGATGCCCCACGATTCGGTCAAGATACTATGATAACGCTGAAACAAGCTACAAGATTGAAGGGTCAGCGTTCATCACACGCGATGCACATGCAAGTGTCACGACAACGGTTGCACCTGTCCTGTCCTGTCTGTTGTCGATCATGCCTCAACCCCCTGAGTCGTTGCCATGTTCAATGCCTGAAGAGTAGGGCCGCAGGACCCGCTGGATGTGCGTGCAATCGAATCGTGGTTGAGGAGGACGGGTGCGAGTCACGTACGCGTTTCAGATGCCCGCACTGGCATTAGTGAGGTATTGCGTGGTTAGGCTTCCGTGAGTGTGGAGATGGGGAGGGCATGAGTCGCGGTACGGGGCTGCGTAATGTGGCTGAGTTGTTAGCTGAGTTGTATTGTTGTGGTTGTGATGATTGTGATGGTTGTGTTGCGCCGGGGGATGCAGTTGTACAGGCGATGATCGTTATCTTCAGTTACGAGTGACGCGCAGGGAGAAGATGGAATGTGTCTTGGCATAAGGACAGCTGTAAGGAAATGTCTACTGGGCTTTTTTATAGTTCATGTCACGGGTGTGAAGACTGAAGTTATATCTTCAGATGCATCTGAATATTTTGAAAGCACGCCGGAAGCATCATATGTGTTAGAAGATACTTTGAGGAATACTACAATGGACAACTGTGCATACACAACAGTCTCTTTTAATCCAGGCAAGACTACGAAGAAAGACAATTGAATTATAAAGTCGGAGTCTACGAGGTTAACCAGGTGTGATGCTCATCGAGTATGGAATGTATTAGTCCCAAATTGGCTTAGCGAGATCTTGCGGAGCATCTGGCATCACCGAGCCTCAAGCTCTCGAGCTCTCAGACCAACGACTCGAAGAGCTCCACAAGAACTCTCAACCACAACACCCCACTACATCAATATCGAAACATGGCGGATGAAGATAAAGAAAAGGCAGAGAAGGTCGCCGCGGCCAAGAAGCGCGTAGGTAACTCTCATACTCTCATGGGGAGTGGTTGCGACAGCTCGTACGCAACCGGACATGGCGTCGTTCCTCCTTTGGTGGTCATCGAGCTTGTGAAATCCTCTACGTTCTATGCAGCACTAAGGCTCTCGCTCTAGGTCGAGGCAATGAAGAAACAGAAAGCGAAGAAGGCAGGTGGTGCCAAGAAGAAGGAAAGCAAGACTGAAACTCTTGCCGAAGCTGAAGCCTCCACCACGCCAGCAAAGTCTGAGGAGAAGACCGAAGAAACCGCGCCCGAGCCTGTAGAAGCTACAAGCGTCTCTCCAGGACCCGTTGAAGATGACGACGAGCCATCAGACCTTCCCGTACCGAAAGCGTCGCACGGTCGTAAGCCTTCCGTGGCTGTTGAGTCGCGACAAAGGTCTGAATCGTTCTATCGCTCCGGCGCCGCTGGTACACCAATATCGCCTGGTCCTTTGTCACCAGGAGGCGGGGTAACGAGCGAGGTATACAGGGAGCAGGCGCAGAGGATCGAAGATCTCGAGAAGGAGAATAAAAGGCTGGCAGGGGAGGTCGAAGACAGTGAAAAGAAGCGGAGAAAGGGCGAGGAAGAGCTTGAGGAGCTTAGAGAAGGCAGAGGGGATGTTGCGCTTGCTGTCGAGAAGGGCAAGGAGGCTGATAAGCTAGTACGTCGTACAAGGAGGAGAACAATTGTTCCTGTACTTGATATGCTGATATGTGATACAGAGGTCAGAAGTCGAATCGCTGAAACGACAGCTATCGCAAGCTCAAACACAAAGTACAAAGTCCACACGCCGCACTTCGACCGCGTCACCCAGCCGGACTGCATCGATTGATGATCTGAATGCTCAAGTCGCTTCAAAATCGGCAACGATCGAGTCGCTGGAGCTCGAGATATCGAACGTCAACAGGCAATTGTCGGAGGAGACGAACAAGACCAATGAGCTTCAATCAAAAGTGTCAGCCCTTGAAAGCGCCTTACAGAAGGCTGAGCAGGAGGCCAGCTCAACGAAAACGGAACTCTCAGAACTCAAGGCGAACCTGGACAAGGCGAGCGAACAAGCAAACAGAGAAGGGTCAGATCGCGATTCGGCGCAAACACGCATCGCGCAGCTAGAGGCGGAACTTGGTGCGGCAAATCGTAAGGCGACAGACTCGATCTCTCGTGCCGAACTGCTAGAGAAGAAGATTGAGACTCTTACACAGCTCCATCGCGATAACGACTCACGAAATCAGACACGATTACAAGAGCACAAGAAGGTCGAGCGCGAAGTAACTGAGCTTCGAACCCGCATTACAGGTCTCAGCAACGAGAATGCACGCCTACGAGAAGCAGAGCAGCGTCGCCGGAAGGCCGATCTAGGCTCCATCGAAGACTCCAGCGTGCAAGAGCTCCTCGATGAAGAGCGCGACAAACTGCTCGCTCAAGTGCGTACGCTAGAAGAAGAGAATTTCGAGTTGAGGAGAGGTGTATGGCGCGACCGCCGTCGCGACTTGCAGCCTAATATCGACGACCAACACGACGCTACACAGCCTTACTCCAGTCCCAAGAACAACAGTTCCGGCTTCGACGAAATCGATCTTTCCGGCCACGCCCCTTCCCGTCAACAACTCCCCAGCCGCACACATTCCACCTTCACTGACGTACTCAACTCCGGCATTTCTGCCTTCACAGGCCAAACACCCGCACATCGACGTAGCGACGCAGCAAGCAAGCCGAAACCGCGCCAAGAGAGCCTAGGCAGTTTGGATGAGTTTGAGATTGATGAAGATGCATTTAGGTTGGCGCAGGAGGAGGAGGCGAAGAAGAGGATTGAGAGAGTAAGGGAGGTGAAGAGGGGGTTGGTCAATTTCAAGGGGTGGAGGGCGGATTTCGTGGACGTCCGAGTGGGGATGGGCGGTGTTTTCGAGATTTGAGCGTGGATTGGAAAGGATAGCTGGTGTGTCGTTTGATATAACAGTATAGCATAACAAAGCATTTGGAATGAATTAGTGCCAAATCTTCAGTCATGGTTCTACTCTGGGGGGCAGGTTGCTACCAAGATGACAGGACGAAGTCGGTAGGCATTCAGCCAAAGGCACAAGATTTGCACTGACAAAACTCGGTTCGGTCTGATGGAATAGTTTCGCTTGACAATGACGAGACTCAGCACGTCACAGCGAGAATCTAGGAGTAATTTAAATATCTTGTGAAAGGCCGACAGGATAGTGAGCAACGAAAACCTCACAATGCAGGATGCCCCATTTAACGTCTTATTTAGCTACATGATCTACAAGCATGAGCAAGCCTCCAGTCGCTTCGTGCCTCCGCCCTGTACAGGCGTATCCTTCAGCGGCTTCCCATCCAGCACAACGCTCTGACAATCCCACGGCAACTCCAACGACCCCTTCGTTCCCTTCGCCGTCGTAATATTCGCCACGAAATCAAATTTCCCTCCACCAACTCCATTTACTTCCCAGGCAACAGCAAACTTACCCAATGGGCTCTTGAAAGCTGCATCAACACTCTTCAGATCAGCAGGAGCAGGCTTAAACCTCCACGTTTTCCAGCCTACTATTTCTAACCCCGCAACGTGGTGACTCAACGCGATGTTCGGACCGGTAGACCACCCATGCGATAAGCTGGTATACGCAGCGTCATTCTTATATCCCGCATCGCCGCGATAATACAAGCTTCCATTAGCAGTAATACCTTCCGCCAGCGTGCTGCCCGTCATGAGCGGCGAATCGAGGAGATAGGACCATAACGTGCGTGTTAGGTTCAGCGCACGAGATGGTTCGTTGACGGCGAAGTGGGCGAGGACTTCGACAGAGGAGATGAGCGGGGAGATTGTGTCGGGCAGTTCGGGCGTTACGGGGCCGAGGGGTGTCCAGAATCTGGTGAGACCGGTGCTCAGACGGAAGGCTTGGGTAGAGGAGGTGGTGAGGTTGTACAGGAGAGCCATGGCGTTGCCGTCTTGTGGGGCAAGGGTTGTTGTTTGGTTGTCGTGGTAGAGTGATAGATCTTCGGACCAGAGAAGGGCGTTGTAGGACTTTTTGAGGTGTTGCGCGGCGGTCGCCCATTGCGTGGCTTGGGTGAGGATGGTGGTGTTCTTGGAAAATGAGGATGCGAGGCTGGAGAAGGAGTTTAGAGCATGGTAGTCGAGAGCATTGAGGGCGCTGTTGTAGCCTCCACCACCCTGGCGAGCCCAGTCGTTCGGTTGGGTTTGGTTGTGCAGACCGTACTCATTATCATCGAGCGCTGTTAGAATGAAGTCAATTCCCCGGGTGATGTTCGACCAGTGATGCGTGAGCCATGCCTTGTCGCCGACAAAGATAGCATAATTGTATATGGCTATTAACGACCAAGCATGGTACGTGTCACTCTGCGCTCCACTTCGAAACGATCCAGTCGCAGGACCCGCGAAGGGAAAGCGCCCGGTGGTGGCATTCTGGTAGTAGAACAATGTTTCCAAGGCGTTCTTCACAGCTGTAAGACCATCAGCACCAAGAGCGAGTGAAGCAGTTACCCCTTGAATGCCTAGATCACCGGGCCATACCGCTCGATCTCTCTTTGCGCCATCAACGAGAATAGCCTCTCCGACGCCGATAGAGTTGTTGTACGCCCAACCAGGTCGCACCTGAGGTAGCCAGCGTCCAGTGTTTCGTGGGGCGATGTTCGTCTGAATGGTATAGACACCGGCGTACCAAGTACGCACTAGGAGGTCATCATCAGGCGTATAGAAATGTCCGCTATAGTCCCGTAGGTCCTCCGTCTCAGGAGCAAATCCAATCTCACAAGTGACATTTGATACTTCCACATTGTCGAACGCATGTATCGTCAAGAACCGGAAGCCTCCACGGAACCTCTCCTCTGGGATCCTGTAGAAGCTGGAGCCTGGAGCAAGTGTGACATTTAGTTCCTTGTCCCAATCTTGCGTTGGTGTGGAACCAGTGTCGTCTGAGATTGACCGGTTTGCAAACGCAGGAGACTCTACGAAGGCGAGAGCGAACTGAGGTGCGCTAGTATTGGTGCCATCATGGATATTGGCATTGAGACTGATCCAGCCACCGACTTCGATGCCAAAATCTAGACTGATTTGGTCGCCAGCGCTGAGTGAGATATGTTGTGGTCCAGCATGGTCTGATTTTACTTTGAGAGAGCCGGAGTGGGAATGGACGGAGATGGGTTTGACATGTCGAGATACTGGGCTGTGTATGTACGAGTCCCAGGGATCAAACGAAGCAACAGCGACTGAGGTGTGGAGAAGGATTCGAAGGAAAGATCCGAGGCATAGCAAAGCTACACGTTTCATGATGTCTGCTTATGCGAATTCCAATGGGAACTGCGACTAGAATGTCGAAAGTCCAGGTAGGCCTCATCTTGTCTTAAAAGCTCCATTTATCGCTAGATGTTTGCCGAAAGGATCTGCAAGGTACGAAGGAAGTCTGGAGACATGACGCGGGGTTGAACATGGGGTAAGATCCTTGTTAAGCGTAGGCGTTTAGCGTAGGCGTTTAGCGCAAGCGAGAGCCGACCGGAGAAACTTGGAGAGTAATTGAGCTCGCTTGATGGTAAGGTGTAAGTACTTGTTGTGGTAAATGAGCATTCAACGCCTGTGACGTTTAGCCGACGTACTCTGAATGGCGTCATCGCTATGGGAGGCCGTATCTCCACTCGGCAGCCATTGATCATCACGGTACAATAGTATCCGAGTATGGGCTTGGTACAATAGGTTCGGTAGATGTAGTCCAAAATGCAAAAGTGTATATGTATCCCTCGAGTAAGGAACCGTAGACAAACAGATAAGTACATAGAACCACGAGTTGTACGTAACACTGAAAGACATGGATAGGTAGTGGCTACTAATAACGCCAGAACAACGGTGCGGGCGCCTGAAGAGCGGAGCCTGGGGGTATTTTCGAGCCTCCATCGCTTGCAAAAGAGTGCAAGATTGATGAGTTGACTAAAATACACCTTGATCGCGAAGCCTGAGCTCATCTAAGTCCTCAATATCCGAGGGCTCTGGCCCATCCGGTGCGCGAAAGTCTGGTAGATCGGCGTTCTCTTAGTATATATCTTGCGAGATATGATGGGTTTAACGTACTAGAGCCATCCACCTTGCCATCCAAGCCGGAAAGACCCTGGCCATCTTCAGGCACCACTTGACTGGCACTGAGCCCTACCTAAGGCCAATACAGTTTGCGGTCCGGGTGCTCCAAACCCGTATGCACAAGCACATTCGGAATCGGAGGCGCTCTGGCGCGGCGACGAGCACGCCTTGGTGCGCATTTTCCATGATGCGCTTCCGCACTGTGCCTGCATCGTCACGGATGGTTTCATAGCCGATGAAGATGGGTGCAACAGCAGCCACTGCGGGTGCAGCCATGCTGGTCCCGCTTTTCCACACCCAGCTATCATCAGCCTTATGTCCTGGCCTACGAAGCCCAACGGACGGTGCGTAGAGGGTCACATCAGTTTCATAGTTTGAGCTCTTTGGCTTCTCGTACGTCTTGCTGACTCCGCCAACGCAAATCACGTCTGGGTAGCCGCACGGGATAGTTCCCCTATCTTTTCCTTTGTTGCCCGCTGAGGTAAACACTTGGATAACGACTCTAATCGCGTCGGCAATTGCTTCCTTGAGGACTGGAACATCCTCACCCTTCCCAAAACATATTCATTACGGAGTCTCTCCAGTCGGCATTCTGTGCATGTGAGCATTTCAGAACTTTCAGTGCTCGAAACAGCATGTCCACTTACTGCACCAGCCTTGCGATCTTTGTATTCTTGAATAACATCGTCGATAGCTACCATTGTTAGTCATTGTTAGTGATTGCCATTGCCATCGCAAGCAAAAGCCTACCTTCGACAAGCTTTGCAATGCTAGCGCCTTGGCCATCTATCTTTACATTCATGATGGCAGCCCAATGTGCGTATGCAAGGGCGAGTCCGGCGACCTAACAATAGTAGTAAGCTTCTGATCGACTGAAGGATTATCAAAAGAAAAGGGCATGGGGCAGTGTGCGGGCTATCAGCAATGTGGGAATGCAGAACTCGCTTGAATACACTTTCGACTGTGCGTGTAGATCTTCGAGTCGAGTTGCAAGCTTCGTGAGGTCGTCAAGTGACAACATAGCTGCTAAGTCGTGATAAACACTCAGCGGATCGATCAGGCGTTGTACACGTACGAATGTGCCATGCCCTTTCGTGTTGCCCTAGCGTTATGTCAGTTTCTATTTGCTTCCTGTTATTTTTTCTCGCTTACAAAGTCATCATCTACATATTTGTTTCGGAAATTTCGAGCGGTTTCCCGGCCAGTTACGTTACGACTGATACGAATGCCAGAGTCCAGGACATATATATCAACGCCTTTACCGCTATCTTGCAGTATGTCCTATGATGGTGTCAGTAGGATATTTAGTGAATGAGAACACTAGGGACTAGACGCATACCGCTTTAGTCCTTTCGCCGGAGATATATTTAAAAACAAGCCTTAGCTAACTATAAAACTAAGGGTAGTCACCTAAAATAATTAGTTTATAATCTGCTAAAGCATATCTATGGTTGGTGGACTTGTCGCCACTCAAACCAGTGAGTGGACCTTGCGAGTCATGTCAAACGGAAGAAAGAAACGCCGGTCATTACGTAACTGCTCTAGGCAGTAAGGACTATTGTCATCACCAAAACTTTTCAACTACATACCTTTGGTTTACTCTAGCGATTTTCGCGCACTACAACTTACTCAATCCTAATGTCTTTAGTCGGTAGTCTCCTCTTCTGCACTACTTGTGGGAATTTGTTGGATAGAGAGCCTTCGAAAACGAAACTCATCCTGTGCCAACTTTGCGGAGAGTCTAATAAAAGTATGGTTTGGCCACTCTCCCTCTCATGTAAACCGCTAACAAAACGCTTAGACAGCTGGCCTACTTCGATTCAAACAACCTCCAAGCCGAATGCATTTCCGTCCTCTCTTCAACAAAAGCGAAGCGAAATTCAGACGATTAATGAGGGTGACGTAGAAACATGGGCTACGACTCCTCAAGCCTGTCCTTCTTGCAGTAGTCCCGTGATGCTATTCACAAATCTTCAGTTACGTGGAGCGGATGAGGGAACCACGGTTTTTTTCCGTTGTCCCGAATGCAATCACCGGTAAAGTAGCCTGTATTTCATGGGGTTTACTCTTTCTAATACTTTGAAGGTCCAAGATGGATAATTGATGAATGATCATTGATGCTACTAGTCTTGGAAACGAATTTTTGAGGCGACAGAATATCTTCCACTGGGGGTGTAATTGTCGTAAAGTTATGCGGTGAAGCACAGGCAGTGGCACCAGTGGTTTCGACGGCAAGAATGCTACGTCAAGCGAAGCTTTGGTTGGAACGTAACACGTTATGATTCCCAACGCAAAGAACACGGTGCTTTAGCGTACTTAGTATGACTAGCATCCCAAAAACAAAACACAAATTTAGCAATGTTATGTCCTAAATATAGCAGGACTTAGTCAAGTTCACTGGATGACCAATGAAGTACACTCAATCAAATGTTCGTGCACAAGATAAGTAATTGCGTTGTGGACTGTGATCATTTGCTATGTACGGAACTGCATGAGATATTGTAATGGTAAGGACTGAAGAGAGGGAAAAACATAGAAGCAGGAGCTGTGCTTGTTTGGGTTGGATAGGAATGATTGTTCTGAGAAACAGAGAAGCGCAGCGGCCCAAAATGAGTGTCTAGACAGTGTTAATTACGAGCTCGGCGGTAAGATAGATAGACTTGCATAATCTTTCCAACTCTCAGTAGATCCTTTTTATTTGGAGCTGCTTCCAGCCTTCGCGCAAGAACCACATTTACCCGCAACCTTGGTTTCTTTGGTCGTCCACGCATGTGGTTTCGTTGTGCCATATGCACCGCAGTATTGCATCGTTCGAGACGTTAGGGAATGCCCACACGAATAATTAAGAGTTTCGTAACCACACATGCTGGGTATGTGAGTGACAGGTTTAGACTATAGTAGGGCGTTGTGGGTGGTGACTCACATAAATGTACGAACTTGTTGACGAAGAAAAGTAATGCTGCCTAATTGAAGGGTAACTCTCTGTTGTTTGAGCAGGATATGTTGCTTCTACTGAGCATCCCCTTTTATATCAAATCTCGGTCAACCCATTCCTGACCGTGTCAATCATTAAGGATAGGCACTAGACTTGCGTGAAACATGGCGTTAAGTTACCCAATAAACAGCGCACTATTGCTTCGCTCGAAGCGCCCGAGACCTCTTCAACACGGAGTTGATTCGCGTCTTCGTCCACGCTCACTCTAGTGCTGTTAGACGGTTTGAAGTATCAAAGCCCCATTGGTACCAGAGCGTATTCGCGAAACCTAGAAAGTATTGACACATCGGTTCACATTCCTCTTGAAGTCTGGCTCGTTGACTGTTTCAATTGTTGGTACCGAAGGGATCTGAAGGATTGGTTGAGGGCTCTCTAAAGTTCTTGACTGTGCCGCAATAGGCGCTCATCCTCCATGTGCCATTATAACTGGATCTTAAATGGCTCCCCCAAGTACTGGAGCCCCTTGCGAGATAATCAACGGTGTTTTGTATGTATTTGCCGTTGTTCAACGCTGTAGTCTGCATCATTCAGTTCAGTAGACACGCTGAAGCTGCGCTACATTTGTCGCGTCGACTGATCCGAAATTGGTTACTGTTTAAGATTGCAGCCTTTCTCGAGGGCAACGCCTAGGTTTACTTCATCATGTCTGTTATAAATACTGAGGAGCGTGTTCATTCACTAATTTACCGAACGTGTTCATTTCAAGCTTGTATTACGAAGACGCCTAATACGATCAGATATCACCACGGTCAACCTTACGCTCACCCAATGAGCGTTATCGAGTGAGATAAGCACGAAGTTCTTCAGGATATTAGCTACCATATCCCTCATACTGAAGGCTTTTGGCGCTTCCTAACCACTCGCTGGCGACCACCTATGGGTCAGCATGGTGCGATGTATAATTATAGGTGATCGGTAAATGTTTTAACAGAATAATATCTAAGCGCTGCTTACAATCTGTCTCGATGACCGTTCGACTAAAGCTGGGTAAGCGCTGGATCGAGCGTTTAATCGGGCAAGGCTCTACAGTAAGTACAAGTCGTGGAGATCACAAGTTTAGTTTTGTAGGACATAGTAGGCGAAGTGCTTTAAATTGCTTTAAACAAAGTACCGCAAGGTAGAGAATAGGACACTATTCTGAATTTTAAAGTTGATCACGAACAGCATAAGGGTACCTGATTACGTAGCCGTATACTTAGTAGTCGTAGTAGTATTCAGTGCTCTTGGTGTACACATTTATTCTAATTATGATGACTATTTCGAAGCCCGTAACAAAGCATTCTGCAGCATGTAAAGAACACCAGCATACATCTCAACTGCTGGCGGTATTGGCTTTTAATAAAAGGGAGCCGCATGTGAAATATGCCTTCCTGTACGTAAAGACAGCCACTTCACATGTGAGGAGGACTAGTGGAATGAACAGGGCCAACTCATGCAAATTGTAGACCTAGCTGTTTCTTAAGGACGGGATGACCCTGTGGATTAACTTTGAGGTAGTTTTCGCTTAACGGGAGTCAGCCACTTACATATGGGTTAGGCGTTATCTCCAACCCGTGGTGCTAGAAGGTGAGCAGCACATGCCCATGTTGTGTTCTACACTTTTATAATCAGTCTGAATTCCTCCTGAAGCTGTTGGCATGCAAAAAAGATGCAAGTAGACTGTTAAACGCATATTGTTAGTCTCCTGTCTTCTGTTGTGTTCCATGTCAATGGCTCTTCTGTCCCCATATAAACGCGACGTGTATAGGAGATCCAAATCCCTACGATCTTGTCTTGTACCGAAGATAATTCAGAGTCCGTGAGTAAGATCTAGAGACAGAAATGGAGTACTCAAGCTTTGTAAATGGTGGTCACAGCACGCGACGTAGATGTTCGGCAGAACTCCGGAAGCGGTGAGTGGCTTAAGCTCAATTTCTTGAAAGTTCATCATCGCAACCGGCTCCTGGCAACTCGCTCTCGACATCAACATCCACGCGCAATACCTCACCACCCATCGCCAGTCTCATACCTACCTACCTCTTCTTTCAGCCAATCAACAAGCACCGCCAAAATGGTTCAGCTCCACGAAGTCACGGACGAGGAGTTTCTGCGCGAGCAGGAAGGACCTCATGACGAGGATGAGTGGGACACCGATTCTGGTATGGACGCACTATAGCTATATATTCCCCAATATAACATGCAAGACGACAACTAATGAAACATCCACTGCAGAGTCCGACACTTCTTCAATCCACTCCATCCAACCGGACGAGACCCTTTACGAGCGCATCCTCGCCCTCCAAGACATGATCCCCGCCTCCACACGTCGTTCCATTTCCTCAAAAGTCAACACCACCGGCTCATGGCTCAAGTCAGGACTGCTGATGGGCGGCAAGACGCTGTGGGTTGTGAGCACGAGCGCGCTGTTGCTGGGTGTGCCGTGGGCGCTGGCGTACAGTGAGGAGCAGATGATCGTTGAGCAGGAGAGGGCGGAGCTTATGCAGCAGAGGGCGCAGAATGAGGTACGTGGATATTAGTCTTTCTGCTTCTGAGATGGCATGTTTGGACGACGGCTGACATGTGAACAGTTCATGGCTCCTGGTACACCGACCCCAGGCCAGCCGCAAGGCGCGAAGCCGGCTTTGTAGACGACGAGACTACGAGATTTGCGCATCTACGACAATGAGTTCTGCGGATATTGGCGCCCATTTTCTATCCCGTGTTTTATTATAGAAGGTCGGAGACGGGTGCATGGAAGGGACTGAACTTGCTGCACATAGCGCACTGATTCTGTACTATATTTCTCGACTCTTCAATAATGTATTGCGTCACACATTTTGATCATGCGGCTGTGCAATTTTGTCAATTATGCATTGTACACTCGGATTTTATGCCACATGCTATGCTACTATGTTTACAAAGTGGTCATCTGGCGACAAATATGCTGCGCCATGTCCGGTCTACTAGTCGTAGCCCATTAGATGTCAACAAACAATACGCCCCTTTTACGACCGTCCAAACATGTCGACGAGATTTGTAGCAGGAGAATCTAAATCATCGCGCGCTCGTGCGACCCTAACCAACTTTGTCCGCCGAATATCGGGCTAGAAACCAGGAAAGCGGGCGCTCGTCTTGCAGAGGAATCATATGCCTTTCTCGCTCCAGAAAAGATGGTAATACAGCGAAGAGAAGAGTTGTGAGATTACAGTCGATGTAGAGGTGGTGATGGCAAGGTTAAAAGGGAATGGCGCCAGCTGACATTGCGGCTCCAGACTGCTCTTGCTGCTCCATGACAGCCTCATCGGCGGCTTCTATCGCAACGGCAAGGCCGAGCTTAGCAGCGCTCTGTAAGGTTGTTAGTTGTGTGAATATTTCATTTGTTGTCGGATTGAACTTGCCTGCTTGTGGTCGATCTCACCGGAGAAGGTTACGCGAATGGGCGGTGCAATCATCTTTTCCAACAAACATGACACCTTGCCCTGGTTGTCGACTTGCGCCCTGAATGATGACTGGCGGAAATCGTACTTGGCACCAATAGTGACGTTACCCTCCTTTTGCGGGCCGGCCATGGGTCCCCCAGGACCAATTCCAGCGAAAGCAAGGTTGCAGTTGATACCCGTCTCGACCTTGTCGGTGAGCCTGCGCCAGTACGATGCCTCCAATACACCGCGGTCGGGAATAATCTGCCCGCAAGCCATCCAGTCCGCAGCCCTGTACCGTGCCGCATACGAAACGTTCAGCTCGGGCGGGTATGCTGTAGCGGGGCGACTCCAGAAGGCGTCGATGCCGAGCGACAGCTTGGGTGTGACAGCTTGGAGGTAGCTTGCCATGAGCATACCGGTCACGCCGCCATCAAGTATCGAGGGGTTGACAGCCTTCAGCGAGGCAGAGAAGTCGGCGCCTGTGTAGTCGTTCTCGAGCGAGACCATGTTGCCCTGCGAAGTGAGCTGTACTGCGGTCTTCGTGACAAAGGCAGATGTCCAGCGCCAGTTGAAGCGGCCGGAGAACTGGAGGTCATTGTCGAGGTTGCCTTGCATAAACACCTAACGGGATCAGCATGGAGGGACAGCACGTGAGCTAGACGACGAACCCTAGGTGATCCATAAAGGACCATGTATGAATATGGTGGCTGCAGCTGCGATCCCATCGACAGCGAGTGGGCAACCTGGAAGAGAGGGGCGGCGCTGAAGGCCTTGGTGAGCTCGGCGCGCAGGCCGGAGAAGCTCGAGTTGTTCAGGAAGACATCGCGCTGGACTTCCCGCGCAATGTTCTCAACAGTGCCGGGGTTGCTCAGTCCCAATGCTTCTCTCCGCTCCTGAAATGCGGCATATACATCTTGTAACCGTCCGAAGGGGCCAGTGTGAGCAACACGAGGATGTGAGAGGACGTCGGCAACAGCTTGCTCCTTGGTCGGGTTGAAGGCGATGGGGGTGGCGGCCATGATGATGCGGTCAAGAGCTCCCTGCAGGATGAGCTCAGCTACACGGGTGAGATGGAGATGGGAGCGGACTGGGGGGCGGGTGTTTGGGTGCGTCGCGATGGCTCGTCAATGATGATACTGAACATTTTCTCAGGGAGATGTGATGACATAATGCGCGCTAGACGGCGCCCGACAATTTTCCGTTATCAATCATGAATAGGCATGACGCTCGTCGAGCCTTGCTTTTTGGGTCCTTTGGCGAAACTCTTGTAGAAGCGCTGCCCCGGGTCCTCTTATCCTCTCACAACACGACCCGCCTTAGTGAAGACGTTGCGCAGTGTTTGTTACGGACTCCCGCACCGGTTCGCTGACAGCGCTCGGCAAACGTATATCAACGCCGAATCCTTGTTCCGAGACCGTGACGCCTCTTGATCCGCCCAAACGCACTTCGAGCTTGCTTTTGACGTTGCGATTGCCGTCGTTTCCTTCTCGTTCTCGTCTTTCCTGTTGTAGATATCCCTATAGAACACTAGACATAATTCGCAGCCATGGATACCCTACTGTAAGTTTCATGCCCCCACATTCGAAGCAGAGTGAAAGCCCCGAAGCTGCACTTTCCTTTCCGTACGGTTGACTCACTGTTGCTAGGACAGCAGAGATATATGCAAACTCACCCCGCTTCCGGCGGCGGTCGAGCACTTTTGTCGATGCAATCCATGATCTACCCGAGAAGGAGGAGATGGCGCCTGCTCAACTCTACAGCACTGAATCCGGCCGGCTCTTCCACTCTGGACGTATTGTCATCGCTACTGTTGGTCTGCCAGCTCGAGGCAAGACGCACACTTCCGTCGCCGTAGCCCGCTACTTGCGATGGCTAGGAGTCAAGACTCACGTGTTTCATCTCGGTGATTATCGTCGCGCTACGCTTGGCCCTGGTAAAGATGTCCCGGACGATTACTTTTTCTTGAACGCTTCACCACAGTCTGTCTTGTTGCGGAACAAGATCCTGAAGAAATGCCGCGAAGACATCTACCACTTTCTGGAGCATGAGAAGGGTCAGGTGGCCATCTACGACGCCGTCAACGCGATTACCCAAGGTCGCAGATCACTGGCTAAAGAGTTTGCGAAGAACGGAATCCAGACTGTGTTCATCGAGTCGCACTGCACGGATGAGCGTATAATCCAAGAGAACGTTCGTCGAGTCAAAATTTCTTCGCCAGACTATCAAGGTTGGAAGGACGAAGACGCAGTTCAGGACTATCTTGCACGCATTAACTCGAGGATACCGCACTTTGAAACTATGGAAGAGCCGGATCTGCATTGGATCAAGATGATTAATGCTGGCGAGCGCGTGGTGGTCAACAACTGCGCGTTTGGCTATCTCTCACAACGAATCGTCTTCTACCTCCTGAACCTGCACATCAAATCACGACAAACGTACTTTGCGCGCGCTGGTACGACGCGAGAGGAGGACTCGTACAAGGCGGATGCAAGTCTCTCGCCTGAGGGTCATGACTATGCGAAGAAGATGAGCGAAGTGCTTCTAAAGTACCGCGAGGAAGAAAAGCAGAAATTGATTGAATCAGGAGCGCCGGACGCTGCCTTGAAACCATTGACCATTTGGACTTCTACTCGACGACGAACTGTGCAGACCTCAGAGTACTTGGCGTCGCTGGGGTATCGAGTCAGACAGCGGTCGCAGATGAGCCAGATGAATCCTGGTGTTTGCGAGAAGATGTCAGAGGCAAGGATCCGGGAAGAGCTACCAGAGGAGGTCGCAAAGCACGAAGCAGATCCGTACCATCACCGGTATCCGCGAGCAGAGGTACGTAGCACTTTGTATTATGCTACAAGCATCATTAACATTCCGCCAGTCCTACCACGATCTTGCAGTCCGCATGGAACCCATCATCCTCGAGCTCGAGCGCGAGGAAAACGATCTCCTCATCATCGCCCACGAGTCCGTCCTACGCGTGCTTTACGGGTATCTAATGGCATGTAATGCAGCCGACATCCCCATGCTCGAGTTCCCCCGCGACGAAATCATCGAAGTAAGTAACATCTCTCCTTCCACTCTTCTCCCACTTACTAACCTCTCTACTCTCCAGATCATCCCCTCCTCCTACAACAATGTCGCCAAACGCATCAAAATCCCCAACCTCCCAGAGTCCATTGTCCCAGGTAGTCCCGAAGACATCAAGATTCCTGTCCCGCCCAGCGGCGCCGTAAGTCCCTTTACAGGCATCGGCACGCCGCAAGCTAGCTCTGGCGCCGCAACACCACAGCATCCTGCTCAACCACTGAATGTAAAGAAGTCGCATATTAATCCGTCTGATTGATGTTGGTACGTGCATCGGTGTCGGTACGGCGAGACATGGGATAATGACAGAGTGACTCAGCAGACGGATTGGAATTCTGGCTTGGAGGACTGACTTACATTATTTTGCGCGGGTGGATACGTCCGTTAAAGGAGAGCTCTTCAAGTAGGCTTTCTACACGCGGACTCCCGTTTTACTGCTTTCGACTAGAGCTTTGGCGTTGGGGCAGCGAGCGCTATTAGACATCATGGCTAAGTTACTTATTATTGTATTGGACTTTCTGGTCTACCTGAGTTAACAGATGAATATTCTTTCGTATCAATACATCACTTCACATCCCTCTAGCTATCCGGCCTCCTTCCTCCATCTTGTCTTCCCTTTTATTTCCCTATCATCTGCCGTTTTTCTCCTCGTGCTCAAATGTGTATAAAAGGGTTCTTTGCTTCAGCGATGAATTAACTGCCCTTGCGAAATGCTTTCGTGGGGGATCAATGAGTGATATATGCATTGTTTGTAGTAATACTTCAGTTTCTTTTTTTTTTACTCAAGATATACAAAGGATCATATGCAAATGAGTTCTGTTTGAGAAGAAGAGTAAGACATGCAAGCCCGAACGGTAGTGAGTGAGAGAGTTGTGCTGTGTAGAGGCAGAACAAGAACTTTTCGTACTATTGGTATCAAAATGTTCATATTGTGAACTATAGAGAGGGTGGACTCGCTGTACAGCTGAAGAGTCTTTAAGGCGTACATCTACCATAGAGTGTAAAGAAAAACGCCGTGTACCTAGTAAGTGGTGTCGCTCGAACTCGAGCCCGTAGATAAATGTCCCTGCATAGTAGATACGCCTTGGTATCCTTTCCGTATAATGGGATCCGTCATCAAACGCCAGATGGGGTATGTGTCCCTGTACCAAACCGCCAATAATCATAACCGAAACATAGCAAATCCTTTTTTCTGAACGAGTATAGATCGTTCAGTCGTCCTTTACGCTCGCACTCACATACCCGTCATCCACATCTGCCTCTACTTTCTTTTCCGCAAGTCCGACAAGCGTCTTAGTTGCGTCCAAGCAACTGCCAACAAGGCGAGTGCGCACCTTATTGGAGAGTCCGCTACGGCGACCCGTTTCATGACCAACCCACATGCGCAGCGAGCATGCAATGCGCTCGAGGCCTGAGCTGGTCGCGGATTGAAGCGAAGAGTCCTGCATGAAACGGGTCATGACCTTGTGCCCGGCGACGAAGCTGAGTAGTGTGGTAGTGACTTCGGGGAGGCGTGTATTGTTGACGACGAAGATGGCACGTTGACGTGCCGCAGGAGAGGATGACTCGATGAGGGAGAGACATTTGGTCAAGGTGAGAGCCTTGCGAACATCTGTGGCAACATAGCCCTCGCCGACCAGATTCATGAAACCGGTATTCGAAGCTCGTGGGGCAGCTGGCAGCGCACTCAGTGCTGCCTTAATGCGGTTGTCACGGTCATCGTCTAGAACAACAGCTTGCGCGACTAGAGCCCGCAACTGAGCCTGCGAATTGGGAGGAGCAGATTGAAGGGCAAGGTCCATATCAGAGATAACACTGTCCTTGGGCAAGTTGCTTTTTATTGCAAGGGTACTTGCAAGGCCCTTGTTGAGCACGAGGCTCGAATACCAGGCCGCGAGCGCGTCTAGAGGCGAGCAAATGGCGAAATCTTCGACTACTCCGTCCATGGAAGCATCGACGACGGTTTTCTCGGCACTTGGTCTGTTCCAGGCAAGGTTATAAGCACGCTGTACGATTGCAGGTAATAGTACCTCATCGCATTCCCGCTCAATGAGCGTGGCTAGGTGTGGTGGTAGAGGCTCAGATTCGCTGCCTTGTTTCGATGCCAGATTCGAGGCGATTCGGTGTTCGCTTCGTGCAGAGTTCCAGTAGCTTCTGGCCAGCTTAGCGCTCAAATCATTCATCATCCGCCAGGAACCGTGACCGGCGTTGGCGATTTCCCAAAGAAGGACCCTAATGTGCAATGCCTTGAGCATAAGTCGAGCTGGCGTGTCAGGTAGGGTCCCTGATGCCATTAGTGTTAGGACCAGACGACTCTTGCTAATCTCTGCATCGCCTCCGGTAAGTTGGGCGTCCAGCGCAATTTCCCACGCCTTGACCCGAGCAGCTTCTTGTTCTTTTGTGAGACCCGTTAGATAGGCATATCCTGGCCAGCCGATGATTTTACGCGTGCTGAGCTTTAGTGTTTTCAGTCCCAAGGCAGCAACTTCAAGGATGAAATTGTGCTGAGGAACCCATACGGTTTGAATAGCGGTAAGCCATGCCTTTCGGCGTACCTCGACCGGAGAGGCGAGTGATGGCGCAGGGGATAGAAGCACAGCTGGTGGAGCCTTCCTCTTCGGTTTCGACTTGGAGTAAAGCAAGGGCGCGATGACATAGAAGAAGGCGCCGAAGATGAGGATAATTTTGGCAAGAGGAATCTGAGCAGTCGAGGCGCCGAAAGAAGCACGAGGAGCGAGGATACTAGCGAGGTTGATAGGCAACGCGAACAAACCACGCCCAGCTGGCTCTTCTTGACTTTGTTCGCGCTCCACGAGACCTTCGAGGATCATCAGGCCAGCGAGAGACCCGACCATGAGCTTGCCCATCATTGCGCTGCTGCGTCGCCCGTTGACCATTGGCGGTCCAACGGCCTGACGGGCACCGCCTGCATACTGCGGATAGGCATGTGCATAGTGTTGTTGTGGCGGCAAACCACGCTGAAGAGCGGCAATGTTGTCCGGTACTGGGATCATTCCTTGAGGCGGACCAGGCATAGGCAAACCGTGTGTTTGCGAGAACGGATCTTCTTGGTACCTTGTCCCATCAGGGGTGCCGACAAGATTACCATGAAGGGACATGGGTCCAGATATGGACATCTTTTCGTAGCTCTCTACCCGTCCTTTCAAAGCGTCAAGCTCATCTTGCATGCGCTTGTTGCGCTTCTCAAGATGCCGGATGTACTCTGTCGCTTTTGACAGGACAGTGGCTTTGTTTAACTTGTGCGCTGGAGTGAGTCCTTCGAGATCCTCTGGGTCATCATCCTCTTCCGTTCCGTTGGGCCGAGACATGACGCGCAGACTGGGTACGCCTAAAGGACGAGCATCAGCAGAATGTTGAACAAATATGATGGGGCAACATACTGTCGCGTAGAGCGGCAATTTTATCATTAAGATTGGTCCGATATCGCTTCTCGATCATGTTGTGCGCCGTCTTCTTCGGCGGCTGTCCCTTCTCTTTCTTACCTGACGGCGCCGAGTCGAAATCCTCGTCGTCTGATGGCGACTTCCTCTTCTTGGAACCTGTGACCGGTTCCGGCGATGAATGCGACGAAGCGGAGCTGGCTCTTCCATTGTTGAGCGAGCTGGGGCTGTGATGGAGACTCGGTGTCGAGGCAGGCGGTGGTGGAGCGACAAAGCCTGGTTGTGTATATCTTGCTGATGAGAAGAGCGAGTTGTCTGCGATTTGCTGCTGCTGCTGCCACATGGGCGGCGAGTAGAAGCCGTTCTGCTGTGACACGTCTCCTGTCAAGGGCGAGCTCAATGCGTTGCCATTGAAGTCAAATGCCGGTGGCATGTCGGGGCTTTGGCCGAATGTGAAGGGGGCACCATTCGATTGCGCAAACATGGGTGCGGTAGTAGGTATGTTGTCGGATGGCAGCGACAGTGATTGCTGGGAGCGATTGAAGGGTGGTGGTGGTTGTTGGTCGGGCTTGAGGTAGGGCGCAGGTGCTGCGACATTGGCGGGCTTGGAGTCGACACTCTGGGTATTCTGAGACGCGGCAGCGGGGTCATATTGCATCCACTCGTTCCAGCTTGACAGATCGTCGGCTGGGGCAGGCAACGTCATACTGTTACCGGCCGTGGTGAGCCACGGACCGCGCATGTTGTTGAAGGGGAAGTCGCTCGACAAGATGGGATCCTCCATCTTGTTGGGGTTCCCGCTTGGTTCTAGTGCCGACGGGCCTGTCGGCTGGGGACTCGGCGGCAGTTTGAAGTCGTCGAATACACAGTAGGGACCAACCTAGGGCAGGGCGCCATGTTAGCAAAAGTCCACAGGGTGCCTTGACGCTCTGCGGCACGCACGGCGATTCTCTCCAGCTCCAGCCCGTCATCGGGGCTGCCATAGAGGTCCGAAGCCATTGCGGAGGGTGTCAGTGTGCTGGCCGCGCTCAGAATGCGCGACAGCAACAATGACGACAGCAGAACAGGGCAGGGCAGAGCAGTGTATACACAATAAAGTAGTGTAGACGCGAAGAGGCAAGAGGAGCGCGGTCTTACCAGCTGCAGCGCTCCGGGCAGGTCATGCCATTCATCCACCGATGCTCAGGATGCGGGCCTTGCTCTGGCGGCAGATCCGGGCAATCTGGGTCACCAGCGTCAGCGCAGGAGGGCAGGGCCGGCCGAAGTCCGAATTCTGTCCACAGTGCTCAACAGCAGAAGGGCGCTGCAGGAATTGGTCCTAGTGGCAAGGGGGTGCGGGTGTCTTGCACGTATGGGAGACGCAGAGAGGGCGGGTGCTCAGAAGTATCGTACGATTGTGGACTGATGGAGCTGGAAGCGACCGGGGGCAGCCGCAGCCTCGCAGATGGGGATGGGACTCGGCGTTATCGACTGCCACATGCGATTGTCTTGGGTGGGACAAAGGCGATGCAAGAGAATGGGCATCTGTGTCGCGCTGCGTTCAGATCTGGGCGAGTTTTCGCGGGTGATTGAAGGTGTGAGGTCGGAACGGGGGGGCTCGCTGGTGCGCGTTGAGACGAGACGAGACCGCGAGCAAGAGCGATCCTGGTCCGCCTGCCCCTGCCCCTGCCCTGAATCCGAATTGGCTCAAGCGCCATCGCTTGGCCCATGCCGGTTCGCAGCTGCCGATGGCTATCGATACCGATCGCGATCTCCATCTGCCTCTCCAAGCACAACAAAGCAGCTTTCTTTGTCCAAAGCAGAAGAAGAGGAAGACCACCTCTGGACGACGTCTGAAAAGGAAAGCGGCTCACCCATGGACCGCCTCCCGCCGCCTTGGGTAGTTCCTCGCGTGCCTGGCATGTGGCGGGTGCGCTACCATGGTAGGGCCGATGTTCCGACACTGCGTGGCTACATGCAGCTGCCATCGTTCGTCGCTCTGCAATGTACCACGGGAAGAGACGTCTTCCCGTATCCCGCGCGTACGAAAGAGGATTTGTTTTGCGAGTCTGATATTTGAACATGCGCATCGCTCAAAGCAGTCGAGCTGCATCAGCCAAAACTGGTCCTGGCCACACAATTTCTTTCTTCAGTCATCACTAATCACTTTCTGTCCAGTCGTGTATTGTGCAATCGCGACGAAAGATCGTATTGCAGACGAATTGAGTTTCTCACCTTCAGTTTCCGTACAGCTCAGCCACATGCTCTGCCAGAAGTGGTAAAATGAGATTTCTTTTGCGTTCTTTCCATTTGCAAATCCGCCAAGCATTTCAACCGTCATACTCCTCCCCCGCGGAGCTGAAATACTTATCGCTCCAGCTCCATCTAAAGCTCTAGCAGAGAAATGCCGAACAAAAGGAAAGAACGGGCTTCGACAGAACAAGGTCGAGTAAAACCACGCATAGAGCGATGTTCCCATTTCGTTTAGCTACAATGCTCCGGGTTCTTGATCTTTGGGCTCTTACTGAAGTATGCTTTGACGTGTTAAGAGTGTTCATTGCTGTTGATTCATATTGTTCACTCCGAGTTGGTCAATTTGATCCAGTACGAACACAGCCTGAATAAAATGAACACATCATCTCTGGCTCGACCATGTATTTGTAGCATCGCATCCAGGAAAACTTTACTCCTAAACATTGGGGGACAGATAACCTCCAATTGAGCCTCACCATCGACTAGACATACCAATCGCTTTATGAACGAAATATCTGAATCCAAAAAGTCAGTTCGCATCGCGCACTACAGACATTGAAGATACGCACCAGAGTATCGGCCTCAACATATATCACGCATACTTGAAAGCAGTAGTCTCAAGACGTGAAGTCCAACTATTACAATCAAGCAGCAGCACGCCGCAGACTTTCTGTCTCAACTACATCCAGCATCCATCACGACAATACCCGCTTCCGCCTCAATACACCTCGTCTGAAGATATCCTGCTTTTGTCAAAACATATGCGAAATAGCGTTCTTACAATCCAACGAGCTATCAGTAAGCATAATACACGACTACAACGACGTAAATATGATAGTAAAGGTCTGAGCGAAGGAGAGAAGTAAACCTTCCATGTTCACTGATCTATCATATCAAGTAGCTCGATCCAACTTAGTTGGTCCTGTCTCCCTTGCCTCATGCCATCGTTGTCTATCTCTCTGGTATTGCTATGTAACTACGAGGCGCGGGGCGATGATACGACCGAATAGATGAGGACTTGTCAGGTAGGAGAATCGGGTGATGGCCAAATACAGTCTTCGGGGGTAGATCGATGCTTTGGAGATATTTTCCTGAACAGACTATTTCGCTGAGTGTTGTCTAATGTTGTCGAAAAGGTAATAGTACGTTGCGGTTCTGTTCATGTCGATTTAGTAGCTCCAGTACTCGATATCGCAGCGACTTCGTGGAAGGTAGCCATCCGTTCTGCGCAGTTGTGACGTGATGTTACTGTAGACAGCATGGATACTTCGCGGACGACTCTCTTTGACATTGTATGGGCGTTTGTATATCGGCAGGACCCTTGAGGCCTCCTCAACCGTGGAACAGGTGTGAACGCCAGTACTCTTGGTGGTTTGTCGACGAGGATAGGGGTCTGATAGCATCAGTCTTTACCAGAACTTCTTACACGCCGAAGTAGAGCGGCAACAGACGTCTGAGAGGGTTGAAAGCTGCCCAGTAGTACTAGATAAGCAGTGCTATCGGTTCAAGACACCGACGTCGCTGAGTCAGATCGTTCAAGTATGCATATAGCAGTACGTTCACAATATCCAGATCCAACAGAATGCTGTCGGGGTTCTCGAGATCAATCCTGCAAGTTTGTTGATCATAATTCCTGTTAGACTTGGAAACAGTAGTCAGTCCGCTCACATTGATCAACCATTCACAGTGATCAAGCGACAAGGGCGTGTTGTCCCAAGCCACAAAAGCAGTCGCAAACAAAACAAACCTGCAGCAGCCTCACACTAGTGACTTCCCAGCCCAACTCAGATCTAGATTTGTATCAATTCCGGTAGTCGTAAAGTCGATCATCCCTTCCAGACCTCAGAAGTCAGGAACGGAATCTTCATCACCCGGTCCGAAAGAGCACATCAATCACAATCACCAAATTTCCACTAGATGTACGCTCTCTCCACCATCCTCTCTCCCACATGCCGCTAGAGAGATCATCGACTCCCTACTGCAGGGCAACCAGGAACACCCTCGATAGTGCGAGCCTCGATGCGCCTCGTCGATACAGCATGCAGCTAATGCCCAAAAAGCAAGCTGTGCGAGGGGCGACGCAACCTCGTGGCGTAGAGCTCGAGCTTCAAAGCGTGTTCTGCGGTAGCATTTAACGGCGTGGCTTGAGTGGCGAGCGACGAAGGGAGGGAATGGGCCGCAGTGGGTTTGGGAAGGAAAAAGAAAGTCGATGACATGGTGCTTTCGCGCTGGAGTTGTACATGGCGTCTTTTACCACCTTGATCGTTGTCATTGGTCGAATATTATGGTGATGTGCTGTAAGTATGTTTATCTTCTCGCTACCGTTATTTTTTGCCGTATCGCCTTTCTCCGCGCGATGATTATCGACGCCGGCAGGTAGAGAAGGCAAAGTTAATGTTGTCGCTCGATATGAGAGTCCGCGGCGCAGGATGAGGCGTTCTGTTGTGATGCAGAGGCTAAAACTTGGGACATCCTTTTCGTCAAAAGTCTTGCGGCAGGTGGAGCGCCACCCGCTCCAGAGTTGTAACTCCGCACCAGATTAGGACAGGTCTTCAGTATAGCGGCAGCGACCAGTCGACGGGAAGTTCCTAATCGAGGTACTACGGTTCATCCGGTCCAGCGTAGGCGGAGTCACCTCCGCAGGCCAGACACCGTAAAATTCCTCGTGTCCAATGCGGGACGAGCCTTGGATTCTTGTACTCGGGCTCGGGTTATTGATGATCAGGAGGAAAAACATTGGGTACATTGGGTATCGACTACGAACCCGCAGAACTGGCGTTGGATCCCGTGGCGATCTTTGTTCGTCGCGTTCTACATCGATTCGCTTAGAACAGTGGCGGAGCATTGAAAGTCGTGAATCATTTGGGTTGATCTAAGTTGCAAAGGCAGACGCTGTTCGAACTACACCAAGTGAACGAGTTTGTCCATTCGTTGGCTTTGCGACTCTGAAATGCAAGCCTATCGCCCTTGTTATGTTGTAACATAAGGCACGTATATCCTACGACGCGAAGTCATGGATCGCATGTCTTACGTCTCGCTTTCCTCGTGAAACGGAAGAAACAAGTAGCAGATCTGATAATAACGAATGAGCCTTAAGCCTTCTGTTCGTATAACGAAGGCGTCTCCACAAAGTATTTAGAGCCATTGTGATTATTCCTTCGCTATTTGCGCTTAGTGGAATTAGATCTTGGTGATTTATATTTGGCTGCCTTCATTGTTTGCCAGTTCTTCACGACGCTGCCGCAAATGGTCCGACCGAAGCCACGCAGAGGTTTGGGCGCACCTGCTTGACTTTGTGAAATACTTGTGGTAAGGTAATCATCCAGAGAAATGATCGAAAGAGACAGTACTGAGGTAAATCCACGTCTCGAACAAGAAATGCGGATATCAATTGCAGATATACTAGTGGGACAATCTGAGTGCCTTTTCATTCGGCGGATTATAGATGATTGCTTCGAGGAAACTGGAAGTATCACGTCTCCATCTAGACGTGGCTCGCAAGATATGCGCATCTTTGCTGGGTTCTGATGAATTGAAAAGCCTCCCACACCATGGCAATAGAACAGCATGGGCTAAAGTACTGTAAGTTCTCCTGGTGGCCTGTCTCATGATGCACCCCTAGGTTCCGGGATAGATTTGCCTTCGCGGTCTTAGTGAAATTAGATTTGAAAAGCACATCAAGCTGGTTGTCCTAAAGCATTAGTAGTGTTGGCCAAGTGGATCCGTACTCGCGCTCGCTCTAATTTGTGTGTGAACTGATCTGCTTCTGACCCGGGTGGTGCCAGTATCCCGCGGAGCAGTACCTGGTGACGGACATATCCAAGTCGAACTCTGCACAGTGGAGCTTGCCCAACACGAATAAAGCAAAATTAGTTTGAGGTCGAGACGAACGGTCCCGGATAGCCGCGGTGTATGAAGCCTCGACGTAGAAGAGAGCCCCGTGTCGCCATTGGATCTGACTGTTCTCGAAATAGTCTCCCACACAGCTCGTTGCTGCTCGCGTGGCCACCAGGCGCTCAATTGAGCCATGCCCTGTCTGCTGCTTTTGCTAGGACTGCAGAGTAAAGGGGTGGAGTAGTCCACGCTGGCGCGAGAGTGGTCCATGAGCTCGTCGCTGGGAATGGCTCTCTGTTTTTAGTTAACGGGGAACGCGCGCGCCATACTTGAGGTTGTAATCTGCTCGCCCAACGCGTCAGCCACATCCTTTTCCTCGACGATATCAGACTCTGATGTCGTCGAGGTGCATGATCGAAATACGATGTTCATGCGCATAGCCGTCAGCTAAACCCGACATCGACCGAAAGGGACGGCAATTTCACCAAGCGACAGATCTGATAACTAGCTGGGATGGTTCAGCTCCGATACAGGCAAGACCAATGCACTCGCTAAGCCACAACTGTTCGACTCGAACTCAAAAGGAGGTCTGGGAATGTCGATCGACAGAATCACGATGCAGGAGGCCGAAAGAGGTCAAGGCCGTGCGTACCTTGGCGAGCGCTCCGTGGACCCTGGGGCAGCCCTTTCCACGTTCCTTTTTCTACCTGTGCTGGGCTGATGTGCAACAGTTGCTGCGCCGCAAACTCGCAGTATGCGGCCCGAGACGGTTGTGCGTATGACGATCTTGTGCCTAACGAGCAAAAGGCTAGTAAAAGGTAGGTCTGATCTGCGCAACAGTCGTGAATCTTGAAACAGAAACAGAGATAGCCCAACGGCTCGCGTCGAGAATCGTACGATGCAAGTATTGATCTGAACCGACATACTGGGTAATATCCCATGTCGCTTACGCAGGAGAACGAATTGGTGGCCACTGGATTAGATCTGTTTTGACTAGGTCCGTCGCCAATAGCGAGGTAATGCAGGACAAGGAAATGTGTGCCCGCCCGGGATCGAGATCAACTTTAAGCGATGGTGGAGCGACAGCCATTTGAGGCATTATTGAGTCAGGTGAAGGATCATTTGGCTGACTCTCGAACTCTTTGCTTACCACAGGATGTGTTACATCCTTCGAGGCCCCTGCACTTGGCAGTCGCTCACGCACTTGCAACTCGTGAGGTTTCGAAGGATGGATTCCCTGCACGGATGCATCTCGCAAAAGATCAACTACGCGAGTCGTTATTTGATACCTGCAGGTGGCAGATGCAAGGGCATACGTATTGCGGCCGGAATGACCGACGTTCTTAATTACCAGGGTCGACATCAGAGTCACCGCTTCCAATTGAGCAAAGGGGAATGCTGCTCTCCGCATCCGCATCCAATGAGGATTAGCAAGTCACCAAAGACGTCTATGGGAAAAGGAATATGGCTGTATGAAGCAGGCTGCGCTTGATAGCCTACAAAGTGACCAACCTCGTGAATTTCTGGTCTGGCACCTACAATGCGGTCGCCGGAGCAAATGTGGGGCAACCCGTCTGTCACTTGTAAGATTGTGGGGTATTCACGGTGGAGGAGACAGGATGGGTAGCAGCTGCATAGCAGGCTTTCCTTGCCTTTTAGGCTCGCAACCTTGAGCAATAGCTAGACACGGTAGCGGCAGGAGCACTCGACGTCCTGGCGCAAGGGATTCGCATAGCGGGTAAACGACATGCCTGAACTCTGCGCGACTGAATCGTGTAGCTGGGATATTTGTTCCGCACGGAACAACGCAAATAGCCGGTATGCAAGATGTTGTGCTGGCGGCCATGGGTCCATGTTGGATAGCCAATCATAGAAAACCGAAGTCAATACCCTTCGGCGATGTCGTGGAGATCTATGTAATCAGCATGAACGGTAGTAGTTGCCATAGCTTGAATTAGATTCTCATCGACACTTGAACCAGGGTACTGCGGGTACCCTGGGACTGGTATCACGTCATACCAAATAACCTTACCTGGACTCAAAAACGCTGAATTGAGATGCAAGATCGTTTCCGACCGACTACCCATTGTCTTGACCGCAAGCTCCAATAACGAGTGAAGGGTATATTCAGCCTAAGATCAAATGACGAGGAATCAAAACAGCTTTGTACTGTTGCGAGGTCGGCGACATGTATTCGGCAGATTCGGTGTGCAGTGCACATAGAGAAGCCCGCGTATGCTATTTGATGTCGGGAGCTCTGTCCGCTTGTTGGTCTTCGAAATTCATCAGTGGCCAATGAAAACTTAGATGATGTGTGATACTGAAGATGAAGAATGAAACCATGCTGATGCTCCTGAAAAGAGTCATTGCGGATTGATTTGTCCTTGAATGAAAAACTGGCCCGACACTTGAACTTTTGGAGCAAGCAACGTGCGTTGAATTCGGTGGAGCGACCATGCAACTGGGACAGTCAGATCATCTCCTATATGCGCTTCGGAGAAAAGCCTCAACTAGGCAATGACCTGCCGTTGTGTTGGGTGGAGGATACCTGTCTTATTAATTTAAGTAAGAGCAGGCATTTTGACACGCTCCCAGCCTATTCAAAGAATTGCAACTTGCCCAACGTCTGTGAGCCATGGTTCGACGGTAATAAGATCTAATATGATGTTGCACTAGATCTAATATGACGTTGCACCAAGCGGACTGCCTGAACCTCTGCAGGTATGTCACACTCCTGCAACACAAGCACGCTCCTCCGATCTGACTCTCGTATATCGGGTGCGTGCAGCGGGATTGTTGGAGTGTCGATACACTTAGCAGATGGACAGGCTGGGAAGTTGACTTTAGCGAGGAATGATGATGGCGTAACCGAGTATTCTGCGCTGGTTCGACGTTGCAAGCCACCGATCTGGCGTCGATGTTTCCCGACATATTCTTGACACGGGCAGCGCCGATTTTGTAACACCCATTGCAGAGAAGCAGCCAACCCATGCAAAGATACCTGGACATGAAAGCCGTGGCACATGTGATCGTCATGGATGATGCCTGTAGTGATCCACTGTGAATGCATGCTACACTGAACGTTCATCATTCACATTTACTCTGCGCCTTATAAAGATTGAATGCGCATCCTGCAAGTGCAGCCGGGAACAACTCTTCTGTAATCGATGTGCCTGATCTATATTAATGAGATTCAGCGGGTGTGAGGTTGTGTCGCAAATGCTCCAGCCTCTGAGAGTTGTAATCCGACGTTGCCATGATCATGAGTCTGGCTATATGTGGCCAGTATGGCAGGCACTCGTCCAGTGCAGACATGGCGGAGCAGACCTTCCGATGTCTCGCATGAGATGCAGATTACAACAAGGGAGAGTAGGATTTAGAAGCAGTGAAAAACACAAAGGTATATCGCCCCGCCTACCAAGGCAGCTAAATCGCTGGAAGCTTATTGGTAGCGTGGTAGAGATCGTTGGGTCGGTACCGACTGCTCATACTGACTTGACAGCGGCGCTGCGCATTGGCTAATAGCACGGACCTGGAGCAGACATGGACGCATCCGAGATCCCGTCCTGCAGTTGAAGGTCCACGCGTTGCACCAGGCACGTGTGGGCGCAAAACGGCGCTGGTAGCCAGTTTGCAGCGACATCAGGCAGATGTGATGGAGGGGTTTTCGCAAGTGCCGTAACCGCACGGTAACACCACCTTGAAACAAAGCGTGGGATAACTGTCTGGTGACAGAAAGTGGCCTGACTCGTGGTAATAGCAGCGTTCAACGGTCAAGGCTATGATGAGACGCTGATGGCGATGCACGACTCGTGGGCTATTCGCCGACGCGAGGTCGAGCCGATGAGATCTCGACGAAAAGTTCTTCGGCATGCTGGCTGACGCTGAATGGCCGGGTCGATATCCGCGCCCCCCGCTTAATTGATCGTGCCGCGCACCGATTCAGATGCAAAAGCCCCTTGTTATCGTGGAGATTCCCGATAGCGCCGACGGGTGGTCTTACAAACTGTCTAGGCGAGATGAATAGAGGTTGCTGCCCAACAGCGCCCCAACAACGACATGTTCGGTACCGACCATTTGCTGTCTGCGAGATACGAGTAGTACAGTACCTCCCGAAGTGGCGCGCGCAGGCCTGTGGGTGACAGCCCACGACGGTGTCTGCCAAGGAGCCGGGTGCGCAAGCCAGGGTGATGCATGAGAGAGCTCGGTTGCATCTCGATTACATGCCACAACGATAATTCGTCCCAGGGCGCCGGGCTGTTCCTCTTGAGGGTTGGGCGCATCTCAACTCGTGTCCGCGGCGCCCCCATTCGCACGGATAGACGGTCACGATGCATGTCCCTGGTCTTAACGGCATCGGATCGAGAAAGGCGAACTGTGAGGGCACGCCCGCTCCACGACGCTGCTGGCCAGCGGAGATAAGCCCGTCATGCAGTGCCGTAACAGTGCCCGCAGGCCATGAACAAGGAAGGTCTCGAAGGCGCTGATCTTTGCGCCCCAAAAATACCATGCTCTGCTGCTTTTAGGGGGCGAGGCGATCCGATTAAGCCAGCACGGCTAGGGTGGTTCGCGTGCCGCATATCCTTGCCCGCTGAGTCGGACGCTTTGGGGAGTTACATGTTTGGACACCCAGTAACCAGCGCCGTCTGCCCACATCCTTGCTGGGGCAAACAGACGTGCCGTATCCAGTCTATCCTTGCTCGCTCTCTGCAAAGGCTCGTCACACACTGCGACTACTCGCTGCCGGGGCGGTTCATCTCCGATCGCATCTGCCCTAGCTGCTGCTGCTCTAGCACTCGTCCTCTCACACCATGCTTGCAGACTGACTTGATGAGGCGCTGAATCCGCGTAGCGCAGCCATCATCGCTGTCAGATCACGGGACTGGGCCTCTTGCCGTCGCTCTTTCTGCCCATGTCACACTTCTCGAATCCTCTTACACACCATCCAGCACGCCCGCCGGCCCCGAGCATCGAGAGCTACCACCGCAAGAGAAGGACGTGAAGTGCCGTCATTGAGTATTGTCTTGACCCGGGCGACCCCTCCACGGCCGTTGTGCTTGCGACACTACGTCAGCCACGGCATTCGACTTGAGAAGGAGCAGCCAGCAACTGCCTGGCCTGCGAGCCGCACGGAAAACGAATTTACACAGTACCGTGGGCCGAGTTCCTGTGAGAAGAGTAGGACGCAGCAGCGAAAGCCGAGATATTGGGTGGACACCGACTGAGGGTGGGACTGGACCTTGCAACATCAGCGTGGAGATTTGACGTATCGACTGGAATTGCTTGGCTCCGCTTGCTGAGGAAGGAACGATTCGTGTTGTCGCGCTGATTTACTTGGAGCGGGAAAGCACATAAGGCGCGGGAAGGCACGATCCCCGCCACCGCATCGCCGCAGTAGCAACAGCGACAGCGACAGCGCTGTAAACACCTGTTCGCGGTACTGAGTCTGCCATGGACGCTGTGGACGCTGCCAGCAGGCAAAGGTCTGTAACTCTTCCCATCATGCCGCCCAGCGTCGCTTTTCACCTGGATCCATGTTCGCTAATTGTGCCTCGCAGTGTCGGTCTTCCTTCAATTAATCATCTTGACGCCGACAGAGTCAAGCGAGAAGAGGTGGACTATCAGAGAAAACATTCCACAGCCGCCATGGTCAGCCCGTTACACCCTTTCGCGGGGCCGTCGCATTTACTTAACAATCACCAATCGTCGACCGCCAGCGCAGTACCCGGCTCGCTTGGTGGCTTGCTATCTCCCCCCGAATCACGAAGAACATCTGGCGATGAGAAGGAATCACAACGGCCAACGGCCCGGCACTCGTTGCCGTCAATACACGAGGCCTTAGGGACGGAGCAGCCGCTGTCATTTCCTGCTACGGTACCGCCGCCTTCTGCGCTAGTCCCAGCTCCCCAGCATTATCTTCCACCTTCTGCGACCACTTCGCCATCAGACCAACGATTACGAAATTTCCCGACCGAGTTCAATGGTAATCAGGCTCCTGCCAATCCTTTCTCACATCCACGAAGCCCATATCTGGGCACATCACCGTCGCAAGCACCTCCACCTCCACCTCCTCCTCAGACACAGTCTGATTCACTACCTCGTTCGTCTTTTGTAACTTCACAGCACAACCCGAAGCTGCCAACCCTCCATCCACTCAAAACCACACAGTCCCCTCCAACGAGCGCCGCTCGACCAAACATTCCGTATCCGTCGTATCCTCCGCCATCAACCACCTACGAGAATTCTACTCCTCAATCAGCAGGATCTATGAATCACCACTATCCCTATTCACAATATCCCCCATCCTATCCTCTATCAGCACCTTCAGCGAGTGCGCCAAACTCAGCTTATCCACCGTCGACCTCAACGTATTCCGCCCCACCACGCTATCCCCCGCCGTCATGGCGAGATACTTCAGAGATGGCTCGCCTAGAAGAGAAGAAGATTAATCGCTCCAGCTTGGCACCTTACGGTGAATCGGTGAAGCGGCACCTAGAAAGCTTCGATGTGGAGGCTTCACTGAACGAGGTACGTAACATCATCGCACTGTTGTCTGCAATCCAACTAATTTTGGCAGATGGCTGACGGCGCTGGTCGCATTGGTGATTTTTCGAAAATCTATCGACAAGTGGCACACGAAAATCAACGAATTGGCATTAGTCCACAGTCAATGCCACGGCTAGAAGAGGTCGACGATATGCTCAAGCAAAGTGAGCGAATTCAGATGTCCCTACAGCGCATGCGAGACGTCGTTTTCAACCATCACCAGGCGAGCATGGTAGAACCTCCGCGAGATCCCTATCGGCAAATGAACGGTTACGACCCTGATAATGCAAGCAATTACGGCGATGACAACAAAGTTGGCGGAGGTTTTGCCAGTGGCGACAATAAGACAAGGAAGCGAGGTGTAAGTGCACTTTTTTTCGATACAATTGTCCATCAGTGTTAACATGCACCAAACAGCGAGCTGCTCCACCGGGGCGTTGCCATAGTTGCAATCGCGCTGAGACTCCAGAATGGCGTAGAGGTCCCGATGGCGCCAGAACGTTGTGCAATGCTTGTGGGCTTCGTAAGTCCTGACCCAGTACACTCATTGTTCGTACACTAACCATTACTCAGACTATGCGAAACTAACCCGCAAGATGGGTGGTAAGCAAGCCATGACCAGTTCTAATTTGCGCCCCAAATCGCTCGACCATGGCTCGCCGGCGGTTTAATATTTCGTTCCGTGGTCTCGTCCTTTAACAGCCCAGCTTTACTTCAGTACCTTCAGATGGCCGACTACATGCCTGATTATCAAGCAGGCGCCTCAAAATAGGTTCCTCGACGCTATCGATGAGCCGATTTAGTACATATACTGTCATTTTTCTTGGACCCATGGATGGCATCGCAAGCTCCTATTCTCTTCATCATGGCAAGAACGTTTGGCGCAGGATTTTGCTTGCATTTACTGGACGGATACTTTATATGGAATGAGCCCGTCTTATTAGAGACAGATGCTCTGTGACTTCCAATGATTTGGTGACAACACATCAACTCATTCACATCTCACGCGGCGAACTCCATTTTCCAGCAACCTACTTTGATGCCGATATAAAGACGGGGATACATGTCAACCATCAGCCGAAGGAGATGTACTTCCCCGGAAACCAACTCACGCAGGTCAAGTTCCCGATGCCTCTGTGTCCAGAGCCCAATTTTTTTCATTAGAGTTCCTCACATCATTTTGTGGTGGTCGGTTCATTTCCCGGTCCATTTCTTAGAAACAGGTTGCATACTAGCACACACTGGGCTTTTAGGCCACCAGCTGGCTGACGGCGTTCTCTGTACTCTACCGTTTTTGCCAATACGGCACCATCATAGGGTCGGCGTTTGGCGCAAGGGATAGTGCATACTATCGGACGATGAAATCTGTTTTCATGTATCTATGCACGACACGCACTTTGTTAGAAGTGTACGAAGCCTTTGGGCTGTTTTGACAGGCGTTCACAAAGATACCAGATGGCTTTCAGGCCTAGCGATGTAAAAGCTATCATTTAACTGCAAATACATCGGTCGACTCTTATCAAAGGGTCGTTTTCCCAAGGTCCATATCACAACTTGCCTGTTCTCCTCACTAATCCTCCGCCTTGTTGACAGCGAACGCAGACTTGAGCGCATATAGCCGCTCCGTGCTCGCACAATTGGATTTTATTCCGCGGAGGCATATCATGTGGAGTTTGAATCGTATCATTTCTCTGTCAACCGAAAGCAATTTGGGGAGCACCTTGCCACCGCTTCTGAAGCCTCAAGCACTTGTCCGACATGAGAATCTGCAAAGCGCCTAGAATAGCGAAGACACGATAACCTTGTCAATCAGTGTGCTTTCGCAACCCCAGCTCATGCAGAGCAATGGAGCACAACGACGATCCTGGACACGGCACGCGTAACAGCAGCCAATGCTGGTTGCAGCGACGCGGTACCGTTGTGGCGGTTGTTCAGTCACCCAATCCGGGGCGGGAAAACAAGCTGTGCCAGCTCACGTCAATCATGAATGGTAGAGGCCGCCTATGTTGTTGTTGTAGAGTAGACTGGTCGTTTTTTGCTTTTCAAGCCCCATGCATGTCGCTGCAGGTGTCATGCCACAGCGGCCCGGGGGAACAACGGTCCCGGAAGACCCCTTCGTTGACCCGCTGAGTTGAGATCTAGCAACTTCGCCGATACTGTCTATAACCAAGGGGGCTTTTGCTGAGCCAGTAGGAGGTCTTCGCGCGCGGTAGCAGGAGGGGATGCACGTGGGCAGTCACAACGGTAGGCGAGGCGCTCCTCTTGGGACACAGTTGTTGTACAGAATGTTATCAGCCCGTGCTCCCTAGCTCGCTGTCAATGTCTCCAAACATTGTTGTGCAAATAACGATCGATTGTGTGCACATGAAGTCTTGGGACGGCGTGAGGTGAGGTTGGTGTTGAGGCCAGGCTAGCCAATGAGCAGAGCGTCATCAATATGCGGCAGGGTTTTCCGCTCTCGGAAACGGCATAGCCTTTGCTACACCTCACGCTGCATTAATAATCCATACACGTCCGAGTCTAGCCTCGCAATCATCTTCCTATGTCGGCGATGTAGATTTTAACTTTACTTACAAGTGCTCAACCCTCTCGGCGATCGCCCACACGGCAGAAGACGAGGCGCTGCAGCTGTGCGAAAACTGCAATAGCCTTGCGTTCCGCGAAACCCCGCTAAAGTTAGATATCTGCAGTGCTCCCCGACGACTTTCCCCGCTATCGCCGTTCAAGAGGAGAAACCACCCATTCACACGTCTGCCCGGGCCGCCCGCGTACCAAGCCGAATCGGACGATTACTGCACGGCAGGGCTGCAATTGGCGATGGGCTTGCTGTGAGACACTGTGCTAACCATCTCGCCGTCCTCGCTAATGTCATGTGAAGTGCCCTTGGGACACCGCTTGACTGGCCAGAGGCCAAGAAGGTCGCCGGCCAAGTCAGGTCATGGGGAATAGAAGTATGCGAATTCGGAGGTCAAGAAAAGAGAAGTGTAGTAACACGATGAACAGCAATTACTCGCTATATGGCGGAATGCAAAAGGCAAGGAGAGGGATGCCCTGCTTTGGGGAGACGAGGTAAAGCAGCCACATCACCAGTTCAGTTATGGGGCCAGAACTCATCGACTTCTAGATTGAGTACCTGGTAGTGTGCTATGACCAGGACAACCACAAAGTCCGGCTGTCACTTCGCCAAGCGGATATCCTGGCTGCATTGGCCAGTGATGAGAAGCTTTTACAGCAAGGTGGAGGTGTGCCTGATCTAAACACGGGGAACGCTGGGTAGGGACAGAGACTTCTCGTTCGAGGTGTCGCATTAACATCGGCAGGGCAAAGGAGAATCCAGCTCCAGTCTTCCACCCTGAGTTTGGGAGGTTCATGCTCGAAGCTACCCCAGGGAAGCCATGGGGTATCGGATTCAGAGACCTTCTTGACGTTGAACCAAATATGAAATGGAGGTAAACAAGCTCTTGTCATCACCGTTCACTCAGTCGCTCATAGTCTGTGCAGGCGGACGATAGCAAAGGATCATATGGCGAAGACCGAGTTTCCCATAACGTTGACAACCTTTCCCCGTCTTGGATCACCCGATTGCATCATTCCAAATTACCCAGTCTCAGGACCCAAGCTACGTTCTCAATTTGTTCCGGACGAAATTGCTAACCCCCACATCCGCTTCCCAACACTAGCGGCAAACATCCGCTGGCGAAGAGGCAGGAAGGTGCAGGTCAATGTGCCTGTTTTCAAGGACAAGAACACACCCTGGCCGTGGAAAGACCCTACAGTCAACTATGATCTGCATCAATGGCCCGAAGACGACGACGTTCGCAACGGTGCAGCCAAGGATAACTTTATTCACATGGACGCAATGGCTTTCGGCATGGGAAGCTGCTGCTTGCAAATCACTTTCCAGGCGAAGAACATTGAGGAAGGGAGAAAGATGTACGACCAGCTGAGCCCTCTGGGACCTATCTTGCTCGCGTTGACGGCCGCAACACCTGTCTACAAGGGCTTCCTTGCTGACACTGATGTACGGTGGAATCAGATCAGCAGGGCTGTCGATGATCGCACCCCTGAAGAACTTGGAGAGAAGGTACGTTCATGTCACCTCAATTTTACAGCAACCTGCTCATTCAAGACAGCCACTGAAGAACGACCGATGGCGGCTCCCGAAATCTCGCTACGCATCGAATTCAACCTACATCTCGCAAGACCCACGCCTACGGCCAGAATATCTCGACCCCGACCTAATCATTGATACCGACATCAAGAAACGTCTTGTGGAAGGTGGCATGGACGACCTCCTAGCGACCCACTTTGCCCATCTCTTCATCCGGGATCCCATTGTCGTCTTTGCCGAGGACCTTGAAGAACTAGATCTCACAAAAGCTGACCACTTCGAAAACCTACAGTCCACGAACTGGCAACACATGCGCTTCAAGCCTCCGCCAGCTGGCTCTGACATGGGTTGGCGCGTGGAGTTCCGGCCTATGGAGATACAGATTACAGACTTTGAGAACGCAGCGTTTTCGATATTCATCGTATTGCTCACGCGCGCAATCCTGTCGTTCAACCTCAACTTCTACATCCCCATCACTCGGGTTTCGGAAAACATGGAGACAGCACATATCCGCGACGCAGTGTCGACGCAGAAATTCTGGTTCCGCAAAAACCCTTTCTCAGCGCACAAGTCATCAAATGGCACGGGTACTAGTACACCTACCGAAGCGCCTAGTCGTCCAGCTACGCCGGTAGGTCCCGTCGAAGACGAGTACGAACTCATGACCATCAACGAAGTCATCAATGGCCAGACTTCCACAGAGGGCGGCTTCCCAGGCCTCATCCCGCTCGTCGAATCATACCTCAACAGCATGAATGTCGACGTCGAGACGCGCTGCGACTTGGCCACGTATCTCGATCTCATCCGGAAACGGGCGAATGGCACTTACTGGACAGCTGCGAAGTGGATCCGAAACTTCGTGAGGACACATGAGGGGTACAAAGGGGATAGTGTTGTTAGCGATGAGATTACATATGATCTTGTCAAGGCGGCGGAGCAGATTACGAATCAGGAGGGCAGAGATGGGTTGGGTAAGGAGATGCTTGGTATGCGACGCTGATGGAAGAAGAAATCTATAGGGAAAGGGTGGGCATGACATTGGGATTGCATTGGAATGGAGCATTTTAGTAAGGCATTAACAGTTGAAGGCTGACTGTGCTCCTTGGTTAGATTTGACATATACACGGCATTGCATCTCAGCATCTCGTTTCCCAATTATCCCTTTAGCACAACCTTAGAATGATATATCACAAGTTTTCTGGCACAAGTTTTTCTCTTCCAAGTCCCTATATCACGGCACACACATCTTCGTATCACGCTCAACATCACCATCACCGTCTCCACCCCTCATCCTCTAACAACCCTTCCGTCAACCATTCCTAAGGTGAGGTGAGTGCACATCAGCTCGCTTCTTCGAAAGTAGACGAAGTCCAGTCCCGTCGTTATTGTACAGCAGTGCAGCTGAAAAGCTTCAGAACTACTTGAGAGAATGTTAATGCCAAATATCCACCAGCGGAGCAGGATCTTGTAAACCCAGCTCGCGCTAATAACAGACACTCGACAGGCAGGTTAAACAGCAAGATATCCGCTCGAAGATAGAGATCGTTGTATCTACATCGAACAGAAACGGAATATTAAGCCCATCCCAAACCTAATTTCCAACCACCCTAGAATGCCATGAACGTCCACCTAAGAGCCACCTGCTACCATAAAGTCAACGAGACTCAATGCTATCATAGTGGCCTCCACCGCACACCATCTCCATCTGCTCGAGCATATTTGCAAAACTAGCACTCGATGCCTGCATAGTTAGTGAGCTGCAATCATCCTGAGCGAGAGAAGTATACTTACTAAAACTAGAGAGGAAGAAGATGATGATGAAGAAGAAAGGTAATGAACAGCACTATGTCTACGATGCCGTATACACTACGCTTTTTATGCCTCTCACATCACATCACCGCGCACTGCATGCCGCCCATCGGCATCTCAACGATCGAAGGGAGTTTCTCGAGACCTGGATCACAGGCTGTCGTGTCTGTCTTGATGATGCGTGTCTTTGTCGTTGCGCGTAGACTCATGCGTGTGGTATTCAGCACCGAGGATGTGAAGTTTGTGCTTGGGCGTTGGAAAGTGTACTGGTAGGACGCGAGAATGTAGACCAAGGTCATTGCTTGCTCCCAAGCGTCGAGGATATTGTTTAGGTCGGCGAAGATGGACGCGGTGGATAGCGTGGAGATGGAGATAGCGTAGAGGTGAGCGGTGATGAGAGTTAGATAGGTCGACATTGTGAACTGTTGGGTTCGGTGTTGTAGCTGCCGGCGGTTTTGCGATGATGAGGGTGCTTGCGCTTGTAGTTGTTTGCGCTGCTTGGAGTAGCGCGGTTGAGTGTAGATGTTTAAGGTTCCTGAATTGTACGTGATGAGGTCGTAAGGATGTCTGAACAGTAGAAGAGCGCTGCGTTGATGGTTTATATGCTCATAGGCAGCACCATAGCACCAGTCTTCTCCTTACCATTGTTGTGAGCTTACCAATGTAGTCGCGACTATTATGCGCGACGCTGGTCGAAAGAACAATCGCTACATCGTCGCGCTCGATGTTATTGTTCTGCACTTACGCGCACACTTCACCGGAAGATTGAGCAGGCACTATTGATACCATTTGCATTGAATGTGTAGGCGAGGCGGCAAGACGATGTTAGTAGCTTACCTCTGAACCTCACTATGATTTATACGTGCGCTTCCTCCTGCGAGAAAATAGTTGTCAAACTTCGTATGAGTCTGCGCATGCGAAGGCGAGGCTTGGCGAACAATAGCTAGCTCTGAATACGATAGCTGAACACCAAAAGATAAATTGGTAGTAGTGAAAGGAAATTAGACGCGCTGACGTGTCTAACACCAAACTTGCGCATACCTTCTGCATGTCCAAGTGTCGAAAAAGTAGTAATACATTACCACGATGATGTACCCTTATCTAGTCCCACGAAGTGTCTGACAACTACGACGACGCATACTGTTACGGTATTACGGTCACTCGTCTACACCTCGTGACATCCTTGAATGTGTGCCTTTGATCTCGAGTTTGAGGGTGCTTCGAATAGGGCTGTCATGTTCGCAGGACCAATCTTGGGAAGTAAGGTTCTAGTCATCCTACGAGAAACAAAGGTCAAATACGAATACAACCTTTGCTATGACATGCAGATGTCATCGCAAGCAAGGCCGACGACTGGGCTTGTGTTATAACGGGTGATGAAACATGTGGCCAGTAAGAGCTCGTTTCGAGGTAAAAACAGCAATTTTTGTCACTGCAATGATTAACCGCAGAATTCAGGGGGTAAGGAGGAGAAGCAGCGTACCACACCCAATATCGAGGTCTTGAGATAGCCTTACCTTTCCTGACCCGTTGTTGTTTGTGTGCGATAAGTCAAGCTATGATAACGCAACAAGTTGCCGCTTGTTCTCATGTGTTTGACGTTGTGCAGAGTGGATCCGACTGCCTCGATCATGTCAGCTGCTATGTGTCCAGATCAATGCATGAACTCGATGGCCAGCAACACGATCACAGTCAGACCTCACCCTTGCTTACAGCAATGGGCCAGTAATTGATCCTCGACCTATATCAGGCGTCCATAGGCTCGTCGTTGTACCGTAGTTGCCTGCTAGCTACCAAGCTAGACGATCGGGTCAATATAGCACCGCAAACAAATTTCGCGTGCATTGCGTGGAATAGAACCGTTCGCCCAGGGCTAAGCGGGAGCGAGGGTCATGCCGTGATATCGCGGATGGAGGTGTTTGTGAAACGATGCAAGGAACTCTATGTCTATCTGACGCTGTTCCTGTCGCAGTGAAGTCGGTGTTCTTACTGTGGTAGTGTCGCTTTCTTCATTCTTTAACGTGATCTTTATCACTCTTTGTCCTTGCTGATCGTCCCAGGAGCCAAACTCTCACAAGCAGGCGAGTCTAGTGTCAATAGTCTCACGGCTGCCGGTATATGGTGGCGTTACGCGATGCATAACAGTCATGGAAAAAGGCGAAGCTGAGCAGGTGCGGAAGTATACGGAGATTTAGTCAAGGAGCCTTCATCTACCATCACGTCAGCGAAGAGGTATCTGGCCTCAGAGATGTGCGTTCAAGCATTTGACCTCGAGCAAGCATTGCCCAATGCCAGCGCCTTGGAAGTAAACGCGAGTCCAACAAGAACAGGAGCACGTTTCCCACTCCAAAATAGGGCTTGGCAGGCGTTCTGCAGGGCGGCGTTAGCGAGATGAGAGAGTGCACAGGCCGCGTTAGTTGAGACGTTTCAGGCCTGGAGGACAGGGTAGACCCGGCGACTGAAACGGCATCGAACAGCGAGAAGGGGCCACGCGAGCAGATTTTTGAGTCGAGAAGAAGAGTGCGAAGAGCTGACGCGTTGGAAAGATGGAGAAGACTATGGCCCTTTGCAAGGCTAGCAACGTGGTTATGCAGTCAGAACGCGTGACTGTCTACAGTACCAGACCAGGACCGGCCACTGGCTAGCAGCGCCTCCCGGCAGGGATGCATTGCGCATGGAAAGACGGACATTTGGGATGCACGCAGAGCGTGCTGACGGGCGGTTTGAGCCTGGTGGTGCAACGCTCCATCTCTGCAAAGTCGGCAGCGCTTTCATGCGTACTGGCCACGATGGCCGCAACAATGACAACAGCATCGCTGAGGGCTGGAGAGGTTGCTGATGGATGCGTTGGTCGTATATTTAGAAGTGAACTGTCCGTGGCTGAGGGTCGGGGTTCGGCCTCGAGGGTGCTGGCCACTCAGGGCTTCTAGGCTGCCTGTCGAGCGCGTAGCCGCCGTTGGTCGCCAGCAGACGCTACGAACGACTGGTCGCAGACTGCCAGTATAGACGCTATCGACCTGGTGGAGCACGTCTTGCGGTGTGCTCTGCGCATCCGGCTCGAGCAATGAGAGGGCGCTGTTTCGCATCCTCTGTTTGCTGGCCTGGTCGCTTGCTAAGTGGACGCGAGGTAGCGCGCAAGGCGGTGGCGGTCCCAGGCGCTCTGGGCGGCAGCAGCGACCCTCGCCAAAGAACGAGTTGAAGGCATCGCGAGCACAGCAACGACGTCTCCAAGGCAGCAAGTCAAGGGCACATCTGGCGCAAACCCAATCAGCCAGGAACAGGACAGGGCGCGCCCATCCTCCGTGATTGCGCATCGATGCCAGCGTTTCAAGCGTGCCTCCAGGTCTGCAGACTGTCAGGGGCCGCCGGTGGACGCTAACCCTGCGCCAAGAAGGGCGAGCCACCCATACCATATAGCACACCCACTCGTCCATCGATCGCTCCTTCCTCGCTGCTTGTTCGCCTTTTCTCCTGGCCCCTCCATCTCGCCCTTTCCCTCCCCCTCACTCTCTTCTCCCAAGTGCTTCTGCAAGTGCTTCTGCATATTCTACCTGCTCCTGTTGTTTGGACCAGCTTTATCTCCTAATCCCCGCTTCCTTCGAGCGCGCCAGTCCCGTCGCTCCCTGCCCGACCACAGCCCGCACGTCGACCGCATCACGACCAGCCTGTCTGCTCCTGATCCCGTCCGTCACTGTTCGCGTATTCAGCTTCCATCTTATCTTCGCCGCATATCCCGTCCATCTGCCTGCCAGACCGCGCGCCTTCTTGTCGCGACACCCGCCCCTTCCACTTCCGGCAAGACTCGTTGGCCCCCTGCACCAGCAGTTAGACCCGCGGACACAGCGACGAAAGACCTTTGTTAATAGCTCCAACTGCATCGCCCATCGGCCGGTTTTCGATCCATAAACTCTACCTTACAAAACAAGATCTGTACGATCCTTAATCTCGTAATCGCCAACCAAATCTCGCGTCTGCTTCCGAGCAAACGTCCTTGTATATCCGCCGTTCTCGTCTGGTCATCGGCTGCGCCCAACACTCCTTCTTGGCCTCTTTGATCACTGATCGTGTTCGGTTACCCTCTTCGATTCTGTATCCTTTCAGGTGTGCTCAGCGCATCCTCTTTGTTGCAGCCTTACTCTTTGTCCGCAACTTTTGTTAAATCGCCACTATGAGCATGGACGCTGGCGGTCTTGCTCAAATGACATACAACAACTTCCAGGCCCCAGGCGGCTTCGGCGGCCCTACCTCCAGCTTCGGATCTAGGGGCAAGGGTGCTTCTCTGAAGCGTCTCAGTGTTGCCTCTCCACCAAAGGTTGCCTCCATTGCAGAGGACTCGGTTGCGACACCTCGCACGAGCCGCTCCCACCTTCTAGCTGGTCTACGCACGGCCCCAAAGACCCCGACATCCGCTCAACCTCCCGCGTCGGCTCCTTATTCGCAGCGCCAGCACAACATTGGTACTAACAATGCCAATCGCTTCTCCAGGCAGAGCTTCAACGGTGCCAATCAGGCTGTGCCCCAGACTGCCATTGGGAACAGCTTCACTGGTGGCAATCAGTTCAATCAGCAGCCAGCGCTCTATGATCAAGTCCTGGCTCCTCCCTCGTTGCAGTTCGATGATGGCGAGATGGATCCTAGCGTCGCTGCGCAGTTGTTGGCTACCGAGCTGTATCTCGCCCAGAGGCAGCAGCAGCTCCAACAGCAGCTTCTCGCTTTGACTGCACAGCAGTTTGGCGGCATGAATCTGAACGCTGGAATGCGCCAGTCGCAGCAATTCACCCCTCAGGTGAACGCTTATGGTCAGCAATTTCAGAACACTCCGGCTATCCAGGAAACTGGTCAGCCCGGTGTCTACCTTGTTTTCAACCAAATGACCGGCCAATACCAATATGTTGTGGACCCCACATTCCAGCACGATGGCAATGGCGACTTTCAAGGCCAAACTATGGCATCCAACCTGTCCAACTCGCCACCACCGCCGACTCCTGGTTTCGCCTCGTCGCCGCCCAAGGTCGACACGCCAGTGCTTCACGTGTCTCCACCGAACGAGATCAATCCCAGCCCGTGGGGTTCACGCAGTGCGTCGCCTCCAAAGAAGTCCTCGACACCGCCTCAGGATGTTGTCCCGCTTCCCCCACCATCTGCCAACGCGTTCCGCCGCGGTCATAAGAAGAACCTTTCTTCTCTTGCCCTTGATGCCAAGGCGGACACGCCTGAGGGCCCTCGATCTGCCTTTACTCGCCCTGTCGGCTTTCCGGCCACACCAATGACTGGCACCTTCGGCCCTGGTCAAGCACGAGCTGGAGAGCATCCAGTTCGCCAGCCTCGCAACCCCCCTTCGATTGAGGAACTCAAGGAGCGCCCGACTACCAAGCATGAGGGCAGCAAGAACTTTGCTACTCGTCAACGTCGGCAGGCTGTTGGTAACCTTGTGCGAGCTGGCATTGGCCGCCGTGCCCACCGAACCAGCAGCGGCAGTGCTTCTCCCGACAGTGAGAACTTCCCATCGTCTGACAACGACTCTGACAGCGTTCGAAGTGGAGGAAGTGGCAGCCTTTCTGGCAAGCCCAGCATTGGCAGCCTCCGTGCAGCAGCCAATGGCGCAATCGGCTCAGAGCGCAAGGCTTCTAAGGAGCGCTCCCGCGATCGCGTGTCCATTGATCGTTCCTACACTGCGAATAGCGTGAGCAGCGACGATGGAGCTTCCGTTGGAGGCGGTCTGGTTGATATCCGCCCAGAAGAGTCATACGGTGAACGTCGGACAATGCCCAAGCTCGTTCTTACGAGCGCTGAGAAGCGCAAGAGCACCATGTTCTGAGGAGCCAATGATGGAGTGGAAGAAAATACTCTAGGGTCTTGATCCCTTGTGTGCATATTACTGCGGCACTACCGCAACGTTACGGCCCATTACGACTATTTCCTTTACTGTTATTCGTTTGCTGCATTCGGTCGTGGCTAACTTATCTTCTTCAATACCACGATTGCCCTTCTTATCTTCTACGGAAGACTCTCTTTTGACCTTCTTGCTTCCGACTTTATGCGAACTGCTTTTAATGAGCATGCGGGTGGCTCTCTATGTTTAGGACTGGCGACTTTCGGAATGTGGGTTAAATACGCTTTACGGACAACGAGCTCTATGCCTGTGGCTGGGGCTCATTGCACTCCTTGGGCTTTTTTATCATCATTTGTTGGGTTGATAGGCGCTTTCTGGCCATCTCTTCCACTACGATATTGTAGATTGGGTGGCAGGTAAAGCGGGAGGATGAGGAGATGAGTGGATCATGTAGGATGAGAACCTAAATGTCATCACACTCGCTTATTATTTACTTGACTATTGTGTGTTGAGACATGACGGCTACTACGTGCTGTTCAGTGCAAAGTTTTGTAGGTCAAGTCCTGAACCAAATCTGGAGATTGTTTGTCGATAGATCACCAGCCATGTTCATGGGATCGCCGGACGAAGCATTACTTTGTTTATATTTGGCTATCGCAATGCTTGGATGCGGCACAACGGTGATCGACAAGATACTCTCGTGGTGTTTGGAGTTAGATATCGATAAGCTTCGTAGGGCTGGTGTCACAATGCGGGGCAATAAAGCCTCGAACTGCAACAAACACATTTTTTGTTAATAGTAATAACGACCTCACCACAGTTAGAAACACGCCAAGATAACACGCCACTGGCTCAATCCTCTTCTCTGCTAACTTGAATCCCTCAATTGCCTTGCTGCTACTCACACACACACGACCATGGCCGAGCCAGAACCCGTCCCTCCAATTGAGCCTCCACCCGCACCCGCAACCTCGCGACCTCTCCACACCCTCCCACCACCATTCTCTCATGATAACCTCGAAGCCATCACGCAAGGAGCAGAAGCCCTGGTCTACAAGACTACGTTTCTTACACCGCACACACCCGTTGTGGTGAAGTACCGACCACCAAAACCCTATCGACACCCTACCCTCGACAAACGCTTGACGAAAACGAGATTATTGGCTGAGGCTAGGAGCTTAGTCAAAGTGAAAAGAGAAGGCATAAACGTTCCGGGCGTCATTGGTGCGGACTGGGATGCTGGCTGGTTAGTCTTGGAATATGTTGATGGACGGACGGTGAGGAGGGTGTTAGATGGATGGGCGGAACGTATACATGAACGAGAGGCAAGGAAGCAACAAGAGAAGGTGGAAGAGGAGGAGGACGGGAAAGAAGAGATGCTAGACCTCATGCGGAGAGTCGGGAGAGAAGTAGGGAAACTGCACGAACTGGGCGTGTGCCATGGGGATCTAACAACGAGTAACTTAATGCTACGGCCACTACCACAATCACCATCAACACCTCAACAACTTCGCATACAAACTGGAAGGCAAACCACGTCAGCAATGCGCGAAGCAGCAATGTCCGGCGAGCAACCTCCCGAATCGCCGTCCCCTATTACTACACAAAATCCACAAAATCCACAATCATCGGCCTCCCAATCGTTAAAAGGAGACATCTACCTAATCGACTTCGGCCTGACCACCAGCTCCATCCAAGACGAAGACAAAGCTGTGGACTTGTATGTCCTAGAGCGTGCGTTCAGCGCCACACATCCCGCTGCGGAACCGCTCTTCCAGGAAGTGCTCAAGGCGTATGGGGAGTCGTATAAAGGAGGGAGAGGGGTGCTGAAGAGGTTGGAGGGGGTTAGGTTGAGGGGGCGGAAGAGGAGTATGCTTGGATGATGTTTTAGATGTCAGGGGAATAGGTTACGCGGTTCTGTGGTAAGGGTGATAGCACTGCAGAGAGGTGTAGTGTAACAATACGATTACCACAAGCTGCTAGGTCCCTGAATCTTCGTTCCATCCTATTGTATCTTAAGACCATACTAAACTCCCAGCACGCCTCTGCTGCTACCCAACGCCTCTTCAAATTCATATTGGATACTGTCTCCGCCACGCTTCGTTTGCGTCTTGCCAGTTCTGAGATGACTCTTCTCGAGAGCTGCGTACGGTAGCCGAAGCCCCTTGATCATGGTCCCATCCAGCCGTTTCTTGATGCCGTTACCGAACTCGTAGCAATTCTCACATGCCATCCAGCGTCGTAGGTGGGTTGTTCCTGGATACTGTGTATGCTATCTCCCGTTGTAAAGGTGGTGCATCTTGCTCCGGGTGAAGGTCCTCGATGTTCGTGATTACGAGGTCTCTGTCGGCGTTCGGAGTGTGCCATCTTTGAGGATGCGTGGCGGATGTCTCGAATGCTTGATCGAGTGTGAGGCCAATAGAGTTCTGCTCATAATTAGTGGCTTGGACGAGAGGTTATGTAGAGTAAAGATAGGAATAATGGAAGATGCCAACTTTATCCTTCGTGCCGGATGATACAGGTGCTATGGTAACTTAAAATGAACTACTTTGCTGTGGTTTTTGTGGAGAATTTTCGAGCGTTGGTGTAGCTTGTATAGCTTGTGTTGAAATTCTTGGGACAAAGCGTACGACATTGTTCAAATCGTACGTCATATTCTGACTCGCTTGTAGGATACTTAATTCGAACTGCGTAGGGGTGTCTTCGAATAGAGTAATTGGTTGAACCTCAGGATCCGCCGACGGACGCTGCCACATGGCTGAAGGATCATATGTAAGCGGTGGAAAAATGGCTAGTGGAAATGGCAGGCTGTGAAGGGGTGCGTATCACGGTTACCGTGGTGATAAGTTGACAGAAAAATTGAAAATACTCAAAGTCCCAAACAGATATATCTGCAGCAGCAAGCGAGTTGATGCGATGGATTTTTGACTTTGGTATTTTTCGAAACATGTAGGTTGATGTGCCTTAATCTTAATGAATTGTTTCTGCCAACTATGGCCAGTAACTTGATGCCAACCGGTCTCTGGTTCTCCGAAGCAGCTGCAGTAGAGTGAAAGGTCATAGTAACTGCTAGCCCGCCGCTGAGAATAGTCCAGGGACCAAGAACCACCTGAATCTTCGTTAGCGATAACTATTGTCTGCTTGAATAAATTCATGTCCAGCCTACCTCCTTCTTTCCATGCTAAATATAATTTCCATCCGTGTCCAACGATTGTCCACCCAGTCAAAGGGTGCAGGTCCTCATAGCTGAACAAAGAATTGAGCGTCCTGATCTTTTCTAAGCATGCCGCACACCATATCGTCAACTGCATCAATACCTCTGAATGAATGGCCACACCTCCCTGTTGTGTTATTAGTCAGGTATTTCCAATCTGTTCTAGCTTTTCGGTCGAGCGTAATCAATCTGACCGTTTGTTGCTTATCCTTTTTGTGATCTTGATCTCTCCCGCGATAATCGTCACGAGCAACACCCTGCAGCTGAAGAGGACTGCTGTGCTTTCCCCTCCATCCTATCCGTTTTCTCGTGTCGAGAAAAAGTTGACGTCATACTCAGCATTTTTCCTGCCGAACGAGACGGCGATCAGACCAAGGAGACTCTTACCGCAGATGTGCTTCCTTACTACCTGTCATGTCCTCGAAAATAATGTTTATTATTAGATAGTGATATCATTGTGGGATAATGACATTATTGTCCGACAGATTTCGGGATCAATCCCTTATACCGAACTGTCCAGGGTCCGAGCACCGACATAAGAGCATTGAGTCCGCTTTATAACCACGCAACTGCTCAGGAGGATATACAAAGCCGTCGTCGGAATAGTCATCTCTCTCCATCAAATAAAAGTTTTTAGTATTCTAAGATCATTATCATTCACGATCACAATGTCCGAGACTGTCAAGACAATTAGCATCCCAAACATCGCTTGGGAAACTGCTGCTGATGTCCACTTTCCACCCGACTTCGATGACAGGAAAAAGTATCCTGCCATTGTATCGGCCCACCCTATTGGCTCTTGCAAGGAGCAGACGTCTGGCAACATCTACGGCAAGGCGATGGCTGAAGTCGGCTTCGTAGTCATTGCTTTTGATGCTTCCTTCCAAGGTGCTTCCGGTGGTGAACCTCGTTTTGTTGAGAACCCCGAGTTTCGCGTATCGGACTTTCGATATGTGCTAGACTACCTTCAGACACTTCCTTACGTCGATCATGAGCGCATCGGCGTACTGGGTATCTGCGGCGGTGGAGGTTACGCCTTCAATGCTGCCATGACAGATTACCGCTTCAAGTGCTGTGTTGGTATCACACCTGTCAATTTTGGTCGCCTCAGTCGGGAGGCGTTTGCCAACTTCGATCCAGTTGGTACTCTTGAGAAGGTAGCTAAGCAGCGCACTCTTGAGGCGCAAGGCGCCGAACGCTACATTCTCGAGGCAATCCCCAAGACCGTCGCAGAAGCAAAGAAGATGACTAAAGATATCGATATCACCGAAGCGACCGAGTACTACAAGACTGACCGTGGCAAGGCGCCAAACGGTTGCACCAGCTTCCTCTTCTCCTCCAACAGCGCCGCATTGGCTTGGGATGCTTTCAACCATGCAGAAGTGATCATGACTCTGCCCTTCATCGCTGTTGTAGGCGAAAAACCTGGGGGCTTTGGTGCCTACCGAGACGCCCACGAGATCCATGGCCGTGCTGCTTCCAGGGACAAGCGTGTTGTAGTCATTCCCGGTGTCTCACATTATCAGCTCTACGATGAACCTGGGGCTGTCAAGCCTGCACTGGATGAAGTTATACCGTTTCTCAAGAAGCACCTCGGTGAAGCGCAATAGAGTCATCATAGGGAGGCTCTTAGCACAACTGGCGAAAATGGCAGCGATACAAATGTAATGTTTGGTCGGTAACGGCCCAGGGGTTCCAGGATGATCTAATCGAGAAAGCACAGCTGTGTATATTTAATCGAATTTGCTCTAAAAACAATGTATCAATGGTTTGTCTCACGTCACAGAGACTCACGTTAATAACAGCTGCGGTACGCTCAAGACTTGTGCCTACCTAAAGAGTGGGTCTAGTTATCATTGTCCGAGCCGTGTGAGTGACAAGGACACTCACAGCGAAGCCTGCCTGTCACGGCAATTGAGATGTATATGATATTTCTTCAGATGAGCACTCTAATGCACGCTCTAAAGCGCTAAAACATCGTATCACTGTCAAGGGCCCATCCTCCACATTGGAAGCATTCATAATCGAGTCCATGACGAAGGAGATCTTTCGACCACTATTCCCATTGTCTGCCCTCCCCAACGCCGAATCAGACCTGTTGGAGCGCATCCTAGACGAGGGGTTACTTCAATAATCTCAAAGGAAGCCACGTTTCGCTCACTCATCAACTCTACCAAGAGGCCAGAAGATCAAGCTCGGAAGGAATTTGTCGTCGCCGGAATAGTTGAATAGGCCAAAAGCATATGTGCACCAATACTAAATCAAGGATTTCGCGGCCAAGAAGCTTTTTGGGAAGGAGGTCGAGGTATTCTTACGCACAGCGATAGAAATCCAGAGCAAAGCACAGAGATGCAAACAAAGGGTGGAAGTAATCCTTGAAACCTCTGGCGAAGTTACAGGCTCGGAGCTCACTGGTGGTCCGCCAACAGTTATAAAGGTCTTATTTCCCCAGATTTGCTTATAGTCTATGAAGGGGCAATTTCAAATCCACAACGGAATCGCACTGTGGTCGGACCAGTCCAAATACCTTGCGGGTGAGAAGGAGTATAAGGCATAGTACGGCAGAGCTGGCAACCACGGAAACGTCAGTGCCGCGGTTGATAGACGAAAGAGCGCCGCTCGAAATTCTCCGCAGCTGCGAAGTGCTCGTAAGATGACACAGTTGGAAGGTAAGGGGAGCGTTAGTAAATGAACGTCTTTTTGGTTACATCTTAGTCTATAGGCTATAGAGCTCGACTTTGTGCTGCCTCAGAGACTCAACGGTGCTTACGCCCATGCTACATTATGAGAACTTTCCCTTATAGAAGAACAGTCTGATTTCGGGCTCCAACATCCAATGTTCTGAACCTAGGCTCAGTCGACATTATACGCAGATATGTCTGACATATCCTTGAGGAAAAGTGTAATCAAGGTCAGCGACGCTGAAGCATAGACTTTTGACCAGTTTCTCTTGTTCCTGTTCTGTCCATTGTTGAGCAGCTCAACTGGTCCTAGCAAACTGCATGCCTTAGTATATATACCTATGATTATTCACCTAATAAGCACCCACACTATTGAAATAAAATCCGACTATTCTTCTCCTACTGTCTAAAAGTAAGCTTTACACGCTACTCACTTAGCAGAAATGCAGCCAGGACATGAAGATAACGGGACAAGTTTTGTTCACAGCAGGCTGTGCCTCACAGCTGTAGTTCTGCTACATCAGACCAATGAAACGGGCATGTTCTCGGCGCTAAGGCTGGACTTCACTCTAGGCTGCGCCTACCCCGCGTATCCTGAAATGCAGCTGGCCATCATCACCAACCTCTAGAACCTTGGTAATCTGGGTCAATCCTAGTACGAAAGCCTGACTCCTCTGTCTTTAGACACACACTACAACACGAACAGCCGGTTGCTTTCCGCAGCAGGTGGACGATCCGCTATGCCACATCGATTCGTTCAGCTTACTGCGCTCAAGGCTTCCACACCTTCTACTACTGTTTCCACTGACAGACTTTGTGTACGAACGCGATGCGACTCTTATATGTCACGAATGATGGGGTGCTTAGCTTGACTGACGATCTGATTGGCAACGATGAAGTCCCTCCTTATGGGATACTTTCTCATACCTGGGAGGAGGGCCAAGAGGTGACATTCAATGACCTGAGATACAACACCGGAAAGAATAAGACAGGATATAAGAAGATCCTCTTCTGCGCAAAACAAGCTGCATCGGACGGTCTGCATTACTTCTGGGTAGACACTTGCGCTATCGACAAATCGAGTAGTTCAGAGCTCGCGGAAGCGATCAACTCCATGTTTCGGTGGTATCAGGATGCGGCGAAATGCTATGTGTATCTCTCAGATGTCTCAACCACAGATCCAACCCTGACCACTATGGAGTTCCGAAAGAGCAGGTGGTTTACTAGAGGATGGACTTTGCAGGAGCTTCTGGCCCCAGCTTCGGTTCAGTTTTTTGCTAAAGAAGGCACACTGCTTGGCGATAAGATTTCTCTCATGCAGGAGATCACAACGATTACAAGTATACCTATCGACGCTCTGCAAGGAAGCCCTCTGGCTTCATTTAGCATTGATGAGCGTATGAAGTGGGCAAAGGGACGGGGAACCAAGCGCGAAGAGGATGCAGCATACTCTTTATTAGGCATTTTTGGCACCCATATGGCGCTCATATACGGCGAAGGCCGGGTGAGAGCTTTTCAGCGGCTCCAGAAAGAACTCAAAGATATTTCAGTGGATATCGCAGGCGCAAAAACGACCGGCAACGTCCACTGGATAGTTCCTCGAACGGTCAATAGCCTCTTCACTGGACGCGCCGAACTGTTGAGTCGGATCCAGAGGGCTCTTTGTGTCGATGAAAGCCTGGACTCAGTCGATCAGAAGCGGCTCGTAATTACTGGCATGGGAGGCCAAGGGAAGAGCGAGATCTGCCTCAAAGTGGCGAGTCTGATGCGCGATGAGTATGTTATATCTCTAAACTATTACTGTTGTATGCTGGTGCTTTTAGCTTACCACCAAAAGCTTCTGGGGCGTATTCTGGGTCGATGTTGGTAGCCACTCGACCGCTCTGAGCGGCTTCGTAGCCGTCGCAAAGGCGCTGGGTACCTCTGCGGAAAGCATCGACGAGTCACTGCAAGCGCTTGCTGGCACGAAGAGAAGCTGGCTTCTTATACTAGATAACGCCGATGACCCTGGGTTCGATTATACCGCATATTTACCATCTGGCACCAGAGGTACAGTGATCATGACTTCCCGTATTCCGCAGTGCAGTCGATACAGCACCGTCGATGCAGAGGCACTTGAGGGGCTCGACCCAACTCACTCCACACAATTACTACTCAAAGCCGCTCAGATACCAGAAAGATCATGGCACTCTTGCACAGAACAAGCGCAGGACATCGTTCGACTACTAGGGTCACACACGCTTGCATTGATCCAGGCTGGCGCGTACATCGCCGAGGGATACTGTCGGTTGGATCAGTATCTTGAAAAATATCGGCGACAACGCAAGCGGCTGCTTGAGCATCATCCAGAGCAGGGGCAGTCGAGGTATCGAGATGTCTACACAACCTTCGAAGCATCCGCCCACGTACTAGAGTGTTCGAAAGGTGACGTTGGCCGAGACGCTTTAGACTTGCTTGCCATCCTGTCTGTGGTACACTCCAGCCCGTTCCCGCTTCGGGTTTTTGATCATGCCTGGATAGATTCTAGAAGAGTATTGCAGGCTAAAATAGGCAAGAAGGTCTCGATATACACTCTCATCCCAGCGCACGTGTTCCAGCTCCCTGCACTTGTAGGCGTGCAAACGGAGGAATGGGATGAGTATCGTCTCATGAGAGCCAGTGCTCTTCTGGTGTCGTTGTCTTTGGTGACAAGACACAACGCAGCTGACTCCGATGGACTGTCGATGCATCCACTAACGCATGCGTGGGCGAAAGACCGGTTGACGAAAGAGCAGCAACAGAAGGCCTGGGTGTCTACAGGATGCCTTCTTGCCTTGTCAGGAAGAGGGGGATGGTCTCCGATATGGCGTCTCTACGAGTGGGGGCTGCAACCACATGTACTGGCCTTGTTCTCGCCTGGAATCGAGGCCATGTTTGCGAACGGACCCCATTCGATGATATTGCCTATTGTCTTAGAATGCTGTTTCGGATTGCATCTTTTGGGTGAGAACAGTATGGTTCAACTACTGCTTAATGATTTAATTCGTGAGCTTCGAATCACGCCATCAATGCTGTTAGAAAGAGACATACCAATCTGGCATCTCGCAGCGAAGAACAATACCTCCATGGGCAACGTTAGCCAGGCGATGGTGCTGCTAGAGTACATTGTCAAAGTGCATAAGGCCACGCTTGGGGAGACTGACAGCGATCGGCTGAGTTCGCAGCATGATCTTGCTATTGCGTACCGGTTAACCGGACGGCTCGAAGACGCATTGATGCTGCTAGAGGACATCTTAAGAGTACGGAAGGCTCTGCTAGCGGAAACTGACCCTAATCTGCTGATAACGCAGAATCAGCTAGCCCTAACCTACCAAATCAAAGGACAGACTGGGAAGGCATTAGTCCTGCTGGAGAGACTTGTCGAGGTGTACAAGACTAGGCTTCCAGAGACTCACCCCGATCGGCTAAGGTCGCAACATAACCTTGCCCACGTCTACATAAACTATAACCAGATACAAGAGGGAGTAGCACTGCTAGAGCACATCGTTAAAGTCCACAGGACTACGCTAGCAGAAACACATCCTGATCGGTTGCTTTTACAGAATGACCTTGCTATGGCTTACCACGCCAATGGCCGGACCGAAGAGGCAATAGCGTTGCTGGAGCACGTCGTTAATATTCGAGGGACTACATTCGCGGAATCACACCCTGATCGGTTGACATCAGAGCATAATCTTGCTATGGCTTACCGCGCCAATGGCCGGACCGAAGAGGCAATAGCGTTGCTGGAGCACGTCGTTAACATTCGAGGGACTACATTGGCGGAATCACACCCTAATCGGTTGACATCAGAGCATAATCTTGCTATGGCCTACCTCGCCAATGGCCGTATCGGAAAGGCTGTGGCACTGCTGGAGCACGTTGTCAATATGCAAAAGATTATGTTAACGGAGAATCATCCTGATCGGCTAGCTTCGGAACGCATGCTGTCTCGAATGCTTGATTGGCAGGCTTTTGAAAGTGTAGATAATTGAGATAGCGTTCTGGATATTCACGTAAGGTTGCCTTAGCGTTCGAGAAGTTGAGGGGAATGAGAAACCTTTCCGCGCTGAACCTTGAAGTTCCCGCATTTTACGTTCATGTTTAATTATTGATTTCCCGGTATGTATGCGCTTTATGACTGTTATTTATCACGTCAATTCGCCGCCGGCCTTGTGTGACGCCTTTTAGTCAAGTTTCAAGCTTCTCAGCAAGACTATCTTCAATACCAAGAAATCCCCATTCATATTTGCTTCCATGGTCTACCATTCATCCTTTTCATTAGTATATAAACATCAGCCACTACATCCACGCTTTCTCTCTCTCAAAAAACCCTACGCGCTCAACATAGTATACAATAGCAATAAAGTATTTGCACGCCCAAATTAACGACTCAGATATAAATATCGATTACACCATGTCTGCATATCCCTTTGGTGGTCCTTTTGACGGTCCCTTCGGCAGCCGCGGCAGCAATACTTACAGTTACCGTAGCAGAATGCCGAGTAGGTTCGGCAGCGGAATGTATCTTCCTGGTGATAGATCTGGCAGATATGGAGGCAGCATTCCTGTTATGCCTGGTCGATATCCCCGAGGCTTTCGTTGCCCTTTCCACGGCAGCATGGACGATTTCGACTTCGACTTCGAGCTCGACCCTGACGATGACATATTTGGTAATTTAGAGGTGGAGGATGAAGGCCCTGACGATCCACACATGTGGAGTGGAGGTGGCCTCGCTACCTTAAGTAGTGAGCGTTATCGTGGAGCAGGCGGTGACCCATCCGGAGGCATGTCCCGGGGAGGACATTGAGCCGCTGAAGGCGTGAATGGGCTTAAGCTAGGTGGATTATAGCGTAAATTGGTGCTATGGATTGATAGCGGGTGGTTTGGCTTTTAACTTGGACTTGACATGGCAGATTGAGAAGAAGACGTCCAATGGTTTACAATTTGTGAAATATGCTGTGTGAAGATGTGGCCAGTGAATGTATGAACCTTGAGCTCTTTTCATTCCTGTCTTTCCAGGCATAGTCTTTCTTTCACTGTGTTCTGAGCTCGTGTTGACGAACATTGCAATGACCTTCACTTACTCTAACTATTCTTAGCCCCTATATAATGCCGGTCTTTCCCTTCTTAGACTCCTTATCCTTCCACCGCACTGGCAGCCAACACAGAAGCAGTCTACATTACAACCTTTACATATCCATACTCTACTTTCGCTTCAGCAATGCCAGGTCAAGATCGACTCGATTCTTGGCGCAACGTCACTGGTATTGGCCGCGGTGACGCATGGGGTGCACCTTCAACCAAGGATTCTAGGGGTGGTGGCGGCGGCTCGTCATCGTTCTCAAACATGGGTGCAACCACGAAGGGTAGTGGAGGCAAGCCCTTGAATGCAGAGGCACCAGCTTTCATTCCTGGTGGTCGGAAGCATCACCCATATGGCGCGTAGGTAGTAGATTCTCTGTGGCCTCCTGGATGTGAGGCATGTGAGTGAGTGAAGTTTACGTGTACTATCCAGACTGTAGAGAATGGATATTGTCAATACGTAACCAATCTAAATAGAGGATCTACCTGATAATCAATTTCTTGAACAGTTGTTGCACTACCCTGAGATTTTCCATGCTTGGGAAAGCGATTCGTTCCTGCTTCGAAAGATATTTTGTGTTGACAAATAAAAATCAATAGGTGGTATTGCGAACGGCGTATGCTAGAAGTGACAACTGTGCATACAACATTGTGTGATCAATGGGAACCATTCAATCATGAAAACTGTCTCATACAACAGCCCAATATGCGCTTCAATTATTAATCTAGGTGTATCTATTCACAAACCGGTGGTATAAGTATTTTTGCGTCGACTGCTGTCATAGCTCTATTCTTCAAGGAATTTCCTAAAAGTTGGTACAACGCCTAGAATAGAACAATGAGTGATAACCCATACTACTACCGCAATCTTACCGGTCTTGGTCATGGCTATGTCTGGGGCGCAGGGCACCCTTTCAATCCTCGCACGCAATCCTTTTTTCCACCACAACATCCCAGACATAATTCTGGCATGGGTTCTTCATTCTCTATAAGAGCAAGCGCACCTGCGAGCAATATATTTACTAGTGAGCGAACCCTGAACACGCGAACTCCGATGTGTGAAATGTCTCCCTATGCTGGGTCGAGATATGGTGGTAGTGGCTTTAATGGTGGTGCAGCGACTTTCCGTCCAGGGCAGAGTTCGCATTATTCTCATAATATGCGGGGAGAATGGGAGGATGACGAATTTTGAGCTTGCTTTTCCGTAGATAACTCACTATTTAGGACGATCAGACTAAAACCATGTGGTAGAGGTTTCAAGCTGCCTTTTTATTTTCAAGGAACGCTATAATGCATTATGGGCGCGAATGGAATTTCGACGTCTTTCAAGGCGTGTCGCGATCGAATTGGCGGTGGCTAGGTGCTGTTAAATGCTTGAGTTGCGAATACCATCAATGGCGAGCATGTGGAGCATGGATAGCTGTTGACCCAGGCCTCGAGTTTATTAGTTTCAGCGGCTAGCCCATCATTCTCGGTAATGTCTTCTTAAACTCTGTGGACATCATCGCTTGGGGCCACCTCTCCACCTCTCACCTTTTGCTTGCTTTGAAGTTGAACACTGGCAATTTTGTTCTGATAAGGACCTTTTGAGGCGGAGCTGATAGCGTGTATCCTTGCGCGACTCTATGATGGCAACGTCGAGTCGTATACCCGCTTTGAATTTCTAAGCTGGGCCCTCTCACATAGCATTACAGTCTGCATTTTGTAGTTCGATTACACCCACTACAATATTTCCGACTCCGCCAGCCAAGAACTCGTCATGCAGCGGACAACCCTGACATTGGATCTTGGAAGTGGAGCACTTGGGCGCCTGAAGCGTGCTGACCAAATTAGCCTTGGGAGGTACCACAACTATGTAGAATGTAGATCAATACATCACATGAATGGTTAATGCCCTCCTGCTGGTGAGACACATAAAAGCCTGATATTGGGGAACAATTTCTGCACATTGCCAGCTTCATCTTTAAGTGGGCCTTACTCTACTCAACCGGCAAGCTAGAACGGTGTCTTCGTCGCAACTGGAACTCTTTGGACTTCGTCGATAATGTCGCATCTCCAGTACTTCGACTACCCTGGCTTTGGTGAGCGATCCAAGCGGGAGCTAAACTACAGTCAAGCTGTACGCATAGACAATCGCATCGAAATCTCAGGTCAAGGTTTGTCCTCTTCCTTCAATTTCTCACCGGCAACTGATACCTATAGGTGGCTGGGATCGTCTCACCGAAGAGTATCCCGAAGACATTGCTAAAGAGGTTGACCAAGCCTTCGATAATGTCGAACACGCAATTCAGCAAGCAGGTGGCAAAGGCTGGGATCAGGTTTACAAGATACGCGTCTACATTACAGTACCAATGGATGATATCGCGGAGCCCATTATTCGCAATCTTCACGAGAGGTGTAAGACCCACGGACCACTTATGACGGTGGTGCAAGTGGTGGCGTTGTACAAGATCATGAAGATCGAGATTGAGGCGGAGGCACATCTTGGTTGAGCTAGTATTTGTCGAACGAGATACCTTTGAATACATCCGTATCTCAAATCGTATTAACATGACGATACCTTAATTTTGTTTTATGCACTTTCCAGTTGCGCCAGGGTCTGTCCATCGAACCGTGTCAGCGTCGTGATTGGCTTGCCTAATTTGCGCCACAAGCTCAGCTCCTCTGATAGCCTGCTCCACCTCACTACGTCGTCATCTTCTTCACCCTACTATCAACGATCGCTGCATCTTTTGCAGCCTACACCATATGAAGGGACAACGACTCCGAAGCAAGCTGAAGGCCGCCAGAAAGCAGACAGGAAAGTGCCTCCAAAAGGCCGCCTGGCAAACCTGCAAGTGTATCGTATGGACCTGTTGCGCGCCGTGCATTTGCCTTGCAATATGCTGCCTACCACGACGACGTAGACATGGTTGTGTAAGACATGGCAAGCCTATCGAATATGCTAGACCTCAAGTGCCGTGCCCACGTCATCGAGCGCTTACGATACCATCAACAGACTGGCAAGAGGATCAACGCACTCTCGATCAGCCGCAGTCTGCATTCATGACGAAGTTGCCATTAGAAATTCGGAGAATGATCTACGAGAAAGCCTTGGGCGAAGCTTCAATTCACGTGATGACTATTGGAGGAGCACTACTTGCACGACGTTGTGGATTCGCCGAGTGCCGGTGCACAATCAACGACACCTTGAATGAGAAGAAGCTCGATTTTGCACTTCCTCTTCTGAGATCCTGTAGACTGATGTAAGTGAAGATAAAGATATACGCGATAAACTCATCGTAGCATGTTAGGGGCGATTGGCTAACTTACAATTAGCTACTCAGAGGCCATCGAATACCTCTACACGGCAAATTCCTTCTCGATCTCCACCGACATGGACGAGCAGCCGACACTAGACTATCTCTCCTACTACTTTCTACCTCAACGACTAAATCAAATTCGCAATCTTCACTTCTACTGGGAGCTCGATAACTACCACTATTCCTTGATGACTCAGGTGCTCGATCCCAGTTTTGATCAATGGTTCACATCTTGGGACGCATTGAGCAAGATGACTGGACTACGACACTTGAACATTACACTCAGCTTTCGTTATAGGTATTGGAACGACTTCTACGAGACGCTGTGGAAAGAGAGGGGAGAGGAATTTCTTAAGCCCATCAAGAGAATTACCGCGCCGCGAGACTTCGTTATAACACTTCCAGACCGCAGATGCTCGACGGTTATTGACGTCGGCCAATCCAAATGCATTTTGCGACTGCCAGACGATGATGACGAAGCGACCGATGATGGAGACACTGACGATGGCCCTGTATGAAGCCATGATCGTCTTGTAGGCGCATTGGAAGCTCTAAGGCCCTCTGATTGGTGTGTTTCAACGTCGTTGCTGGAAAGGACGTGCTAGTGAACGGAGGATTCACCAGCTTGGGGATACTGCTCATAAACAATGAACAACTATCGAGCAATACATTGCACACCTGGAGTGAAAGCGTCCTGTCGTGGAAATACTATGTCAACATACCCCTGTAGCCTCACAGAATCGTCTTTAAAGCATTGTACATCTCGAGTGAAAGCGTTCTGTCGAGTCGTGGTAACGCTATAGTAACGTACCGCGGTAGCCTCACAGAGTCGTGTCGGTATTCCTTCCCTCGAGTACTTCTTCCCCGACGTGAAGTAACTCTGCACCTTTATCAACCCAGATTCTCAGCGAGTTCAACCATCTTGTCTCGTAGGCGCACACTCAAAGACCTCCCCGCACATCTCAAGCGGTATGCAGCTACTCCAGTGACCACGCCTCCAGGAGACGAAAAGTGCATCTCCTGCTGGCGCAAGTTCAACACCGTCGACGATGCATCCGATCGCACTGAGCGCCCTTGCCATGCTCTTCAACTAAGCCCGTGCAACCATCTTATCGGCAGCCAGTGCCTTGATGAACTCCTTCGCCGCGACTTCACAGCCTGTCCTCAATGTACACTAAAGATTGACATCGTGCCTGTTCCTGTGCCGCGCTGGGTAGCCTTCCTTCTCCAACACTACAATTTCCGACTTTCGCCTTCCCTGTGGTTTGATTGTGCTCGCTCGAGGGCCAAGCGCAAGGGCCACGCAACGGTTCGTCGCTTCGACGAGCTGCATGCGCGATTGTTCAGCGGCACGTTGGGCTACATGGATGGGATGGAGCTAGGGCTGTCCTATCTAGGCTGGCCGTTTGCATGTACAGTGTGGGTCATGGCGTTCGTCTTTCTCATGCACTCCTTCTTCCAGCTGCTCGAGAAAATGCTTGCGAAGATGCCCGCGGCCTGGGATTTTCCAAAGTACCTCACCTCACTCATGGGCGCTGATGTTGGATATATGATTCCGGTCTTCAATATGGTGGTGTTCATGTGCTTGGGGAACGTCTTGTGTCGACTCGGCTATACAAAGCGAGCCGGCATATTTCACGTTGGAGAGGTGATACTTGGACTAGGGGTTCGGAACTTGACGCAACTAGTTCCTCTGAAGGTTCTGTTGGTGCTATTGACGGCCAACTTCTGGGTATTTGGCGTCATGACAGTCACCTTGATTGGGATCGGGGTGGGAAAGAAGGAGTACTTTTAGTCACAACATCGGAAGTGCTTGGACGGGACTGCTAGTGAGCCTGAAGCTTAACAGGGAGCATGGATCATCGTCTTTGACCATTCGAGATATGGAAAGGTGGGCAGTGGTTGTCAGACTGGATGAAAATTCTCTCGAGCGCATTTAGGAAAGCGCAAAGATAATCTTCCTGTTTGCCGTTCGAATCTCATAGCACTCCAATCCACCTTGACTCACTATCACACTGCTCTAATTATCGAAAGCACATGACTGCTACATCCATTTAAGTCCTGTTATATCCACCTATCATTCGAAGAGCTTACCAATATTTCCATCTTACTCACCAATATCTGAGCCAAGCATCGTGACTTTTACCTTTTTATCTTTGTATTTAGTAATGTTGTTGTGCGGGTCCGTTCCCCAATTTGGCGGGCCGACCAGGGTCCAACTGCAACACCTACCTCATTTGGCTACCCGGTGGAGATGAAACGACAAGGTAGTATCAGAGCGTTGTGTCGAGAACATGTCGGCCCGGCGTGCATGTGAAGGATGATGCTATGAAGTCTGAAAGGACCCGATACCTCTTCGGGCGGCAGAGTGCGAGGATCCATGAGCCGTGCGTTATCGGTGGGCGCTCCGAGTAAAGTACCTTCTCACGATATGGCGCATGGCATCACTGTCGCTCCAAGTATATAAACAACCATGGAAGACGTCTGGCAGCGATCACCTCCACATCAACAGTCTAACCCTCTTGCTAGGCCTAACGATCGCCTCGTCAAAGCAGGTACAAAACCCCACCGGCCCTCATTATCCCGGTTGTACCCCCCGCCCATTCCTCTCAAGCTTCTCTCCGGAGCTTGAACGAAACAAGCAACGCGGCGGATTCCCCGCGCAGCCGCGCCAACCCGTCATCAGCAAGTACATATTCAAGGAAAATCCGCCCGCCCCCGGTGCCCAACAAGCCGTCTCACGTCCTGCGGGACGAACGAATTGCTATCGCGCAAGGGCGCATGCCATTGCTCTACGTACGCACCCAGCACCCAGCCGATCAACCGACTATGAAGGCCAAACTGCGCGGCCTCCTCCCCGGCATGCGCTGGGTCCCACACGACATCCCCTCGCAAGAGGCTGCGCCCAAGAAGTCCAAATCCCGCAATCCATTCTCCCTCCGCCCTTCGGATCCATACCATGGCGAACTTCGTCCGCGCAAATCAACCATCTCGTTGACATCGGAGCCAGATGCTGAACTTGACAAACGCACGCATGCGCAGGGTCAGAGCATTTTCTTCGCGCGCTTGCCAATTGAGCTGAGGAGGATGGTGTATGAGTATGTTATGGGTGAGGAGACCGTGCATTTGACGCTGGGCACGAAGAAGAAATTTGGGCATTTCATTTGCGAGGCAAGAGATGGGGAGGGAGGGGAAAGGGAGGACGAGAGGGAGTGCGGGTGTCGCGTGCTTGTCGGTGGGCGGGAGAGCGAACGGTTGAGTAGTGCGTGTGCGAGGGTGTTGAGGGTTTGCCGGAGGATGTACGTGTTACCCAATCTTTCCTTTCAAATGAGCGGTGTCATGGTGGTGGTGGTGGTTTGGTCGTCCTCGCTTCACGACACAAAAAGGCTAATTAATTGCGCTTCCAGGTACTCGGAAGCAGTCCCGCACCTCTACCGCCAGCAAATCTTCTCTCTCCTTCACATAACGCACCTACTCTATCTCCCATCACGCGTTCCCTCGCAACGCCTCGATAGCATTCGCGTACTGCGCCTGCGGTGGTCCGTTCGCGCGCTTCCATATTTAACGCGTGGAGGTCGTCTCGCATACCGGGAAGACACAGCAAACTGGGAGCGCGGATGGGCCATAATCGCCGGCATGCAAGGACTGAGGGATCTCTATGTAGCGCTGGTAGATCCAAGTCCACAAAGCTTGTGGGAAAGGAATTGGTTGGAGTTGGAGGAGCAATTGCTGATGCCTGTCAAGCAGGTGACGAAACCTGGGTGGTTTGAGTTGATGCTGCCGTATGCGAGTTGTGGAACGGAATGGGATATGGGAGAAAGCAGAGTGCGGCTGCGGAAGCCAGAGGGCGATGATGAAGAGGAGGATAATTAGATGCGCCATTAAATAGAAGTAGTGTAGCATAATACATCCAAGCAAGCCGGAATTCCAATAGCTTCAATGACCTACCCGCTCGGTATTCAGTTTGCTTGAAGGCATACAAGCTCATTCTGGTTTATGACGCTAGAAGTCAGCTACGCCTCAAGAGGATGTGTTAAGGAACAAGAGTGTCACGATGTAATCCAAGACATTCAATTGCTCAATATCTACATTTACTATCACTTTTCATTACATCATTACTCCGTCTTCGTATGTACACCCTCCTTTCTTTTGGTTTCTCATAGCTAAGATCGTCCTTCGACGGCTCTTACAAGCCAAAGCAGTTGGCATAGTACGTAACCGTAGCAGGCCAATCCGAGAACATTGCCTTGATTCCGACTTGCTGAGCCAGAACGTCGAGAACGGTATACATATCGCCATCGTTGTTGGTGACATTCTTCACGTAGTCATAGTAGTAGCCGCCACCGCCGATCTGTAACCATCCGGAGCGCTCAAAACTCCAGGCTACAATATCGAGGCCAGCATCCTTGCAAGCAATAGCATACTCAGAAGGCACGATCTTGCCTGCCTCGTCAACCTTGGTAAGAGCAAAGAACGCGGGCGCCATAATCTTCACACCACGCTCGGCGAGCTCAGGGATGCTGGCGGTGGCGTTATCATAGCCAGCTGGTGTATCAACGCGCTCGTCGAGGTAAACAGCCTGCTTGCCGAAGTCGGGTTCATTGTCGATCCAGTAGAAGACGTCATCTGGGAGGAAAGACTGCAGCCATACGCGGCTGGGCTCGATACCGTACTCGTAAAACTTGTTGACAAGATCCTGTGCGTACTGCTCCTGGGTGTAGCCATCGAAAGGCATCTCGACTTCTGGCGTCTTCAGCTCGGCAGTGTATTTAAGGTCCCAAGAGTCCACCAAGGGGATGTAGTCATCGACGGTCATGAGTTTGGGGCATCCTTGGGAGTAGAGATCGGTGCGGAAGTAAGGCGTGCCGTCCATATACGTCAGGGCAGTCGTGGCATTGGGGTTGAATCCCTCCATCTTTCCACAAAGTGTCTTGAACTCTGCGAGCGTGATGTCTGAGGTGCAGCAGTTGGCTGTAGCTGGCGCGGTACCGTTAAATGGCGTGAAGGGTGTCGAGCACTTCGAGGCCAAGGTAGTGTTTAAGATGTTGGTTGTGTAATGCAGATCGCACTGTGCATGGCGGCAGACTAGCTGCTTGTCCTTCGTGAACGCAACGTCGCATTCAATGACACCAGCACCCTGACGGTGGGCGGCCTTGTAGCTCTGAAGGGTGTGCTCTGGGAATTCGAGGGGTGCGCCACGATGGGCGAAGACGAAATCGGATGTCTTGAACTCTTGTTCCGAGCAGCTCTCAAGATTCTCTTTCAATGGGCCCTCATCCATATCGTCGACAAGATCTAAACGCCTCTAAGTTAAAATCTTTGCTGGAACAAGGTAATTCTCGCCTACAATAAGGTCGAACACCAACTTGGACGTTGAGCTTCTTGTGATTATGGCCATGACCTTTCCCTCGGGGTACGACCTCAGGTACAACGGGAACGGCAGCAGCTGAAGCAAGCCCGAGAAGGACATATGAAGCAATGAATGAACGCATCGCGAATGATTGTCAGTCGACTTAAGACTTAATTGAGCTCCAACGAGATCCGGGAACCTGGAAAGAGAACTGTTCCTGCAGGTCAAACATTTTGGCCGGGTACCTAGCTCTACTTATCAGCACCGGGTAAACACCAGAGCTTCGTGGGTCCTTGATCGCTCCGTCCACGGCATCTGCGCAAGGAGCCACACGGCTCAAGCTCCTCGAGGTGCATACCATGTATGCAGCATGTCTGCTGCACGTGGGGAAGCTACCCTGGTCCGGAGCTCTTGGAAATGCCTGAATGCTGATGGTGGACGAGATGATTGTGGAGAGCTATCTTGAGGAAGCTAGAATGCCAAGTTACGGCCAAGTCGCCAAGAGCACGTTGCATGTCACGTTTGTAAACGGCGGGATAAGAGTCGCGGATGATAAGATAGCTGGCGAGAAACCGATGTGAACCTGCCGAGATAAGCTTAAGTCTGTCTAGGCGCATCCTTCTGGTGCGTCATGACCGTGTCGTGTCGTAGTTGCATTTTCGGTGTTGTTTATTATGTATACCCACAGCCTGAAAACAACGATGCCGTTAGCCGATAGCTTGCGGGTCGTCGTTTGCTATGATTTATCTGAGCAGACGGTCGTCTAATTTTCCCATGATAGCTCAGCGTAGGCCTAAGTGTGGTTGTCGACCAGGAAAATCACAGCGAAGATTTCAAGACGTCGGCGTTTGAGATGTTGATTCATGCCGAGTTCGAAGTGTTGCAATTACTTAATCCAGCTCTTTCTTGTAGGTCTGGTTGACTGGTTCTACTAACGAAATTAGCTCTCTGATGGCCAGTCTCACATGCTTTTACAAGCCCTCCACCTTCTTTCCAACTTGTTCGTTCTCCTTTCCCTTGTCCTGCTCTTGCTGCAATTCTGGATTGAGCGGGTGCTTTGGATCGTAGCCCACCCGCTTCACGATACCCAATCCTTTCGTTCTGCCCTCACGGAAGAGAATTCGGTCGCCAACGGTCAAATACTCCGGTCGCTGCACGAATCTGAAAGCGACTTGCGCACGATCACCCGTTCGAATGTATTGACGGTCGATGTCGATGATCGCACATGTCTGAGATACAGGACCGACGTGTAGCATCGCTTGGTATTTGGTCTTAATGGTGGTTGCGTGTGACAGAATCAACACCTCAGCAACAAACTCGCGGTAGACCTTCGGGTTCGGTATGATGCCCGTAGTCGGATCAGGCTTGTCGGCCTTGTGCAACACAACCATGCCTTTCCGTACATCTTTCCGTCGAACGTTGCGCAGTGCGAGACTAGCAGACTGGCCGGCAGAGCAGCCAGGTACTTGTATCCGTTTCCGCTCGATGGAGCGTACTTTTGTGGTCTGAAATTGACCTAGGCTGTCTGGTCCTATAAGGACTGTGTCGCCGGAATGGATAATACCGGACTTGACCACCCCAGAGACGACAGTGCCCACGAACGGAACGGAGAAGGTATCGTTGACGTGAAACTCGAGGGGTGCAGAGCTGTCATAGTTGCCGTGGTGCGGAAGGACGTTGAGGAACATACGGACTAGATCGAGGTTATGTCCTGTGACATTAGAGACCTGGAAGATAGGGCATATGCGGCGAGATACGAATTGAGTAGCAGTGTTAATGCACTCCTCCCTATTTTTAATAAAAATTGGAATTTTTCGCGCACCCGGGGACTTAAGGATTTTGGTCAACTGAGTGATGGTTTGTTCGAGGATCTGCGGCGGACAAATGTCAATTTTAGTGATGACAACCATGACTGGGACATTGAGCGCAAGAGCGATACCCAGATGTTCTCTGAACATTGTTAGCCAAAACTGTCGGCTGAGACCAATAGGCGTAGCACCCACTTGCTCATGCCGACTAGGCCGTTGTTAGCAGCTACCATGAGGAGACAGTAGTTTGGCTCGCTCGATAAAAGGCCGAAGACAGTGGTCCGCAGGTACCTCTCGTGTCCAGCTAGGTCAGTAAAGCTGATCACTTTCGCCTATCAACGTCAGCGGACCAACTCATCAGCTTGATTCGGGGTCCTTACAGATCGCCGTCCGATCTCCTCCCATGTTAATTTCCTGCCAGCAACATTTGAGACCACAACCTCACTTTTGCTGTCGAAACCCATGATTTCCATACCGACAGAGCTTGTTCGTCCACTCTCGATCTCGTGTTTGTGGCGGAAAAGATTGACACGTGCCTTACCACGACCATCATCTAGCCCGCCCTTGACGAGCACACCCAGCATGGTACTTTTGCCAGCATCGACTGCTATGGTCAGCTGGCTGCGCTCAACCAAGTATCACCTGACTCAACTCACCATTTCCCACGACTGCTATCCTCGTCTCAATCACGTCATCGACATTCTCCGGCCGTTGCCTTAATATCATCTTCCCACTTGCTCCTGTATCTTTTGCATCTCGTGGCCCAACTTCGACGTCGCTGTCCACATTTCTTGTCATCAGAAGCTTGTAGTCTGCCTTGATCTGTTCGCAGACAATCCCTATCCTCTCTAATGCAAAGTCCCAGTTCTCTTTCGAGAATCCCATAGAGTCGCCGCTGTCTTCAAGTCCGACATCGAAGAGAACCTCGCCATGGCCCTCTGCCAAACGCTCCTTGATGTGCTCAGCGAGAGCAGCCACGTTTTCGTCGGCGGGATCTATTAGGAGAGTCTTCAAGCGAATGTGTGATTTGGTATCGTCGGACAGGCCAAGCTCGTCCAAGATGCTCAGCTCATCGTGTTCTTCGAGGACGGCAGGAGTCTGGCCGGGCGGTCGGCGCAGTGCTTGCTGTTTCTGAACGTAGTCGGCAAACTCGCTGAGGGCCTATTGCGGTCAATCAGGCAGCTTGAATGATCTAAGCAGACTATACATACAGACTCGCCCTTCCGCCGCTCTACTGGATTCTGTTTTGCTGCGTGTCTTGAGGTCATGGTGGATGTGTGGGTAAGCTCTCTCAGGATGTGTTCCGTAAGGTCCGCCGTATTAATATGAAGTTTGGTATTCGCGCTATTCGAGCAAGATGTGAGTGTTCCATGAGACGACTTGCAGCGGTCATTGAGTGGTGGCGATTGCTAGATAGCGCTGGAGTTCTGGTAAGAGGCAAGATGGATGGCGGACTCTGGGGTACTTTAGCTTATCGATACCTGGCACAAGAGCTAGAGTCATAGCGCGATGACGCTTAGAGAACGCTGACTTGACTCACGACACTACGCGACGCGACGGAGAAGGCGTCCAAGACAACGATGTGATTTAGGCTACCGTTGTCGTATTACACTCCTTGAGCTGGCAGTTGCGCCCTCGCGATGCGACATTCTCCACCGCAAGCCCCGACGGTCCACCGCAGTTGTGACCACCACCATAAAGGGCGCGAAAACGAGAAGAACACGAAAAGCAGACAGTCAATACATCACAACTCACAGCATTTCCACGGCTGACAATTATTCCGCGCTGACACCGTGATTCACATGTTTGTACCCACGTAACTTTTCAGAGTCAGTACGGTGCGCTGATGACTTCGAGGTCTTGCGCTATTCTACACACTAACAAGGCTACGCAATACTTCGTACGCAGAGGCGTACGGTGTCTGCATTTTCCACAAGACCTAAGTTCACATTGGTACCTCAGGCTACATTCATGAGGCAGCAACGCCTCGCTCGCCGCAGTACTTTTCCACTTCTTTCCTAAGCGTCTCCCGTTGATGGTTAGCAGTGTCCATAATGTCGCTAACGCCCTTCACGGACTTGCAGAACTCAGAAGTCTCTGCCATCTGCGCGAGCACAGCAGTCAGTTGATTTGGTAGCCACTAAGCAAACATTAGCACATGTTAGTCGCTAGGTAGACCACCACTTACAGTAACGATCGGGCTTCCCCCAGTCGCCGTAGGATGAGAAGTATGCTTGAGTATGTACTCGCGCGTGAAGCACCAATGCCGCCAGCGGAAATCGCGAACCTGGTCAAGAGCCTGGAGATAGAGCGCAGCAGACACAGAATCACCTTTTGCGAATTCCCGAACACTTGATTGTTGAGCGCAGTCGCGAACAGCTTCCAAGAATTCGCGGTGATTACCTGGACGATACTGGCGGAAGTCTTTCAGGATGTCGGTGAGCGGTGTCTCAGGCATCTGGATCTGGAGCAGGTTATCGCACATCGGAATCATGCTGTCGTTGGCTCCGGATTCACCGCGGAACGACATTGGCTCGTCGCTCACACCTTCGTAGATGACTCCATTCGGGAACATTGACTGCGATGTGATGCCGAAGATGAACGTGCGGAATGTGGTGTAGCTCTGTGGCTTGCTACGATTCCACATCGCTGGAAGTCGGTCAGTACTGGCGATGATGGCTAGAAAACATACTCACTGTTCATGACGGCATTGACCTTTCTCAACCCGCCCACTAACGTCCGAAGGCCCTCATCGAACCGCTCTCGATTATCCGCGGCGCAGCCATCCAACATCTCTGCAGCACCTTGGACTAACGCCCCTGACTCTTTTACCATCGCAATGTGGACGAGCACGAAGCCTGCCTCAGAAGAAGTAGGATCTAGACCGTGCTCAAAGGCACGAACCAATCTAAGATTATCATATTCAAGGCCCTTTTCTTGATTCTCAAGACGGTAGTTGAAAAGCGCATACGAGCCAGCATACTCCATGAAGGGCTTAAAACCGGCACTGACGCGCGTTCACGTGATCAGCATAGGCCCACAAAGACAAGTGATAATGCCCAGAGAGGCTTGATGCCACAAGGTGACAGATGGACTTACATCTCAGCGACCTTGACAATGGGCAGCGCAATGCATCGAGGCAGTGATTGGCGGCCCAAGCCGTATGGCTCTCCTTTAAGATATCTCTCATGACACGGTTCAAGGAGGTATGCTGAAGCAAGGAAAGAGTAGTCGCGGTATAGAGCATTCATGATGACAAGGTCATCACGATACTTCTCAACCTCGGCAGTTAGGTCAGGAAGTTCTTTGAGCAAGGTGTCGCCAAAGATGAACTTAGCGAGCAAGCCTGGTTCCCCTGAGGATGTCTTGACAGGCATGCGTTGAAGTAGTGACTCGACGGCTGCGAATTCCTTTGGCAGCTCAACGACAGGTTCTTGTCGAGGCAAGAAGCCTCGGGTGGTCGACACCATGAAGGCTGGTAAGGAGTGATCATCAGGATGAGTGTCACTAAGGATAGGAAAGTCAAAAGATGAAGTAGAAGACGCCATGATGCAAAGAGTTGACCAACAAGGAAGAACCAATATTCTGAAGATATTGTGTCTTGGTCCGAGCGTCGAAGATGTTGGTGCTGGGTGATTGAACTAAGGCCAACTTTCGCGACTCGACGCGCTTATATGCTATGAGGCCGGAACAAAACCGTGGCCGGAAAGACACCGGCCTCGAAGAGATAAGACGTACGTAATGGCTGGATCATTTGTCTCCATCAGCAGGCTTTGATCCGAAGGAATCCTTCAATGCCCGGCCACTACTCCTCATGGTCCCCGAGCGCTTGAAGCAAGATAGGATGGTAGGCTCGTCGTCGCCAAGACCTGGGTTGAGGCGACAAAGAGTGGTTAGGATAAGGCTGCGCGAAGTCTTGCCCTCGATCAAGATCAGGATGGAATATTCGATACCCTTTGAGAATTTTGAGAATTTGAAACATTAGAGAGTGAATGGTGATCTACTCGTGACTGCATGGTGTGTAGAGTGCTGTGTTGGTGAGATTTTCCACTACACAACCTCCGCATAAGGTGCTCAGATGAGATAGACTGTCTTAGACCTAGTCTCTTCTATCATGTTCATTCTGCGAGCCGACATAGGTGGCGGTTCTTGATACCTTCTGCGACACTGCTTCTCTCGCCTTTAATTCAATTTAAGGCTGTACGGCAGATTCGCCTCAACTCACCACTTCATGCTTAGTTATTCTGCGCATGATTCGGACATTTCCTTACTAGCACAGTCTAGAATCTGAGTTCATAATCTTTAAAATATCTTGGAAATCCTTGACCTACTGCTTTAGCGAGTGTATCACCAGGTCTTTATTGTAGGGAAGAGACAAAGGCTCGGCTGTGTGCCAATCAAAGTGGAGCCGATGGGAGGCCCGCGAAAAGCCGAAGCTGTTCAACCACCGGCTTCCAATCATCAACGGCTTCATATTTCTCCTGCGCAGTTTCCAGAATTCGTCTTCAAACTACCGGTAGAATCAGTCTGATCTTGTAAGATCAATATGAGACGGTTAGTGGCTTGATCTATGTCGAGAGGTCTTCCCTTATTCTTCCCGCTTCCCGCTTCTGGTCTCTACGCTTATCATGGACCTTCGGGGTATTCAACCTACACTCTATAGGCTCGATACCCTATCATTCGACGTTTATTTTTGACGCACTTGATCAAACTTGATAGCTTCGAGCATAGCCATGCTGACCGTGTCGCCCAATGCTGCGCCACACATCATTTGCATGGCCGAGACGTCTGTGGTAGGAGTCATACTGGCCATCTCTCGTTTGCTTATGCCTGTTGGAACTCCTCAATTTAACTTTCAATCTTCAGTTTGACCGCTGTTCCTTCTAGAGACCTGCACGCTTTGGCTCAATCGGGCACCATAGGCCACAGGGTTACATCTAAGCGGAAACTTTCCCTTCAAGACTAGGAAGAGCACTCTCCAGATACCCTTCATGGACCCTACGCATCTTCAAACAACCAACAAACTCCTATCTACTATGCCTCAACTAGCCATGGTGCCTGTAGCCGACGCCGACTCAACACTATATCCGAAGATCACGAACCACGTTCCCGAGATCGTTCAGATCTTACAACATCTGAACCGCAACCCCGAGAACCCAGAGGAAAAGGTTTTCTTGGATCCAATACCTATTGTCGGCACAATCAAGCTACACGGGACACACGCAGACATCCTCATCTACAATGACAACCGCATCATCTTCCAGTCGCGGAACGTCTCAAGCCTCTCCACTACCAAAGACAACCAAGGCTTCGCAACGGCGATGACAAAAAAGAGAAAAATCCTTTTCCGGCTGCGAGATTTGTATCTAGCACGGTGGACGCAACTCAACCCCAATGCAACTATTGATGCCTCACACCCGGTTCTCATAGCAGGCGAGTGGATCGGCGAGAAGATTCAAAAAGGTGTCGCTATCGCCCAGCTCTCCAAGCGCTTTGTCATCATATCGGTCAACATCAACGGTCAATGGCAAAACGATACCTCCTTCTCCGGTATCAGCTTGCCAAACCACGACATCTACAACATCTCCCGCGCCGGCATATTCACCGCAATACTATACCCCGAAGATATTCAGCGCACCCTTTCGGAGGTCGAGCCGCTGGCTGAGAGGGTCGCCAGTAGATGTCCATTCGCAGAAACGTTTGGAGTAGAAGGTGAAGGCGAGGGCCTAGTCTGGAAACTTGCGCCTCCAAAATACAACTCGAACCCTTCTCTATGGTTCAAAACCAAAGGCGGAAAATTCAAGCCTACATTCGCGCGACCACCCAAGAAGGTCAAGAGTTTTGATACTGTGGAAGAGCAGCGGAAAGAGGCGGCAAGTTTGGCGCAAGTCTGGTGTTCGGGGCAGCGGCTGGAGCAGGGCTGGGATGTAATGAGGGAGAAGGGGGTTGAGCGGAATTTGCGAGGGCTTAGTGACTTTTTGAAATGGGTGCAGCAGGATGTTTTGGTGGAAGAGAAGGGGTATGTAGAGAAGTATAAGGTGGATGAAGGAGGGCTAAAGATTGAGATTGCTAGGATTGCGAAGCCTTGGTATGTAGGACGACTGCAGAGTAGGATCAATTGGTAAGGAGATATGTCAGCTAAAAATGGGTTGGAAAGTGGTTAGGGTTCATAGCATCAGTCGGAGGAGACGAAAAACGACCGAGCTGCAGGGTTCCGTATGACATCGTATCTCGCATCCACAAGCATAGTTCCTAAGCTACGACAAATGTCTTCCCCGCGTTTCCGCCCCCGCAAATAAATGCGTACGAGTGGTCAGCCTTGTGTTTCAAGGGAAACATTTTCAGCCTCGATGCGGGCGATACGGATCGTCGCGCCACGGAATATACTTAATTTGAACAACCATGGACTCGCACAGTCGCATCATTCGTCTTATTCGACAGGTCTGTCTCACAAAGCGAAGACCCTATCCACATTGTACCAATCGTCACGATGCGCATGCTGCGAATCCGTCCCTTGTTTCCGAATAGGGATGCAGTATCATCTAATATTTCAATCTACCCGACCAGTAAAGTCGCCATAACATTGTGGTAGAACTGGAGCCCCTCCTTACTGGGCTACTTACCAATCACTTCTCTGCGAGCAAAGTCTCAGGTGGTCACTTGTAGCATGTCTCTCAAATTGCCAGTGATTCGATTTCACCGCGGATAGAAGCCTAGTGGATCAACACCATTGTAAATTATCTGCAGTGTAATATCTTTGAGCACCACGGAGGGGATCAAAACCTGCTGCAACTCACGAACGTTGTGGTACCTCAGGACCAGCGTTGAGACCACGAGTGCTATTTCTGGTATTGGAATGGAGATGGGCGTATCTGAATGGCTCACTCATCCCGTATTACTCGCCCAATCCCCTCAATACTAATTCTAGGGTCTAAGGTCGCCGGCTATCATATTACTCTTCGCATACCTCGCATTCAGATATAGTACCCTCAACGTTCTATTCCAGTTCACATATCAAGATATAAAGGCAAAGGTCCCCACCATGTACTATCATCGAGCACTCAAGCAGTCCTCATCAAAATCACAATCACCATCCAGCATCCAATCCCTCGATTTCCTCCCAAAACATCCCCCAAAGCGACCCCCCACCTCCAACATGAAGCCAAGCACCACCCTCCTCGCCATCCTCGCCGCATTCACCACCGCCGTCGCCGGCACACCCACCCTATCCGGTCTCGAAGCCCGCGAGGCCGAAGCTGAAGCTGCTGGCCTGCTTCCTAGGGTTCGTTCCTCTTATCATTATCCTAATCACATTACCTACCCGCTTCAAAGTAGCTCAGCTAACGTTACGCTCAAACTCTCAGGCTTGTCCGGGAGCGCGCTCCAAATGCGCAATTGACTGGGCGAAGAAGTGTGAGTGGTGGTGCCAGAATAGGGGAGGGTTTTATATTATGGAGTCGTGTATTCTGGGCGCGAGTAGATGCTGCTGCAGGAATTGAGATGTATGTGGGTCTAGTAGGGTTGACTGGTGGTGATGCTAGGGAGATGACTGGAAGGGGATGGGGAGCTTGTAGTTATCGTTATACTGGAATGATATGTTGTTGTCTACTGTCATTATGTTGTCCGCTGACCTTCGCCATGAGAGGTGAGCGATTGGGAGGCGTTTTTAAGGGAAAGACAATAAGGACTAAAGCAGTTCTTGAGATTCATAAGTATCGAAGTTTACTCTCAGACGATTATATTTTATGTCGCTTATTGCAAAACTATCAAGCGATGTGTACTGGTAGAGTTATGATCAGGAGCTTTGACAAGCTCCTTCCAGAAACTTGTGGGCGGCCTTGGCGGGCAGGGATGTGAGGTCGGTTGCTGCTACCGAGCTGGGAAGGCTGGCAGTCTGACGTGCATTGTCCGTGTAGCAGCACACATCGAAAGCCCACAGAACCCCGCAAACAGCGCAAACAGCTCTTCGAAGGGCACACGATCGCTCGACTCTATTCCTCCCTCAAGCCACACATTCAATAGCCACTCTAGCCTGACTTTACGCGCAAGAGACTCGTTCCGACACTCCCGCTACCCACCAGAGTCCTGCGACCGCGCTGATAATCCCGCACGTTCACCGAGGCCTCGATGCAAATCCACTCATAACGCGCCCTCGATTATGTCCAGCAAGCCGAAATTTTATTCATCCCGGCACATCGCGTGCTCACGCGCGCAAAAAATAGGATAGCACGCTACGCGGTCAATGGCATATGGTTGAGCAAAAATGGCTCTGCCCACGCTCCAGTTTCTGGCGGGCCTCCTCCTGCTGCTATACCTGTTGTCTTTCGTCCTCTTTGCCTTCATACGCGTCGTGACCGGCGTGTCGATACAACGACTGGGCTACGCAGGACTGCGGCGCATCGCCTTCACGCCCAAGGATGGCCTGCGCATCGAGATACGTGGACTCGGCTTCTCTCTCCATCGGCCCACCTTCGCCCAGCCAACGTGGGTCAGCATCGTCCTAACGGAGCTCAAGGTTACCGTGGACCTCAAGACCCTGGGAGAAAAGCCGCGGAAGAAGGCAGGATGGACGCATTGGGCAAATGGGACGACACACAAGGACGAGAGCGGGACGAGCACACCAGAACAAGGGGCTGAAGAGGATGAGACGAGCGACGAGGACACACCGAGGAGCCAGACATGGAAGCGGCTGACAGATGCCAAAGAGAAGATCAAACGCCTGCACAGGAAGATCAACTACATTCGATTGGTTGACTTGGTGGCAAACTCTACATCGATTGTTCTAGTCGATGTAGGCTCTCTTCACGTGGGCGGCTTGACTGTGGCCGTGGATACCAGGCGTAAGACGGTAGACCGCAGCCGACTCTTTAACCACCATAAGCCGAAGCCAGATCAGGAGCAGCGACCTGCCGAGTGGCACTTTACCGTGCGCAGCATTTTGTTCACCCCTGAGGGGAGAGAGTCGACCGAATTGCTTGATCACTGCACTCTCAATGTCCATGGCTTCCTCAAGAAGGAGCTCGAAGGCTTACGCGACGCGTCCATTGCTCTTAAGCTTGGCCGTCTCAGCATTCCCTACGACGACGTCCAGCTGTGTATGGAGCGCGCCCAGAAGCGTCGGGCAGCCCTACCTACAAAGCCCGCTACCGCTGGTCACTTGGACTTGTCATTTGCCGACGTTATCGAAGAGCTCAACCATCCGAGCAGCCACGAAGAGAGCATCGTTCGCACTGTGTCCGATTCCCGCGAGTTTGCCAGTTCTATACTACGTGGTATTCATGAATTTCAATTCGCCGTCAGTTTCCTCGGTTTGACCAAACAAATTCAGAAAGGTCATGACTCAGACCCTTCGGTCTATCTCAATGTGTCAATGAAGGAAGTCGGCATGGACTTGCTCCGACTGGATCCTCGCAGCCCTGCCCACCTGATGTATTTCTCGCCCAAGGACATCGCCCACCAGGCTCTCCTTGCTGCTATTTCCGTATCAGTCGGCATTGACGATGGCCACGATCATCCTGAGCGTCTTCTCTACATCCCCATGGCTACCACTACGCTCAACACGACCCTTCCTTCGAAGACCATCCAGTTCTACGAACACGAAGACAGCGCTGAGCGCAATACTAATATTCTTTTCGCTAATTTTGTCATCACCTCCCCATCTCTAGACCTTGACCCGAAGCATTTACCGTTGCTCCTTACCATGTTTCAGAAGCACGAGGCCCGTCGCAAACCACGTAAATCCCAACACCGCAAAAGATATTTACTCCGTCGACTCTTACCAAAAGCAAACATCAAGATCTCCATCCACGAACCTGTCATTCGTGTGACACTACCTCCAATGGACCCGAAGAAGCAGGAAACTGACGAATTCGATCTTCTAATCTCGGCTTCCTCATCTGTGTCTTTGGACATGGAGTCATCGCATTCTGCAGACGGTGAGCTTCATTATGCGCTGAATTCGACGTTCCGCATGAATGCACAACAGCTCTACTACCAGACTGCCGCTATTGAGAAGCACAATCTGCTTCTCACCGATTATCTTGAGCTCAAGGTACAAATGAGTGCAGCTCCAGATGCCGTGGTTGAGGTACGAGGAATGGCGCAGACCTTCTCTATATATCTTATCCGGCCAGAGATCAGTGAAGGACTTCGGCAAATTGTTACGCAAATGCAAAAGGACATGGGTCCGCGACGAAGTAGCGTGCCAAAGAAAAAGGAATTGAACATCCTCCGAAGGCTGCCTCCGTGGCTCGCTTACATTCATCTCCAAGGCTCAGACTTCAACGTTGAAGTCGCTGGCTTGGATCCAGCCGTGTCAAAGCATAGCCGCGGCGTCGCGCTACATCTCGAGACGTGGACAGCGGAGTACAAGCAGAGTCGAGACGACGAGAATGAGATGAAGCCGGTAAGAAGACGCGCGCCGAGCAGAACGATCAATCAAAATGAACATTTACTTCGCCCCTCCACACCTTCATCGCCAAGATCTCCTAGGAAGCCGCAGGGCAACCCGACTGATGGGAGACGCCTTGCTGTGCATTTCTATGGACTTGAAGGTCTCGTTATCGAAGAGAATGATCAATCAGAACAGGAACCGACGCTTTCGCTCCCTCGCATGGAGGTTGCTCTCAGTACCTTGTCAGACAAACAGGGCCCAATTTTCCATATTCACTCTTTCAGCCAGAGCCTATTTCTGCGTTATTCGCTCTATAGTCACTATGCACTGGGTATGGCGGTACAGGTTATAAAGCGTTCTTTCGATTGGCGCACTCGAAGTGCGAAGGCCGCGCAGCCAACGTCGCCCAGTTCACCTCATCATCTTGCTGTACCGTCGATTGACGACAAAACTATCGACCCTACAAATGGCTTGAAGCGCGAGATGATCAGTCTCGATGTCAGAGCTCATTTCGTCCAGGTCAAAGCAGATATGCCTGCTGATCCGCCCCTCATGCTCCAGATCTATGGATTGGAAGCAGGCCGACATCGGTGGACTAATCCATTCCTTCGATCACGTCTAGTGCGGCTCTACGCCGAGAACCCCAACGTTAAGCGTGTATGGAGCCGGCTTGTAAGTGTCAAGTCTCTGCGAATGGATTACAGGCAGTCGAAGCGGAGATATGGTCATACGATCACCGACGAGAAATCCTTTGATATTGCAACAGATGCAATACGGATTGCCGTTCCCCATCAATTGGTCCTGCACAAGATTTTTGACAACATCGCCAACGTGACAAAGACCCTCAAGCAAGTGCATCACCGCTTCGACACTGGAAGTGACGAATATATTCTGGACAAGGAACCAGAGGGTCCAAAGCTTGTTCCTAAAATATCTTTACGAAGCCGAGCCGTTCTTTTTGAGCTGGAGGACAGCTCCTTTGAATGGAAGTTAGGAACCATCTATCGGATCGGACTGATGGAGCAGAAGCAAAGACTTGCACGGGAGCATGCTTTCGATTTGAAAGTGAAAAAAATGCAACAGCAAGATGAACAGCGCGGCAACTCACGCTATCGGGCCAAGTCTGCTCATGATGCTCGAGGAAGGGGCAAGTCCAAGAAGAGGGACAAAGAACGCAGGTTTCATCGTCGAAGCAAGAGTGAAGACTCCAGCGACTTAGGCTCGCCAAATCGAGGTCGCCCAGATCACCCTATGCGGTACAATAAGGATGGGTTCAGTGGCCTCAGCGGATCGTGTCAAACCTCTGTCGAAGAAGCTCGCGAGAAGCTAAGTCGTCTCAACGCTCAGACTTGGAAGAAACGCATTGACTTTGCAATGACTACTCAAAACCGCTCCATGAACGATATCCGCTCTATGTTCTGGGGACTAGACGAATTACCCGAAGACATCGAGCAGAAAGAGACTATTCTCGCCATTCCTCAACGACCGGCGCTCATGGCGCTTACCATTAGCGACCTGGATATTGTCATTGACAAACCTTCTTTTCCGATTTCGGAATATCCCCGGTTTCTGCACCGTGTTGGTAAAGGTATGCCACTTGACACGCAGTATGCTCTTCTGATACCAATGCACGTCCAAATACAAATGGGAGAGGCGAAAATCCAACTTCGGGATTATCCATTACCACTATTGCATTTCCCGGCCATAGGCAATATTCAATCATCGCGGCTGCCGAGCGTTTCGATGAAGACCGATTTCGTTATTGCAGAAGAGTTTAGGGATATTGAGTCATCGCGGATAAGCAGGGTGGTCGTCGTACCCAAGGAGCGCACGGCATCGGGAGAGCTTACAGGCGGCTTTGCGGTTGATGTTCGTCGGACTGTTGCACCTGTCAAGACGTATTCTGACATGGCAATCGATATAAACTCGGCATACCCCACTAGAATCACCTGGGGTACCTCGTACCAGCCAGCCATACAGGACATGATGCAGATCATCGAGAACTTCACAAAACCTGCGATAGACCCGTCAGAGAGAGTGGGATTCTGGGACAAGATACGGTTGACCTTCCATTCCCGCATCAACATTGCTTGGAAAGGCGACGGCGATGTCCACCTCATCCTCAAAGGTCAGTGCACTATCAAACTGACCAGCGCTCATATACTAACACGGTCTAGGCTCGCGCGACCCATATATGGTGACTGGCCACGGAGCCGGATTCGTTATGTGCTGGCAGAACGATGTTCAGCTTAGCCTTGCCGAAGATGAGGACCCTAGAAATTTCATGATTGTCACGAGCGGAAGCTATGTCCTCGCTATTCCAGACCTCAGTCATTATGCACGCCATGAAGCTGATCCGGAAGTGGGATCCCGCCCAGAGTCTGCGTCTAGTGTGTCCAGCCGCAAGCAGCTCGCTGTTTTTAAGAAGACGGTAATGAAGTTGAACGGCAACGTCCGATGGGTCGTAGGTCTCGTCTTTGAACGTAACCTCGACGGCGGTGGACGCTCGTTCAACTTCATTCCCCACTATAACGTTTCTCTCAAGAATCCGAAATATGCCAAGCCATCTGATGGAAAGGTAGTTACTGCCCACACCTCCAATGCCATGTTGCTAACCCCTTCTAGGATTACGACGCGTTCCGAGGCTTCCGTAGTCATCACATACATATGTCCATTGCTGTCGCTGCTCCTTATGATCGAGAGTGGTCTGTCGCTAACCTGGAGCCGTCCAAGACTTACAATAGCGTTCATCTTACTCCTCGCTTCTTCACACACTTCTTTAACTGGTGGTCCATGTTCTCCGGTGCGATGTCCTTGCCTGTACGACAGGGCAAGCTCTGGCCTGGGGTTGAGAAATCCAGTAAGAAGTTTGGGAGACATTTGGCGACCATCAAGTACAATATTCTGCTCTCGCCACTATATATGAGCCACATCTATAAGCACAAAGATGCCGAGGACTATGGTGCCGGTGTTGTATCTGCTACAGGACTCAAAGCACGCCTCGACAGCTTCATGTTCGATCTTCACCAGAGGCGCGAAGAGTTCCGAACTCTGGTGCAGGCGCCAAAGAGCCAAGAGGACAGCAAACAGAATCAAACTACTGGCATGCGCATCAATCAAGTGCAATTGGATCTCATTAGGACAGATGTTCGGGCTGTGTCTGCAAGTATCGCAGGAACCGATCATGAAGACGTCGACAATGCGACACCCGAAGATGTCGCAAGCTACAACCAAGAGTCTCTTACCGCCGATTTGTCAAAGTTCACCATACCGGATAATGATTGGGGTTGGGTCGATATGGACGACTTCATTGAACTGGGCTGGATCTTACCTTCCGGACGCCATCCTGAGACGCAAATCTTACCACTTGCTTTCGCGCCTCGCTTCACCTACTTCCGTCAAACCGATCATGCAAATAATATATCGGGAGACAAATACCGGACCAGTGTCTTTGGAAACGAGGCGACCCATCACTGTGTTATGTCCCAACGGAATGATCCGCGACGAGTGCAGTGCCACTTGATCGAACAGCGAATAGAGCGTGTCAAAGAGCAGGTAGCACACAATCAGCGTGCGGTGGGCGACGCGGAATTGAAAACAGTGCGCGACGTTGAAGGCAGCGAAGAGTTGCAAATTCGTCTGGACACGCTTAAAAACCATGCGCAGTTTCTGCAGCGAAAACTAGACTTTCTGTCTTCCATGCATGCAAGCCTGTTAGAGCGACTAGAAACCAACCAACGTAGTGCGGTTCCGGATAGCGGCGAGACAGATGGAGAAGACGAGTATTTTGAAGCACGGGAAGAATATGACCCTACAGACTCGGACACAAAAGGCATGGACTCTGCACCTATTGTGGATTACATCAGTGACTTCAACAACCGGTTCATCATCCACAATATCCACTTGAAATGGAGCAACTCATTGCGGAACATCATACTCCGCTATATACACCAAGTCAGTCAGCGACGTGGCTTCATCTACTACATGTCTCGAAAGGCGGTCAAGTTCATCCTCGACGTTGTCGAAGAACAGAACAAGTCACGTGGATCGTCGACTTCCGATCCAGGAGCCACGCCTATGGCTGGCGACAACGAAGCCGGCTTGAATATTGATGAAACTGTCCAACAGCTACTCCGAGATGGCAGAAAATTCGTCAATGCAGACGATTCGGACGGTAGTGGTGAGGCAGACCCATCACAAGCGAATCAAACCAGCGCCGAGGAGGATGTTGCGGCAGACTACATCCCGCAGAATGCCTACATTGTGCGCCTCATCGCACCGCAAATCCAGCTGCAAAGCGAACGAAACACCAAGGCCGCCGTTCTTGTTACAGCGAAGGGTATGCAGCTTAAGGTTCTCCAAATTATGGACAAAGACCGAGTTATGGATGAGGTTTCAGGCCTTGTCCAACGTCGATTTACAGCTGCTATGGACAGCCTACAAATATTTGTCACGAATGCGAAAACCTTCAGTAACATGGACGACATCCACATGTACTCTGGAAGCTCTTACGGAGCGCCAGTTGGATCAGCTTGGCCTCCATGGGTACCCTTCGAAGTAATGTTTGAATTTCACACAAACCCATACGGATTCCAGCGAGTCGTACAGAGGACTTCCGCCAGCATGCGTTACGACAAACACAATACTCTACGTCTCAAGTACAACGATGACGTTTCCCGTGCCGACTCTGCCTCATCCGCGCAGAACATGGAGAGCAGGATCGATCACCTATGGGTCGACTTCCCTCACGTACGAGCTCTTTGCGATTCTAGGCAATACTATGCGATGTATGTCATCGTGCTAGATCTTTTACTTTACCACGAACCACTAGAGAAAACGCGAAACGAACGTCTTGAAAAGATTATGCTCGCCTCTGACTTTACGGACCTCGCCGGTGCTCCAAATCTGGTCATGGGGCTCCAAGAGCGCATCCGTCAACTAGAGGAGATCAAGACCGTCTTCCAGATCAACGAAAAGTATCTCGACAAGCAAGGTTGGGAAGACCGCGTTGAGGTTGAGAAAGATATAGCTGTCTACGAGGATGAGCTGTTCTTCGTCATGAAAGCTATTACTACTGCGCAGCGCAAGCAAGATGATCGGTCACAAGCCAAGCAATCGACCGGTTTACTACGATGGTACATCTCCGCCTCAGAGATCGTGTGGCACCTGCTCCGTGAGGGGCAGGAGTCTTTAGCCGAGTTCCAATTGAAGAACGTGCTGTTCGATCGCACCGACAACAACGATGGCTCGAATTTCAACATGATGGAGATTGAACAGGTTCGTGGCCTGAATTTATTGCCCAACGCACTCTACCCTGAGATGTTTTCACCGTATCTGGAGAACAACAAAACCTTGCCTGCCAACGCGAAGTGCCTCAAGGTACAATTTGTTATGCTCGAACCCATTGCGGGAATCCCGGTCATGGAGCATTTCCAAGTCAATCTGTATCCGCTCAAAGTGCAGTTAGAGTGGGAAATTGGGAAGAAGTTGTTCGAGTATGTCTTTCCTGCCATGAAGAACAAAGATCAGAATGGCAACTTCTCGCCCTTCCTAATCAAGCACACCTTGCCGACTCAAGATGAAGAGGATGAGGATGGAAACAGTATCATCTCGGGCACCATGAGCAGTGCAACTGCCTCATTCACACAAGAAGAAGCTGCAGTAAATGCTCTCAAGCAACGACTCACGCCTACCTTGCAGCTGCCGGATCCGATGCAGAAGGCCGAGATCAAAAAGAAGAGCCCAGAGAAGAAGCCAAGCGCTCATTATTTCCGCTTCTTCCGAGACAATCCATCTCGCAGCGGAACAGAACTTCGTAGGACACTGCATCCAAAGGCTGCGCTGGCGGCTTTGAACAGTCCGTCTCCCTTACCATCCAGGCCAGGCTCGATTCGATCGGCCTCGAATACTTCAGGAGCAATGACGCCAAATGAGTCTGCAGGACCCACGAAACGGTTCACGCTCTACCGCACAGGGACAGGAATGAGTGAGAAGCGGGCAAACAAAAAGGAGGCGAGAAGCGATGATCTTACGGAGATGGTGACACGCGCAAGCAATTATATGACGCTCGCCTATGTCAAGATTCCATCCATGGTCCTCTGCCTCTCATACAAGGGCAAGGGCCAGCGTAATTTCGAAGACGTGCACGACCTGGTCTTCAGAATGCCGACTCTCGAGTACCGCAACAAAACGTGGTCAAACCTTGATCTTGCACTCCAGCTCAAAAAGGATGTCATCCGCGCCCTCATTTCTCACGCCGGAGCGATTGTTGGCAATAAATTCTCCCACCACCGTCCAACAAAACACACTCAATCGAGGCTTCGGCAGATAGCAAATAGCAGCACCATGCTCAATGCCTCGCCCGACCTCTCCGGCACAGATTCGAATAGCATGCGGGACCACTCGCCCGGAGGCTCCGACATCTCAGGAGAAGATCGCATACCCCGGCGCAGTTTCGCTTCCGGCCGCCAGGGCAGCATGGTCAGCACTGTGTCCGAAGAATCATCCATTCACTCTGCCTCGAACCCCTCTTCCAATCGTCCCACTACCGACTCCCGATCCACGCACGGCAGCATTATGGTTGGCAACAATTGGGGCCGTCTCGACAATAGCGGCCTCGGCATTGTGGATGATGTGGAAGACGGACGTGCGTTTGCGGACGAGCTCTCTAGAGTGGATAATACCGAGCCTGTGCACGCGAATCTTATTCATAGCTTGAGCAAACATTTGACCAGCGTGGCGCCCTTTGCGGGTCATGCGAAGGGCAGAGATCGAGCCGCGAGCTGGGGAACGAGCATGAGGGAGGGGAGCGTCGTGGGGGACGAGGAGAGTGACGGGTACGTAATCTCCGACAACGATATATCTCACGCAATACTGACTTCTCACAGCCCGAAGAAGAAAGCAAAGGCCTTGGGCAAAAAGCTCCTCGGCCGCGGCAGTTAACAGCTGCTTTTCCTGCACTCGCAAACTTTTCTTATTATTGTTGTTGATACTACATTATGCATCTCCCGGCGTTCACTCAAGAGCTTCAGTTTCATTTGTATATACTTGTCATCCCCTTTGAAGTGGGTCTGCTCTGTAATGTAGCATAGCATGGCGGCATTTGTGAGCGAGATTGTGCGATATTGCTCGCACCTTGGCGTTACTGGGTTGATAACTTTGGCCTGGGTTGTCTGTCTAGCGGATTGTTGCGGATACATTGATATAGGTTTAAGTTGTTGAAGAACTCGCCATAATATCCAAATCTTCGACTCCCGCATCGACCTATCGAAACAAGCCGCAATCATTCCCTTAATTCTCAATCTTCTGTCTTACACGTCCAATATCTTGCGAACGGTGTCGAACATGCTGTCTTCTCGCTCGTCACCTCTTTGCACTACCTGTAGCAGCAGATCTTTGACCTCTTCCCAATCCTTCTCCTCGGTCAAAGCCAATTCCTCCTCAGCGAGTCCACCAATTTCACCCCACAACTGTTCCAGATTCGTAACGTCGCTCCATAATTTCATAAACCTCCACAACTTCTCAGCCCCTATTCCAGAAGGCTCTCCGCTCTCATCGCAACACTCTAAGCACAATGTATATATCTCATAACAAAAATTGGTGACATCGTCCTCTCGAGTGCCCATCCGGCCCAGGTGCTCGGCCTCAGGCACAAACACAGCAGTCCCGAAGTCCACCAGTGTAACCTTGGGCGGACCAACACTATCAGCAGAAGGATAACTAATGGTAAAGTTACTCTGCCCAACATCTAAATGCGCAATCGGTGGCTCGCACTCTCTATGCAGAAACCAAAAAGCATCATACAACTGCGTGACAACGAGCCATAGCACAGCTTTCGGAAGCGGCCCAGGAAGTTCTTCACATAGAGTGCGGATGTTACAGCATATGGGCGTCGTAGACATGACGAGCCACTTGGGTGGTGATAACAATGTGCGCTCGTAGTCTCGCAGTTGGATACAGTGCTTTCCACCCTTGTGCCGGTTGGATTGTGTTCGTACAGCGTTGAGCACGCGGACTTCGCTGCTGAGAGAACCTGTGTATGAGACTTTTATAGCGACGACTTGGGAGAGGAGGGCTGTGGTGGCTTGCTCGACTTGTGCTCCGTTGTCGAGAGCGTTTTGGGCGGAGGAGATTACGGGATTCGGGAGGCATATGAAGACTTGGGCGTGGGTTCCTTGGCCGGCTCGGCGGAGTGGGATGTAGCCTTTTGGTATCATTGGTAGGTTATTGTGGGACATGGTGGTTTGACACTGGTTTGAGGTTGATTTGAGTGTGATATGACTATGAACTGGGTGTCCATCAAGTGGTACTCTGGACTTAAATAGGCACGTGGAGTTGGAAGCAGTGAAAGGGATGAATATCTCACACGGCATTGTGAGGATACGGCTGGGTGATGTGGAAAGGAGGACTTGGGGGAATCACGAGCGTTGAGCCTAGTACAAAGCACGAAGAAGAGCCGCTTAGTGAAAGTACAATGCGGAATCGAAGTCATATACTACTGCTCTTGGGATATCTTCATTACGTACACTATGTGCTTATTTATGCAATGCGAATATGCTGCACGTAGGGAAGATATCAGGGGGGTATCAGGAAGTCACGACATTCACTATCCTTCAAGCATTATAGCCTTCATTACTTGATTCGATAGCGTCAGAATAGCCACAATCTTCTATCGCATCCCCTGGGACTTCGCTTTAGTCACACCCATAACACCATCCTACATCTGTTTCTTCGATTATAGGGTGATCGTAGTTAGAATATGATTAGCACAGGTACCAAACTGCTCCAACAGCTTTAATAGCATGACAGGCTCAATATCAGTGCCACGTCCAAGGCCCTGTCCTCGATTAAGCAAGCCTTGATGGACTGATTACTCATATTTTTACTCTACGTTAACCAACTTTACTTGTTAAATCATGTAGTCGAGGAACGGCAGCATATCATCAAATTATTCTTGGAGGAGGTTGATTGGGGCATCTATAGCTCCCTCAACTTTATGTGGATCTATATCGAGCCGAAAATTGTCAATTGCGATCGCGAAAGGCCACTGTAGGCCTTGTGCAGAAATTAGAATGCCTCACGTAGTTGCGTGAAGATGGGCCACTGGAAGTCCACCAGCAATGGATGAAAGTAACCTCTCAGCTCACTCAGATTAGTATAGAACGGAAGGATTAACATAACCACCTGCTTAGCATATACCCTTACAAAAGTCACAGGGGATGCGAATTAAGGACGCACTACGTCTCTTTACCCTTTTTCTTACTGAAGGTGGGTTCGTGGGTCAATTCTGTACGCACGGCGAGCCTGGTGATCGGCTTTGTTTGCTTCATGGGGCAAGCTTCTTTTCATCCTCCGTAACGCTGGACTAAGGCATAACGAGGGACAAGACCACGTCTCTGCAGTTGGTTTTACCACTGACAGTTTTCAGCTCATTGGCGGTGAAGGCGTGGCTTACGAACGTGCCGATGGGCAGGGGCATGACTTTGCTGAGAAAAAGACTTATCCGGATCATGATGTCTGTCTTGTGTAGGACGTCTAACGTGCATCCACTCTGAGCGGAACAACTGATATGACGGAACAAAGCATAAGTACTTAGAATCCGAAGCAATGAGATACCTACAGACGTCGTGCTTAACGTAGGTGTCAGAAAGAATCATTGCATATGTAAGTAGTAATGCAGAATAGGACGGCTTTGAAACATGCCTTGGTGACTATTAGCTATCGCTTCTGTCCCTCCACTTCTCTAACAAATCCGCTCTGAAAGTCATGTCCATTATGGCCGTGCCGAACTCGTCGATATCCGCAGGTTCCGCGTTGTCAAAGAGCCTCGCGCACTCGAAACGCTGCAAGAACGCTACATCCCACCCCGAGCACTGCTTTTCCCACTCGGTGGCGCTCGCTGCATCCCAAAGGCCGCTGCGGTTCGTGTACATGATGCCGCCGGGGCAGGCTGACCAGCGCCGCTGCAGAGCGGAGAAGACGGCGGAGAGGCTGACGGCGACGAGCCAGGTGCGGCGGATGCTCTCCGACAGGATCCACAGGTACCACTGTTGCTGCGAGTAGGTGGACGGCCTTGGCAGACAGCCGACAAGATGCGTGGCAGCGGCGTGGGTGTTTGACAATGCCTTTCCGGCGGAGTGAAAGAGCTTACCGGCCCAGCTATCCTGGACGGCCATGTGGCCTTCGGCGACGTGGCGGGCGCGGATGTCGCCATCGAAGAGGCCGATGATCTGGTAGACCATGAGCGCGTGCAGCCTTGTTAGCTGCGCAAACAGGTCAACATCTTGCTCCCCTCTGTCGGCCCACTTCTCCGCGCCAACCTTGTCCAGAACAGCCCCATTCTCCCGGAGTAAATCGTTCGACCTGTCCTCTATAATTTGGAGGACGGTGTCCGCGTTTGCGGGTGTCCGGTGGACATAGCTCGCCAGCGTGGCATACGCGACCTGCACGCACGCCGGGAAGTTCGCCCTGTACAGACGGGAATGGATAAAAGGGTTGCTGCCAGTGGTGACCCAGCGCTCGAACCAAGACTGCAGCACCGCCACGTATGTCTTCATCGTTGCTTTGCCAATTGGCATAGCAGCCGAGCTTTCCACTCTATGGGATATCCTCCACGTGTCAAGCGCAAGGAACCAGTCTGTCCTGGTCGCCGGCTCACTGGGCGTGTGTATGAGAGACGGTGGAGTAGCAAAGTCACTGTCCATGAGTGGGAATGCCAGGTCCAACATAAGGTCGTCTGAAATGATCAGGTTTGCGGTGTGGGAGGATGTGTTGCCCGCAACCTCAGCGAGCAGTCCATCCTCCACTCTCGAGACCGAGCCTTTCAACGCATCTGACAGCAATGGCCGAGACGAGGAAGCTGCTCTGCTTCTCGATGGCGGATAGACGCAGGATGTGCCCCTATCCACGCATCGTGTGCAAGACGGCATCTGTCGACCGCACTTCCGCTTCGACCTTGCGCAGGCGCTGCAGGCGTTTGATTCCGCATACGTCGGCATTATCGGAGGACAAATCCCTTTGGGGTCTTTTTCGGGAGCAGAAATGGCTTGATCTTGTCTGCGGAAGTCAAGGGAATACTGTGGTCGCGCATTTGTCATCAGCTGGGGGCATGTTCATTGGGCAATCACCCGCACGCTAGTCCGCATGGCGGAAGCCTAGTCCGCAATATAAAACACCTCCATTTCTAGGGGATCAAGATCACATTCGGAATGCATTGTGTTTAAGAGACTGCGGCGGACCAGGACCCACCGACATGTAATAAAGCGGACCCGAACTTGTGCGCGGGCTAGCTCTAGGGATGCAGCACAGAGGCTGTGAGGTGGCTCTAGGTATACAAATATAAGAAGACTACAACGCAGACTTATAATCCATATTATAATTCACTACTCTGCCTTGCATCCCATATTGAGTTGAAATCACTTGAGATGTCCGTGTACGTTATTACCGGTGTGTCGAAGGGAATCGGGGTGAGTCTGCCTGACGCTATGTTACCCATTGCTTTTGCTTAGTCTAGCCTAGTTCGAGTTCCTCAAGCAGATCTCAGAGGACTCGAAGAACCTGGTCGTCGGTCTGGTCCGCGACAAGGCTACAACCGAGAAGAAGGTGGCTGCAGAGCTGGGCGACCGTTCCAATGTCCACATCCTCCATGCAGACCTCACCAGCCACGCCAGCCTGAAGCAAGCCGCTGCCGACACTGCCAAGATTGTTGGCGAGCGTGGCATCGACTACCTGGTTGCCAACGGAGCTTTTCCGTCCCTTTTTGACGCCTATGATCCCATCGGCGCATTGTAAGTCTACCTCCCTCTGGCTACTGTCCGGGCTGGTCAGTGGCTAACGCTGTGTGTCCCAAAGGGCCGACAAGGTGGAGGAGCTGGAGGCTGTTTCATCGAAGCTATTCCAGACCAATGTCGTCGGCAACATCCACCTCTTCAATCTCTTCCTCCCTCTTGTCATGAAGGGCAAGGTTAAGAAGGTCATCGCTATTTCCAGCGGTCATGCCGATCTCGACTTGATCAACGATCTCGAGATTGAGACAAGTGCCTTGTACTCTGCCTCTAAGGCGGCTATGAATGTTATTGTGGCAAAGTTCAATGCGCAATACAAGAAAGATGGTGTGCTCTTCGTGAGTATCAGCCCGGGAGTGGTAGAGGTGGGCCACTTTGTGAATGGTACGTAACCCTCTCTTTAAGATGAAACACGTGGATATTGTACTAATGCAAACCCACAGCCACTCCAGAACAGATACAAGGCTTGACGGGATTCATGGGCAAGCTTTCAACCTATGCCCCTGACTTCAAGGGCCCAGTCCCTCCAGACGAAGCTATCCGAGTTATCAGGTCGACCTGGGAGAAGATAAGCATCGATAGTGGGTATGGTGGTGCATTTATCTCGCATTTGGGGAATAAGCAGTGGTTGTAGGCCTAAGGTCCCGATCCATTACACCAGATATACCCATTGATGTAAGTATATAAGCTACACTTATATCCACTTACACTCAAATTGGACCTTATTATATGTTAATAAACTCAATCTGACATGTCCATTGACGTAGTTGATGTAACTAGGTGTACTAAGGTCCGATTTGCAACCCTATGTAAGTACGCCCAGACTTCCCGAAGGGTTATAGAGTAAGACGCTGCTATTATCACCACTGCCACCACTCCCACCACTCCCACGCTTAATAAGCAAGGGGAGACGCGTATGATCTGAGAGGCCCATGGCAGGGGGACCTTAGCACCTTGCAATATTTCCGCATACTACGAGCCGTCACTTTCGATATAGTTATTCCTAGCGGTACCACTAAAATATGCATTAATCTCTCGTGGTCCTGATTTAACTTGTCAATGCAGCAAGTGTCAACCCAGAAATACTACTGGTCATCGCGTATGGCTTGTTGTGCCCAGAATCGAAGCTTGTTGTAGCCACTCTTGGTTTTGCTAGTACTATCATTCTCTTGATTTTTCACCCAAATGTGCGACAGTATTGCCTAAGGAGGGATTGTGTTATTACCGATAAAGCCTTTTGTCAGGCTGAACTCGGCTGCGTTATTGCACTGCATGGCCTGTCAACGAGGCAATGCTCATTCATTGATATGGCCTACCCTACCTCGTCAACATCCATAAGGATACTAGGCTCAACTTTAAGATTGCTGTATTCGTTCAAGAGTCTCACCATATGGGTCGATACGGGAGCTCCTATCTGCGCATAGTGTGGTGTTTGCTGAAAATCCGCACGATGAAGTCGAAACTCTTCAAGGGCAATCAGCTTGATATCATCATTTTAGGGGCTGACGTGACTCACACACTGACGGACAGCGCAGAGGGCAGTCGTTCCTTGGCCGCACTTGTTGGAATCGTTGACCACACATTCGGACAGTTCTATGGATCGATGCGGCATCAGGAGAAAGATAAGGAGGTAAGCCATCCTAAGTCCTGGCTGACGGAGCGATGACTAACACTTCCAGATCATTGACGATATTTACTCAATGACCATACAGCGACTTGAGGCCTTCTACAACCACTCTGAAGGTGAAGCTCGTAGGCCAAGAAACCGAATCCAAACGCAAATAATCTATTACCGCCACGGCGTCGACAACGGACAATACTACGCCGTTCGAAAAGAAGAAGTGCAAGAGATCAAGAGAGGCTGGATTGATTTTGTCAATTCACATTAAAGAGGTTTACCAATAGGTATCCCGCAGAGCCAAAGGTCACTGCTGTAGTTGTCACGAAGCGCCATCACACTCGCTTTTACCCCCTGGAGGTACCTGGAACGGAGTCAAGGGAGAATCACAACTACAAGCAGGGAACTCGTGTTGACTCTGGGATAACGCATACAACATTCTTCGACTTCTTCCTCCAATCACACAGCCAGGACCGGGCACCGCAAAGCCAGCCTACTACATCGTAATCGAGAACGGCTTGAACTTCGGCGCGAATGAACTGCAGTACTTCACAAATTGGCGTTGCTACAAGTACGTCCGCGCGACCTTGCCGGTTGGATACGCGCCACAATGTACTACGCCGACCGCCTTTGCGACAGAGCTCGCTGTTACTTCTCGGACCACTTAAAGCCTTTGAAGAATGAGCTCGAGGTAGCAAAAGAAACAAAGAAAGAGCTAGATGCAGGCCAAAGGGGCATCGAGCTTTGGGAGGAGAGGTACAACGACAATAGCGGTAATGACCATAAACCTTGGAACAAGAAGCTGAATGACACAAATTTCTGGATGTAAGTGGCGTTATCGACGGGAGCTGAGAGAAAGGAGTGATGAGTTGATGAATCTCATTGGTGTTTCTTTTTGTATTTCGCTTGCTCTTACTGTTTCTGTATTCTCATGTTGACTTTGCTCTTGCGCGTTAGATAGATCGTCATCCTACTTTTTTCTAGGTTGTGTCTCTCCACCCTACTTTAGTTCCTTTCAAGACGGGGATATAAGGCGTGCCATGCAAACAGATCAATGACTTTAATTCATTAGTGGCGAGAATATCACATAATTCTGTTGCCAGACCTCGCTATCATAACTACCCTCGACTGTACGACTGGAACTGTTGTTGGTTGACGGTGGCATTACCAAAAGAAGCACTCAAACGAGATGCCCCACTAGACAGTAGTGTTGTTGAATGCAATATGTAGGTGTCCTCGAACGAGGTAGCCTTGCGATGGCGACCGCTGCGCCTCGTTAAACGTACACGCTGCCGGACATGAACTTCGCCCAATTCGGCTAGCGTCATTCGCTGACTAAGGTCATCTTTGCCCCATTCGTGACGTTGAATGGGGCTGGGATGTCTGGGCGAGTGAACAGGGCTCATCAGCATTTAATTTCCCCGTCGCCCACCTCACAACAAGCTTGCCGCCGCGCCCAGAGCTTTTATCCATCGCTTCCTTGAATTGTATCGCTAGCCGCGGTCGGTGAACGAAATCAGCACGCATTGCGCTCTGTCAGCGCACGTTTCCGTAGCTTCCGCATCTGCCTACCAGCTCCACTGCGGCATCTCGAGACCATTTTTCGATCGCTATAAATCCACTCCGCGAAACACCCGCCATGTCGCAAAACTACCAGCAGTACGGCGGAAACCCGTATGGCCAGGCTGAGGCAGGCTACGGCCAGTCAAACCCATATGGAGGCAGCGGCTATGGGCAGTCCAACCCCTATGGTGGAGGAGTAAGCAGCTGCAACTGCGTGACTTGAGTGACAACAACTGATGCGACGAGCAGTACGACGATCAATTAAACGCACCCGCTCAGCTACAGCACGGTGATTCGAACTATTCGCAACCATCGCAATACTCGCAAGCTGGCGGTCTAACCCAACCCAACACAAACACACAAAATGTACCACCCACAGAGACAGGCCAATATGGGCAACCGCAGCATGGCGCCAAACCTTTGACCCAGCAAGACTTCTTGTCGCGCATTGACGGCACAAAACAGAGAATCAACCAGCTTACATCTGACATTCAAGCCATCTCCAACGTCCACCAGCGGATGCTGTCATCGCCTGACAATCGGTCCTCTGCGGAGCTCGAGAGCATCGTTTCCCAAACACAGATCAGAAATACACAGATCAAAGACGAGATCAAGTTCTTGGAGAAGGATGCGGCCCGGGAGCCGAACAACTCGTTCAAGAGGACGCAGGTTGAGGCGCTTAAGCGGACTTTCAAGAGCCAGCTTGAGGACTTCCAGAGAGAAGAGGCGGACTACTCGAAGAGGTACCGTGAGGCGATTGGCCGGCAGTATCGCATCATCAACCCAGAGGCTTCCGACGCGGAAGTGCAGGAGGCGCAAAATGCTGATTGGGGTGAGGAGGGTATTTTCACACAGGCTGTAAGTACTACTTTTGACAGAGGTGCCAACAAGGTGTTCGCGTTCGTGCAACTGAGTGCTCGAATATCTACATGAGGATATGCTTCAACAGCCAACCCTGAGGCGTTCGGGACGAAGTCGTTGCGCGCGGCATTCCAGTGAATCGTTACTGACGTGTTTCACAGCTCAAGAGCAACCGTAGCGGACAAGCTTCTAGTGTTCTCGGCGCCGTTCGCGCTCGCCACAATGATATCCAGCGTATCGAGAAGACCATGTCCGAGCTCGCGCTGCTCTTCCAGCAACTCAATGAGCAGGTTGTCTACCAGGAGGCACAAGTCACACAGGTTGAGAACCAGACGGTGCAGGTGAACGACGATGCAAAGCACGCCAACCAACAATTGGACGAGGGCATCAAGTCTGCCAGGCGCGCGAGGAAGCTGAAGTGGTGGACGCTGATTGTTGTTCTCCTGATTATTGCGATCCTTGCCTTGGTTCTAGGCATATACTTCGGTACTGGCCAGCAGAACAAATAATAGAGTAACAACTAAAATGGTACTTTATCATCAAGTCAGTCGAAGGGTTGGGCTGGAAAGGAGGCATTTGGTGAGCATGTAAAGGCCATATGTGCTGTGTTGGCGGGGGGGAGGGGGAATGTTTTCTTGGCTGAGTCGTGTTTCACGGGGAAGATGGGGGTATTTTGCTCCGTCTTCAAATCTAATTTAAGACTGCGGATAACCCGCAACGCGTGTGTATAGCGGGGAGTGGACAGGAGTAATAGCGCTAATAATGTATACGGATGGCAAAACAGGTGAAAACCTTGCTCCCAACAAGCCAAGTATCAACTAAAGCCTCAATCTGTCGTTTGCCTCTCATATGCACTGGCACATCTGCCCATTGCGGAACCCGTATTGTCGAGCCGACTATTTCGGTTGCACACCTCGCCTCCACATGGTCGCGGTTTGCAAGGAGAGCGCAAAACCAGGATTGCAGGTCCAATAGCCTATCCAATGCCGTCATAGTCCAATCTCAGGGGACCCGCAGTATCACCACCCTGGCCCACATAAAGTCGCACAAACAGGAATCCTTTGATACGGATCATCGTGCGCTGTTGCAAAGAACTCGACGATTGACGGTGGACCCGCGTTTCAAAAGCTGAACAAAGAAGCACGATCGCCGCGCAGACCCGCTTCTTCTTGGGCCTCTCGGCCAGGGCTTGTTGGGGCCTGCGGCTTGGTTGGCGTTGGCTTGGGTGCGCTTGTCTCAGGGGCTGGGCATGCTTGTCTGCATTGGCCAATGGCAGCCGGCAGGCGCAATATGACGGACGGCGCATTCCACCACCCATACATAGGAGCGCGCCCCTTCCCAGCTTGTTTTTGCCCTCCTCGAACGACCTTTCTTGCACTCGTCTTTCTGCGTGCGTCTTTACACCTTCCCGTAGGTTTTTCTAATCGCAACTTCATACACTCGTTTACCAGGCATCGCGCCTACTTCTCACCTTCCCCGACTGTCGCTTTGACAACATCTCTTCTGCTTTAATAAGCTGTCCTCTCGCACACGACCCGCTCCCCCGTAATTATCCTCACCCATACACCCATCATCATGAAGATCTTCGCCATTGCAGCCGCTCTTGCGGTATCCGCTGCTGCGTCCCCCACCACTGCTGTCCAAAAGCGAGCCATTACCCCAATCACTGTCAAGGGAAACGGTGCGTTACTCGTATACTTCAGCTAAAGCGAAAGGCCTTTCATTGACAACTCTGCAGCTTTCTTTGCTGGCAACGAGCGTTTCTACATCCGCGGTGTCGACTACCAGCCGGGTGGCTCGTCTGATGCGAAGGATCCCATTTCCGATGCTGCAGGCTGCAAGCGTGACATTGCCAAGTTCAAGGAGCTTGGAATCAACACTGTCCGCGTATACACCATCGACAACAGTGCCAAACACGACGAGTGCATGAACGCCCTCGCAGATGCTGGCATCTACCTGGCCCTGGACATCAACACCCCGAAATACTCCATCAACCGAGCTGATCCCCAAAAGTCGTACAACAAGGTTTACCTCCAGAGCATCTTTGCCACAGTCGAGCTGTTTGCCCAGTACGATAATACGCTGCTCTTCTTCTCCGCCAACGAGGTCATCAACGATGATGGGACTACCAATACTGCCCCCTATGTCAAGGCCGTCACCCGTGACATCAAGTCGTACATCAACGCTCGCGGTCTTCGCAAGATCCCTGTCGGTTACTCTGCCGCTGACGTTGAGTCCAACCGCTACGAGATGGCTGCGTACATGAACTGTGGTGATGATGCAATCCGCAGCGACTTCTTCGCCTTCAACGACTATTCGTGGTGCGATCCGTCCTCCTACACCACCTCCGGCTGGGACCAGAAGGTAGCCAAATTCAAGGACTACAGCATTCCTATCTTGTAAGTCATACCTGGGATTACTGTGGACTGATCGAACCTGACCAAATGCAGCCTTTCCGAGTACGGTTGCAACAAGAACGAGCGCAAGTTCGAGGAGGTCAAGAGCCTCTACGGCACCGATATGACCGGCGTTTACTCCGGCGGTCTGGTTTACGAATACTCGCAAGAAGATTCCAACTACGGCTTGGTCGAGCTCAACGGCGACAGTGTTACCGAGCGTTCTGACTTTACCGCCCTCAAGAGTGCATTTTCTGGCACGAAGAACCCCAGTGGTGATGGTGGCTACAAGTCCAGCGGCGAGGCTTCCGACTGCCCGTCCGAATCCAAGACCTGGAACGTTACCATGGCTGCCGACAAGCTTCCCGCTCTCCCTGAAGGCGCCGATGAGTGGTTCAAAAATGGTGCCGGTGATGGCCCTGGCCTCAAGGGTGACGGCAGCCAGAGTTCTGGATCTGACGAGGTCCAACTTGCTGATGCTGCGTCTGGTGCAGTCACTTCGGGAGGCGCAAGCCCAAGCGCCAGCAAGGGTGCGGCCGCATCTCTCCGCGTCGGCGAGTTTTCCATGGCCCCTTATGTCTGCGGCGCCGTTGTTCTCATCTCTTCGCTCTTTGGTGGAGCTCTTGTCTTGTAAGATGGAGAGCGATATGGCGATTTTGTGACAGTATCAGTTGGAGGATAATGCAACGACCCAGTGCGGGCAACGTTTTCTGGGAAGGTCGTATAATAGAGACTTTTTCTTTCGGAGTTGTCGGCTCATAATCAAATAGCTGGCCTGGCGTGATTCACTACTTTCAAGTATTTCATGATTCTTGTACGTATATAACAACAAATACAAAACACAGTAAACTTCAAATCTCTAAGCAGAGGACAACCAGTGAAGTCAGCAGTTTAATCATACCAGCATGATTCATGTTTCGGCTTGAAGTGCGCTTATCGATAAGCCCTATCGTGTTTTTGACAACGCCGACTTTCATACCTCCCACGTTTTTTGTGTTCTCTAGCTTTCGTTCGTGATACCCAATCTCTTCTTTCTCTATTTCTTTCCCCATGCCTCGTGATCCCTTAATCGGCCTTGTAGGCAAGCCTTCGTCAGGGAAGTCTACAACATTGAATAGGTGCGCTTCTGCCCCTCCATGACTCTCTGAGCATTCCTAAGATAAACCTATTGGCAGCTTAACAGATGCCACATCTAAAGTCGGTCCGTAACCCAAGATTGAGATCTGAGAAAATGATCAAGGCTGATAGCAGGCAGGTAACTTTCCGTAAGTTGACCCCCTCGAGCTCTCCTCTACACCCCACCATGCGCACAGTGTCTCCCAATCGTACCACCTACAGCCCTACCTTCCTTAACCATGATATCCCAGAGTGTCTAATTGGATCAAATCAGGTTCACAACCATTGATCCCCAACGCGCAATTGGCTACCTACAAATATCATGCGCCTGCGCACGCGCCGGCGTCTCGGACCGATGCAAACCCAACTACGGCTCATGCGTTGACGGCCGACGGTCAGTACCTATCGAGTTACTAGATGTAGCGGGATTGGTACCAGGGGCGCATATGGGCAAGGGCCTAGGAAACAGATTCTTGGACGATCTGAGGCACGCGGATGCGCTGGTGCACGTTGTAGACGTGAGCGGAACAACCGATGCCGAGGGCAAAGCAACAAGAGGCTACGACCCATCGCAAGACATAGTCTGGTTACGCAGCGAGATTGTCCGGTGGATACAAGGCAATCTGATGGAGAAATGGGGGTCCATCAAGCGACGCCACGTCGCCGTCAAAGCAACAGCCGTCGAAACGCTACAAAACCAGTTCTCAGGCTACGGGTCCACCACCTCCGTCGTAGCGCGCTGTTTAGACAGACTGGGCCTCAAGGAACCACTGCAAGACTGGACAGACGAAACCATTGAGAAAGTCGTCAACGCCTTTACAGACGAGAAGTTCCCCACTGTCATCGCGCTGAATAAAATCGACCACCCCGACGCAGACAAGAACATTGCGAAAATCGCAAAGATGCAGGATCCAAAGAGCATTGTGCTAGCCAGCGCTATCAGCGAGGTGTTTCTAAGAAAACTGGCCAAACAGGGGTTCGTCAAGTACACCGAGGGCAGCGAATTCGTCGACACGAGAGAAGACCTGATCGAGCAAGGAGACCCAGACGGAGGCGGCTTGAAAGAACTCGATGAGAAACTCAAGACGCGGATCGAGAATCTCAAGGATATGGTTCTGTATCGCTTTGGTAGCACAGGTGTTGTCCAAGTGCTATCGCGAGCAGCGGAGTTGTTGGGACTGGTGCCTGTGTTTCCGGTTAGGAATATACATACGTATACGAGTGGGAGCGCGAGTTCGACGGCCGTGTTTAGAGATTGTGTGTTGGTGAAGAAGGGGAGTACTGTGGGGGATGTGTATAGGAAGGTTATGGGGGACGCGCCGTTGGCGTACGTGGAGACGGAAGGGGGGAGGAGAGTAGCGGAGGATGATGTTGTGGTTGTAGGGAAGAATGACGTGAGTAACTTGCGGTTGATGCGTGGAACAATGTAAGACCTAGGCTAACGATATGCAGATTTTGTCGTTCAAGGTTGGACGGGCATAGAAGCAATTGAACATTTCGAAAATTTCAATCACAAGTTCAAGCATTGCTCTTCTAGCAACCACTTACTCAGCGCTACGAACAGGCATTCTCTCCACCGCCCTAATCCACCTCCTCCGTCTCCACTCGCCCTTCCGACTTGGTGCATGGCTCTCCCACGTTCTCCTCAACACCTCCTTCTCCTGATCCCCAATATCCTTACTCCCCTTCGAGTTACCCACCTTCTTCTTCTGCTTCTCCCTTTTCCTGTCTTTCTCCCCTTCACTCTCAAGAACCTCGTAGTGCAAATCGGTAACCCACCTCTCCCCTTCAATCTCCACTTCCACACCCGTCACGCACCGATCTTCTACCCACTCCCTACTCAGCAGATCGAGCGTCCATTTCTTATCGCTCCAGCGCCAGCCGCGTGGGGGCAGCACATCTTCGAAAAACGGGGTGCCTTTAGGTCTATCGCCCGATATGCGCGCGGGCGAAAGCGGAGCATAAGGCGAAGGCGAGAAGATGAAGCCCTCGTATTCGCCTTGCGTATCATGCAGAGCGCGATGCTGGAGTTCGAATATTTCTACTTCGCGCGTTTCCTGGCTTGTTTCGAGTTCAATGTCTGCTTTCGAGAGGGTGAAGAGCATTGAGCGGCCTTCGTTTTCTTTGTCGGAGACGAATTTCTCGGTTTCAGGCGTTGATAGGAGGTCTTGGATGGTTGGGTGTCCGAGCGCGGTGAGGGTGTAGCCTAGGATGAGGAATATAAGACGCCAGGGTAAGAGGTGTGCGGTGATGAATAAAGAGCAAGAGACAATCAAGAGGATAAGGTAGATCATTGAACTAAGGTTTTCGTTTGAGAAGTTTGTAAGCGGTGTGAGAAGGGAGAGGACTGCGTCGTGGGCGCGGGAGAAGTCTTCCATGCAGTTCTGTAGGTCGCGCATGTTGCGGAAGAAATCTTTTGAGAATTCTGGCGCCGGCTTGATCGTCCTTGCATCTGCTAGCGGTGGCCCACCAAGACTGCTTCTATATCCGTCTACGGTACCCTCGGGCTCGGGATGGCGAGTTAGATACGCAGGCACCATGACGAAGAACATGCCACTCGCCAGCGGCAGTACTGGTAGGAGATACGGATCTACGCATACGAAGGTCCAGACTAGCAGGAAGGAGAGCGTTTGGGTAGGCTGTTTCCAGGTAAAGAGGCGGATGAGGCGGTTTTGGAAGATGAAAGCTACACCTATGCGGGCGTTGAAGCGGCGGAAGTTAGAGGACATGGTGGGGATAGAGAAGTTGGGACGGGCGACGTAGGTCCGGCTGCGGCGGTCCTTGATGCGGGGTGTATTAGGGTCATCTTCTGAAGGGGATGTATCAGATAGATCCTCGCCGGGGAGGACCTGTGATAGGAGTCTATTGGTGTAGGTTAGCTTCCTGCTATTGCTACGTGTGGATGTAATTCGACATGTGACTTCTTCTTTAGAGGTGAAATGAATGCAGCCAAACTTACAAGTTGAACATCTTGTCACCCATTCTATTCCCAGGTTCACGGCTCATGTTATCGCCCAGCGACTCTAACTTGTCTTTGAGCTTGCTTGCCGAAACGCGATGTGAGGTACCATTGCCAGTATTGGGTGTGCGTATACCCGACGCAGTTGGCGTTCCTTCGTCTGCTGGATGTATCTGAACAACTGGGATGGGCGTGTCGCGATTTGCGATTGAGTCTGGTCCACCAGAGCTCATGGTGGCGCTCCGCTTTAGGGTCCCGTTGCCTTCCTTGTACTTTCTAGTTCGAGGATGCCAAAATAAAAATGGTTTAGTAACTCATATGATTTGACGGACAATGCTACAACGTGAAGGCCTTCGGGATATCGTGGTGGGAAAGCGGTACCAATGATCTGGGAGAGTCGCAGCGCCTCTTTCATCCAAGGGCGATGCGTATGCTAGGTGGATCACATGTAGCCGAAAGCGTTCCTTCCTTAGACGAGCTGTTATCGCATGGAGTCAATAGCCTTAGTGTTCCCAAGTCCTCGTTGAATATCCAATGCTTCGTATGTTGCGAGTATATTAGGGCTGGCTGGAGTCCTTCAAGATATTCATGAAGAGCGGGAGCGGATGGCGGATGCGGATGACGCACTTGCATGTGCGCTCGTGGCTGCGGCTTGGTTCTGTGGCACCTCCAGGGGCTTGTTCCGGCAGGTCTGTGCTTGATAGTGCGCGAGCCCTGATGATCAGGGACAGACAGGTGATACATCAAGCTGGCAGACCAGGTACACTGTTAACACGACTTGAAGACATATTGCCATGTAATTCTCCAGCTTAATCAAAGGCAAAGTGGTGGGGCAAAAGTCTGCGAACTTATCTGCAACCCTCTTCCCACTATCATGTTTCGGAATGAAGCTGGCATCATCAAAGGGTCCGGTCCATTCCATGCAAGATAGAGGGTCAATACATATACATATGCACTACCGGTATGCACATGCTGAGAGCCGTGTCAGGGTCAGCTAGCTCTGGACACCAACAGGACCTCCGTGTCGTGCAGTGTACCCAGGGTCGCACTGCGTGGTGCGCAGGGCCACGAGCTCCGCAAGGAAGCATTGCAGGCATTGACAGTAATATCAACCACAGACTGCTGCTGTTGCATGTGTGTCGGTTTCCTGGGAGAGCAGCGTTGTTTTGATAATATCCTATTCGCCGCGGGGACCGTGTCTTGGACAGGGGCAGTCAGCTAGCAACCTTGGACTCTAGTGTGGCTTTGGCGGGCGACCCTCTTGTAACTTTAACGAACAAACCACGGCTACCATCATCGTCCCCTTAGTGTACGGTTCAGCGCGTCTGTCCTTGTGCCAGCACCGTCTTCTTCTCTCGCTACACCCATCCGTACCCTCGCTCGACGTCTCGTTGGTGTCGCTGGCTCACTCACCGCCGCCCTCGGTCCCGTTCGATATGTTAGCATAGTCTTGCTCGGGAGCCCAAGCTCGACGCTTGGAGACCAACTCCGCGTTCTTAGAGGGAGGACATAACCGGGACTCTGTTGGCGGCAGTACTGGTATTGCCCAAGCGTCTTTGAACAGTCGCTGTGGTGCTGATCATGTCGACGCAGCCGCGGACAGGTACTCGAACCATGGAGTCGACCAACGTGCCTGTCAGGTCAGGGTCCAACGTCTCAGCGGAAGACTCGAGTGGCTCGTCAGGTAGGAATCCACTAAATACCAAGTCTCTCCGTTGCTGCTTTGTGCTGACGCTCTCCGACACAGAAGACCGAGTTCGCAAATTCCAGAAGACGACCGATAATGGCAGCCGACTGCGCAAGACGAGCGCCTCGAATGCCATCAATGCTACACGGCCACCGCCCACAAGCAATAATGCAGCAATCAGAGCGAGGAACAAGGGGCCCCTCGGACCGCGAGGGCCGCCGCAGGACTTTTCGAAGCAGAGGTACGAATGAAATGGGCAGGACAATGACAATGACATGATATGAGTGAATGTGGTAGCTGACTGTGGAAATATGCAGGATCGCCAGCGGAGCCAGCGCTGCTTCCATGGAGAGTCGCTCGTTCCTTCCCACCACAGCAAACGAGGCATCAACGCGCCCGGCCGCCTCCAACCCGCGCTTCAGCTTCTCCAAGCAGCCTGAGCCGGCCAAGACGCTCAGTGACAGCACCGGCTCCTACGACTTCCTCCCCTCGGTCAACTTCGACGACTTCGCGAACAGCCTCTCCTATGAGCCCAACCTGAGCGACTTTCCCGCTCCTGGCACCTTCAAGAGCAGCCTGCCTGCCAGCACAAGCACCCCCAATATGCAGTCCTTCACCGCGGCCCCGGCAGATGCACGGCCTGCACGCAGCAATTCATTCATTCGCCGCTTCAGCCAATCCACAAGCAGAAAACCTAGCGGAGCTTCCACTGCTTCGAGCAGCACATTCAACTCGGACACGTCGTCGATGGCACCGCCCGCCACCAACATGGCCATTCGCACACGACGGCAGAGCCAATTCCCTGCACAGGCACCACCAAACCCAGCTGCTCGTGCACCGCGAAAGAGTGTTGGTCCGGGATTGTTGCCAGCAAACAGTTTCGAGAGCCGGCCTGATGTGGCCAGGTTGGCTGGCGAGACTGCGCAGGCTCGTCTTGGGCGTTCGCCTTCATTGAATAAGGGCAGCCGACGAGAGACATTCAACACCAATATTAACTCTGCAACGGGAGTACCTAAAGTACCAAATGCAACACGAACTGCGAAAGCAAAGTCCTTCCAGCCACCTTCGAGGCTACAGCCTGGGCACCTGGCCGTTTCGTCCATGACACCAGATCCTGGCTCTATGCCACTCAACCAGGCTCGCTCGCCGGGCAGGTCGCCCGCGCAGCGAACGCACACGCCCTCTTCCTCGTCGAGCAAGCGACAGTCGACTGCACACCACATCTCTGGACTGGGGGCGAGGACCATCAGCCCGACGGATGCTCGAAGACTGAGGAGGCTGTCCATGAACCCCAACCCTCCAGGAGGTCCCGTGGGTCCTCCTACCCCCCAAGGCGACCCGTCATTCGACGAACGCGCTTTCAGTCAGTCTCCAGCCATGGTATTCGGCAAAAGCATGACACCATCGTCTGCCCGCGCAACTCCTGAGCAAAATCGCAAATCCTATGCCTCTGGCATATCGCTGTCGTCAAATTCGAGCCTAAATTCGCTCAAAGTTGCAAACTCCGCCATACCGATGCGGTCCAACCCTGCCTTGTCTAGCTCACGATTGCCCACACCAAAGACGAGAAATGTGCATAGTTCCGCTGCTGGAGAGGAAGAAGAAGTGCCTCCTGTTCCCGCTATTCCAAAGGCTTACGAATCTCCAAAAGATCCTGAACGCAGTAGCTTTGCGTTCTCAACAACGTCACTGAAATCGAGCATGCCTCCACCTTCTGCTCCTCCGCCAGACTCTACGGCCAATACCATTGCTAACCTTCCTGAACCTCGGCATAATGAGACTTTGGGTGCCAGTCCTGCGAAGACGGGTTTTGGCAATAAAAGCACGGGGTCAATCCGGCATCGACGAGGTTTGACTGTGGGATCCGGGTCGGAACCTAACAGGACACCCGCGGTACAACATTCAAGCAAGAAGAATCTGCAGCCAATCAGACTTCCACCATTGAATCTACTGCCACTTGGCACACCCTTCAACAATCGAATCTCATCGTTCCCAGCACCTTCTGCTGAGGTCGACGAGCGAAATGTGACACCTCCGCCGAAGCGGGCTGCCAACAAAACGCCTAGCACACCTATGACGGCATCCAAGGCCAGTTTCTTCTCAAAAAGCAACCACCAGGACCAGTATGAATACAGCAAGCACCTACGTAGCAGTAGTTCCGCTTTCAATCTGCGTGCAACAGAATCTTCGCTTGATGGTGCACCCACCATTGGAGCAATGCCCATTCCAACCCTGAACCCTACGCGACAAGCGACGACGCCTTTCGCCTCAAATTCATTGCCCAAAGGGAGCGGTGAGTTTGCCCGCCTTCAGTCACGACCAAGCGGCGAGTACAGCTTCAGCAAGAATGTGGAACTGCAGAGCATGACTGCTGCTGAATCGCGTCCCTTACACAAGGACGCATCAGATTCGGTCCACACATCAACCTCAACCGAGCCAGAAACACCATCCTCTGGCTCGTCGTTGAGGCGCAAGCTCAGTTTGAGTGGTTGGCGGCGAGCATCGTCGAAAGCTGCCCCTCATTCCTCTCAGAATCCACAGGCTCGTAAGATGGCCCAAAAAGCCGACGATGCGGCGCCACAGCCACCGAAGCACAATGATATGCCTCCGCCTAGGTTACCCGCCTCAGCTACCTGGAGTGGTGGTATCGGCACAAGTCCTACCCCTCCTGCCACGCGTACCCGACCGTCGCTCGACTTTGGTCGACGTAAAACGTCCACAGCGACGATTGCAAGTGATACTGAGTTAGAGAAGCCTAGTGCTCGGAAACCTACCGGAAATGCTGGACCACGAACGCTGTCAGGATACACCGATCAAACTGGCAATCAGCCCACACATAAGTCTTCCATTTTGACACCGATGCAACGAATGCTCGGCTCGAAGAGTTCTTCAAATGTGCTCAAGGCTCGCCATCTTGATTCCAACCTCGACAGAGATGACCTTGCGGCCGATGAAGAGATGAGGAAACTTGCTTCCAAACGGAAAGATTTTGAGCATGCAGCCCGCGATGTAGATGACCTCCGCAGGCGCGCCAAGCCGCAGGAGCGCGTCACGCCAGCACAGGCTCTACAGATGGTCAATCTGAACATTTTCGAAAGGGGCGAAATCATCGATTACAAGGAAATTTATTTCTGTGGCACAAAGAGCGCTAAGAAACATGTTGGCGACCTCAATGCCCAAACGGCCAACTTCGGATATGACGACGATCGTGGCGACTATAACATTGTCCTTGGCGATCATCTAGCATACCGATACGAAGTCGTTGATGTGCTTGGGAAAGGCAGCTTCGGGCAGGTCGTGCGCTGCGTCGACCACAAGACAGGAGGCCTTGAAGCGATCAAAATCATTCGCAATAAGAAACGGTTCCATCAGCAAGCATTGGTAGAAGTCAACATACTACAAAAGCTGCGGGAATGGGTTAGTTCTCAGATTTCATCATTGTTGCAATCCAGTACTAACAAGTTGGTAGGATCCCGATAACAAGCATAGCATGATCAACTTCACACAGAGCTTCTACTTCCGAGGCCACCTTTGCATATCCACCGAGCTTCTCGGCATGAATTTGTACGAATTCATCAAGGCGCACGAGTTCAAGGGCTTCTCGCTCCGACTTATTCGCCGATTCTGCAAGCAGATGTTAGCCTCGCTTGTCCTCTTGAAGAGTCAGAAGGTCATCCATTGTGATCTCAAACCCGAGAACATTCTGCTAGCTCATCCGCTACACTCGGAAATCAAAGTCATCGATTTCGGATCCAGCTGCTTTGAGACTGAGAAGGTCTACACATATATCCAATCACGTTTTTATCGATCTCCGGAAGTAATTCTAGGTATGAGCTATGGCTTACCGATTGACATGTGGAGTTTGGGCTGTATCCTGGCGGAGCTGCTTACAGGCTATCCCATCTTTCCAGGAGAAAACGAGCAAGAGCAACTCGCATGTATCATGGAAATTTTTGGTCCACCAGAGAAGCATCTGATCGAAAAGAGCAGCAGAAAGAAACTCTTCTTTGACTCTCTTGGAAAGCCGAGAGTCACCGTTTCAACGAAAGGTCGTCGACGTCGGCCAAGCTCAAAGACACTGCAGCAGGCGCTTAAGTGCGACGACGAAGCGTTTCTCGACTTCATCACGCGATGTCTCCGTTGGGATCCCGAGCGTCGCATGAAACCAGATGAAGCCCTGCAGCACGAGTTCATTACTGGGGTGCGCAGGAATACCCGCCAGCCTCAACGCATCAACGGAAACTCTAGTGTCTCTTCTCCAGTGAAGCGCTTCCCGCCATCTCAGACTCCACAAGCGCGCGTACGACCTCTTCCGGAACCACCAGCAACGAGCTTCAAGAACGGCGCCGCAGTTGCCGCACACCGCGACGCGTCGAATAGTTCGTCGCCCGTGAAAGCTCCAGCCCCGCAGCGCCGACATTCAACCGCCCAGGGTGGACCTTCTGGAGCAACGGGGACTAAACGGGCAGCGAATGGAGCACAGCTTCTAGCTACGAGTGGAAGTGGGCTGCCGCGAGCGGCGCAGAGGAGCGTGAGTGGCAAGCCGGATCTTGCTTCAGCGGCGGCGATTGCTAGTCTCGTAAGTTTTCAATGAATTGGAGGACGATCTTATGGATGTGTGCTAACAAAAAGACAGAAATCGCGCTAATACCGTTATGTATCCGGGATAAACGCCTGAGTGTACATAAATCATCATGTCGGCTGTGACAAGGTTCTTTTTACTATTTAATATGAAATTCACGCGGTGTTATGGATAAGAGGCTGGCAAGGGAAGTGGTGGTGGTGGTGATGGTTAGTGTTGGTTGTTAGTGCTGTTGTTGTTGTGCATGCTTCCTATCATTCAGCGACGTTTATACCCCCCGAAAAGTCTCTACTGAGCATATCTTCGATTGATGTATGAGGGCATTGGATAGGTGGCCGGATGATTGACCCCTTTTGGTGACGACAGGCATTATGGGCGTTTACTTCATTAGATCTTTGTGTCTAGGTTTTCTAATGTGATGGGACTCAGGTGACATAGTACAGTGTCAACACATTTGTCAAGATCCAACGCAGAGTCTAACTTCTTACCCTCGGTTTATGTTGCAATATTCCGTGATCGTCCGTCCAGTCAGGGAGGGGCAAGCAACCCCGCAGTGGTCCATCATGGGAGCCTGGTAATAACTTGAAGATAACCAAGGCTCGACTCGTAAGTTATAAGCGAAGGGTTTGTGGGACTGGGTCATGCGCAGTACTTTGTTCTGACCCCTGTTGATAAATGTCCGCCACTATAAGTAGTAATTTACAAAGTGGTTGTCGATTAGACTGCTGTGTAGACTCGGCATCTTATTTTCAATCTTCGACATGATCTTAGCAAGGATGGTCTTTCTGCTCATGGCACACAGTTCCTGACCTGCGATCTTAGCTTAGCGTGAACGTACGCTCGGGAACTTGCGGATAGATGGAAAGCATGAATCAAGTTTTCGTCATGGTGAGTAGCTTTAAAAGCGGAGTGAAGGGTCAGGTGTGCTGAGCTGGTAGTCGCTAGATTTGAAGAAAGCAAGCGCACATTACGCATAGTAGTCAAGCTTCATAAGCTGGGCCGCAGGTTGCTCACAAAGGCGATCGGTAGCACTCACGTGACACCTACTTTAAAGTGGACCGGGTTTAAGTTCTTCTAACCCCCGATTCGCCGATCTCGGCTGCCAGTCGTTGGGAAGGTTGACCCAACAAACACCGGTCTACTTGTAACAGTGCCAACAGCAGCAGAATGAGTCTAAAATATCCAAAAAGGTTCCTAGAGTAACTCTCCAGCAGATGGAAAGTGATACTGTAGTAGAGTAATGTTCGATCGTTAGTGTCTATTTAGTTTAGAGACGAGATTCTGACGGAAAAACCGTCCGAAGAAACCCTGGTTATGCAGGGACGTTCTTAAGCGCTAGCGCGAGCGCCTCGAACCATTTCCCGCCGACGGCCTCCGTTCATCCCCACATGAAGAACGGTAGAATCGTAAAATGATTGCTAATGTTGTCTAGAATCGTGCGATGGAAATAACTAATCTGTGACGCCCTCGAAACCGATGCCGGGAGCTGTCGGCTGATACGCTCACTGGCGAAGGTTTTCAATCACAGGCACGCCTTTCAAATACTTCTAGATTCGCGGCCGCGGAGGGCAAATGTATTGTAAATTCACGCCATCTTTTGTCACAGGTTCAACCGTTTCGCATTCAGACTCGCAGTTTGTGAGGTCTATCACCATTGTCTCAGTCCCTTTCGTTCCGCATTTCCGTTTGGTACTCCGAGTTTAGTGCACTCCCGCTAGACATCCCACGAGGCTAGCTTTCCTTTTGTCCACGCAACATATCTAGGCCACACTACCCGGATCTTTCTCACCGAAATCTTCCTCAAACAAATAATCTACCCTCAATTATCCAGGGTCCGGCTTGGGTGGCGCAGCAGTTGCCTTTCAACTATAGTGGACTAAGCACGCAGCTACAACACATCACGCGACACACCAGACCTGAGCCTCAGAGCTCATAATCACTCAACTGCCTGCGGGTAGTGTTAGCGACCGTTATTATAGGATCTCCACCCCTCCGCTCCCTTCAAAACCCTAACGTCGACTTCAACAAAATTTTCGCCACTGCCTGTCACAGATACAATGCTTGCACCTCTACCTCGGTTGAGCGACTACGACGTGTCTCCTCAGAATGGCTTCCTTCCTGACGAAATACCTCTCGATATCCTACCCGATAGGTACTATCAGCCATGGGAAACTATCGTGCGTAATTTCCAGAGCTTAATCCTCGCCAAGCGGTTACGCCGGATAGTGGATGCATTGCCAGTACTCGACACCGATCTTCTCCTCACAGAAGCTGAATGGCGTCGGGCATACTCCATCCTTGGATTCATCGCACACGGATATATCTGGGGCGGTGACAGGCCGGCCGATGTAAGCCTCGAGTATCCGACCCGCCAATGTTCAGTGCAAGGCTAACACTGCAGCACAGATCGTGCCACCTTCTATCTCGATTCCATTTCTGAAAGCATGCAGACACTTGGAACTTCCGCCTGTGGCCACATATGCAGGTGTCTGCTTGTGGAATTGGCGCCCCTTGTTTGATGGAGAGCCGATGGACTCCTTGGACAATCTTGCAACACACATGACCTTTACTGGCTCGCTGGACGAATCATGGTTTTACTTAGTGTCCGTGGCGATTGAAGCAAGAGCTGGCCCAATCATCCCGATGATGATCGAAGCCATTGCAGCAGCTAGGCGGAATGACAGCAGCATGGTCGTGAAGTGCCTACGGTCTTTCGCGGAGCGTCTCGATGAGCTTGGCACCTTGCTTGAGCGAATGTATGAGAGCTGCGATCCCCATGTCTTCTATCACCGCATCCGGCCCTTCCTTGCAGGAAGCAAGAACATGGCAGACGCTGGTCTTCCGAATGGTGTTATTTTCGATGACGGCACTGGCGAGCAACCGTACGTTCAATTCAGCGGAGGCAGCAATGCACAGAGCTCTATCATTCAATTCTTCGACGTTGTGTTGGGCATTGAACATCGTCCTACCGGCGAAAAGCGAACAGACGTCTCAGATTCAGAGAGCGGCGCGGTATCATCACCACCGCATGGTTTCATCCAGGACATGCGAAAGTACATGCCCGGTCCTCATCGCAGATTCCTTGAGCACATGGAGACGATATCCAACCTCCGGGAATACGTCACTTCAAATCGCAACAACCGCGCACTAACCACTGCTTACGATGCCTGCCTAGCCATGCTGCGAAGCTTGCGCGACAAGCATATTCAATTAGTCTCCCGCTACATCATCATCAAATCTCGCGAGACTCGCTCGCACTCCCGGTCGCTCTCACCGAAGCAAGCGACCGCTCAACGCGTCAACATCGCCAATACAGTGGCACGCACAGGTAGCAAGAAGCTTCGCGGCACCGGCGGTACCGCTTTGATTCCCTTCCTAAAGCAGGCTCGCGATGAAACTGGAGAGCCGGCCATCGATGCTTGGGCGCGAAGGTTACTCAACAACGGACCTGGAGAGGTTAGCGCACCGTTTGGCGTCGAAGACGGTGTTGCGAGGCTGGGTAAGCTCTCGGAAGGACTCGATGGTGGAGTGGAGGTTGTAGGCCTTGCTGGTACATGGAGCGTTGACGACAGTGAGGGCGGGATTTGTCATTGGTGATGGACATGTTTTCTTTTGGCGTTACGGTCGAAAAAGGCGATTTATACCATGAGCCACGCCTGGCATGCACATCCATGTAGTTATATTGAACTTTGGCTGGACACGACTCCGGAATTCAACATCTTCACTCCTAGTGCAGGGAGCCAAAAGTGTATCCAATTCTACGTATTGCATCATAGCTCGAAATCCAAACGTGCTGGGGTCAGTTGACCCACCTCAAAGACCATGCTAGGTTTGACGAGACATGTCAAACGAACACTGATTGATTGTTTGAACGCGTCTCAGGTTCTATGGCGCCACATCCGTCAGGTCTCTCGTGATGCCCGGCACCTTGCGCGATCGTGTAATGGCCAACGCGTGGGGTCCAGAGTAGGAGGTGACGTCATTTGCACATGCTTTCACCTTTCGCAACCCCACCAGGTAGACAGTTAAGAATATAAAAGCTGCAGTGTCAGCCTCAATAATACAGGATTATACTACAAAAATCTTCGCACAAGTTTCACGAACCTTCATAACATACACATCTACAAGAGTCACTCGATATTCACAACACCGCTAAAATGTCAAACACCAACACCAACAAGGACCAGACTTCAACTGTCCAGTCGTACGTGGACCAAGCGACTGGCGCAGTTCAAAGCGCTATCGGCTCGCTGACAGGTAGTACTGCCGACAAGGTGCGTACCCCACCCGTGCTCTCTCTTCCTGAACAAATACTCACACTCCTCCAGGCCCAAGGCGAGAACCGCAAAGTAGCCGCAGACGCCGAACACGACCTCTCGCACTCCGCCGCCAAAGCCGGCCCCTTCACCGTCTCTGGCTCAGGCGGCGTCGCAAAAGACGATCACGACCGCACAGCCGGCGCATGGAACCAGAACGTTGGCGCGGCAAAGGAAGCTCTTGGTGGATTCGTTGGCGCCGAGGGCCTGAAGCAAGAGGGTATCCAGCAGAACAAGGAGGGCAAGGGCCAAGAGGCTGCGGGACAGATTAATGATTTAGGCAAGGGCATTCAGGATCGTGTTGGAGGAACAATTGGTGGTGCTGTTGCGGGGTTGACGGGGAATGATGCTCAGAGGGCGGAGGCGCAGAGGCAGCATGATGAGGGGAAGGCAAGGCAGCGCGGCGTGGAGGTTGATTTGCAGAAGCAGAATCCTCAGTAGAGGGTTGGTTTGGAAATGCTGGTTATGAGTGCGGGCTGGGAGGTCATGGCTGCTTGAATGGTTTATAGATGATATCCCTCTTTCCTATGGTACTTCATTTGATCCTACGAATGGTAGTTGAATCGAAGATGTATTTTTCAGATATTGGCGCAGTTTGGCGATGTGTAAAGTGATCTAGTTCACATTTTCAGAGGAATTATCTGTCAATTAGCTGAATCATCGTCGAAGTGCATAATGGACCTGCATGCATAGGCTGTATAGTCTCGAGGTGCATTGGCAATTGCCGAACCCCGAAGCGCAATCACCGGACAGTACCCTCGTAATCCCCTACCTATCCTAGATGGAAGGCGGCTTCATCAAATCTTAGACTTATGCACAAATAACTCTACGTCGGAGACCTATCTACCCTCTAAGAGCAGGCATACGCACCAAATTTTGTCAGTTGGAGCGACCGTCCAATCGCCCCTCCAACCCCAGATTCTAGCCACATCAATCTATAGATAGCAAAACCTGGCTCAACAAAAGAAGGGCTTGACATCAAAGCCGCTCGCAATGATGTATGGATCCGCAAGGCTTGCGCAGCGAACAAGGACGCTATGAGCCACATGTGGCGTCATTAAGCCGAGCCTTCCGAACGCGAAAGCAAGCTGCGTTGGCCGTCCTTCCAAGGAACCTCCCAGCCTTCCATTTTGCAGCAATTCCGGCGTGTGACGCATGCCCTGGTGCGGTGGGAACCTTGGTCACTGGGCGTGCGAGGCCTGGATGCTGCAACTTGCAAGGTGAGGTGAGCAGGCTCGAGCCGGTGCGAGGTTGGTGTGGCGCTTACAGTGGCCGGCAATGCGGCATCCCTGTCACTTGTTTGGAGGTTTGTGAGGATGACGTAGCAGTGAGCGGTCATGAGCTGTCTGCGTTCCTCCCATAAATACTAGGCGGGCGGCCATCTTTGTCTGCCAGACAGAAACTTCCCACTTGCTACCACTCTACTCGAAGTGCTCCGAGTACAAGACCGACCGAACAAACACTACTTCTGCACAAAAAGAACCACCAAACACCTCCACCATGCCCTTCACCGCCAGCGACATCTGCAAGATCCTTCTTGCCATCATCCTTCCTCCTCTAGGTGTCTTCCTCGAGCGCGGCTGCAATGCTGATTTCCTCATCAACATCCTGTTGACCTGCCTCGGTTACATTCCTGTGAGTTCCGCTCCGACTACACATTTCCCTAGCAACAAATCACTAACATTGCCTTCCAGGGTATCATCCACGCTCTATACATTATATTCAAGTTTTAGCGGGGGCGCACATCATACACACACTGAACGATGTCGCAATAACGACATGACAGCAACATCATCTCACGATACCCATCTCTTATTTCCTTCAGCCGGTGTCAAGGCTCGGTCACGCGATTGATTGCTGCCGACTTCACTCGATATTCGCGTTGCTAGGCGCTGCTTAGTATGGTGTAGCCGTGCTATCCGGCAGCCCCCGGTCGGATGAGTGTGGCCTTGGCTTTTGGCTGCCTTTACGACTACTCTTTCACGATGGCGTCTTGGTTCTGCGAGAATATTTGAGGTTCTTCGGAAGGTTAATTGGTGCGTCCAAATGAGCGTAGCATGACAAACTTAATCAAAACTATTACAACTCAACTCTGGCTTTGTGCTCTTGTGAACTACTGTGATATGTCTTCAATAACATGAACAAAAATTAAAAATTATTAGAAACAACTTGGTTCTAAGAAGTACACCACTAGCAATGCCCATGTAGGAGTATTTCAGAGTTTTGACTTTCGATTCAGCGTTCGATTCATTAGGCGCGATACTTGGCGGCGCGTGCACCTCACCATTCACGCGTCCCAGCCAGAAGTCACCACCGTGACACCTCAACCTTCTCGGCTCCATGTCTTCCTTCCAGCGCAAATCGTTACACTCAAAACATTACTATCACTCCAGTCGCAAGGCGCGGCAAAGATACCGTGCAGTATGAATTTTGCGGCAGCGTTGACGCGCGCCGAAGTCGAGGCTTTAAGCAATCCGGACCGACCATATAGCGACGCAGCGGACGCGCTCGGGCAGATACATGCATCAACAGACGGGAAAGTGGAGGAGACTGTCTTCGAGAAGAGCCTCAAGATCAAAAACACTCTCGATGAGTATGAGGAAAAGGCCAGGACAGAGCCTAGCTGGAAGGTGTTGGCTGTGCTCACCAACAGCGAATACAGACTTTGGAGCCTGAACGCGGAGACGCCTATGAGGCACAACCCTTTCTTGACGCACTGGGTGGAAGCTTTCCAGCGTTTAGAGAACGGTGATGCAGAAAAAAGGTCGAGCTCGAAAGCTAGCATAGCGAGTGACGGAATAACAACAGAGGAAATCTTCGAGATTAGGGCGGAATGGATCAAAAGGCTGCTGCCGAACAGGAACATAAATGAGTTCCTGGCCTCGACACCGCGGGAACTGCACCACGCGATCGTGAAGCTGGGTCTGAAAAGGCCCTTCGATGTCCAGACTTACATCCAGATGCTAGAGGAGGAAGGCATCTACGATAGGACACCCGAGCCGCAAGTTCCAGCTCGGAAGCACGCAAAAGAACAGCCGCACACCAACCCCTCAAAGCAATGGCAGAAAGACATGCTCCAGAAGCTCAAAGAGCAGCCCGATGCCGCCGTGCAAGAACTCACACACCTCCCCCTCGAACTCTCCTACCTCGACTTTCTTACCACGCTCCTTACCGATCGAACTCTCGAGCATCTCTCCATCGATCCTGCGCCCGTAATAACATCTTACATTCAATACTCGCTGCGACTCGTGGAACAGATGGCGGAGCCCCGGACAGACGAGAATGTTGATGGCAATGCAGACGGGCCTGTGAATCGTGATTCAATCTGGGAGTATGGCAAGGAAGCACAAAGTCGTGCGATACGACTGTTGCTACTATTTATCAAGAGTTTGATACGGAAGGAATTGTTGGGGACGGAAGTGTTGTACTTTGAGATACAGGAGATTTGCGTGAGGTATGTGTGGATCAAGGAAGTTAGGGACTTTCGGAACTGGGTTGAGGAGGGTGTTGGTGAAGAATAAATGTTAGAATCGTAAGAAGAGACGCATTGTTGGCTATGACAAAAGGGCTCTTGTTGGCGGTGTCCTGCAGCCATCCGATCTCGCATATCTCTTGAAGATGGGCCAGTCAGATGTTGTGTCTCAATTGCAAGGCTTCTTTTGCAATGAAGCCGTCGCTGGTTGATGCAAGGCTTCTGTACAGAGCACAGTGTTGTAATAAAGCAAGAGAGGGATGCCCAGAAAAACTTGTCAAGCTCTTTACGAGGTCCTAGAGAAACGCATGAAACGGTCACAAAGCCCATAGAAACACCGCTACGATTCCGAAATCGCAACTGTCGGAACAGTTCAGCCCCCAGTGCCATCGACGCTGCAACACGCGGACTTTCTGCACATTACAAAGCCCGTGGTGATCCGAGACGGACGGTTTCCTTATTATTCTTGATGCGGCTCGGAAGATTTGTAAACAGTGTACAGGTGATCGAATAAACAGGTCCAATCCCTTTGCGCTAATCTAGAACCGACTCCAAACTCTAAAGTTTCATGCTACGCTACTGAAACAATCTTCTCTTTTTGTCACCACCGGCTTCATTGCTAATCGCGATGGAGCTGACAGGGCGATATGCCATTATCGAATACCGCGAGAGCAAGAGAAGTATAGTTGCTGTCCAGTGTAGTTCCAAATCTAATAGGACTTCAGCAGCACAAGACTCGCATGGCTACGAAGCATTGTTTGATAAGGCCAATGCATCACACATCACCAGACGAAACAATGAGCCTCGATAGCCGTTTCAATCGCCACATATAGACCGAGGCTTGGCTCCTGATACACACTTGCGTCTCTCACTTCAGATACCAAACATCAATGCGCCTTGCCAAACACCGCAATATTGTTAATCCGATACATCTTCCCTGCCTAGCATTGAACCATCCAAATCCGATGTTCTGGAGAAAAACCTCCCGTTATGGGTATCCTAGCACAATTGGCCGTAGTGCAGCAATCAGGGCCATGGTTCGACCAAAATTGTCTCAGCTCCTCGTTCCGCGTCCGTGCTTACAGCATCACAGTCCGTTTCCTCCACCATCTTCACGTTTGGATATGGCGGTAAGGAACTCCGGATGCTTGTCTCCCTTGGTAGGCCGGCACTCTGCACTGGCGAAGGCTTGTGTCTGGCTAAGCTTTGGCTCGGCGCAACGGTGCTCCGAATCCAGTATATAAATATCTTGCTCTCCCTTCAAGTAGCAACAACATCATCAGCTCAATCGTGCAGCATTACCAGACTCGCCTCTCTCCCCATTTCTTCATTCTTATTCCTTGCGCCGGTCGCTTGCTTTAATCTCCCTTCGCAGTCTTTCATATAACTCTCTTTCATCCATTAACTGTCTTTCGATAATCCTTTAATCTTCCAACACTACTTAATCAATCAAGATGCGTTACTCTCTAGCTTTTATTGCTGCTATTGCAGCCACCGTCCAGGCTCACGGTGTCATCACTGAGGTTCAGGGCGCCAACGGTGTCACTATGCCTGGTCTTTCTGGTAAGCATCGATGAACACTTACTTTCAAACAATGACCTAACATGCTTCACAGTCCAGGACGGAACTCCCCGTGACTGCGCTTCTCCAGGCTGCGGCTCTGAAGCCGATACTTCCATCATCCGCACCCGTGAGATGGGCGGCAAAGCCTCTGCTCTCGGCCGCACTCAAGGCGGTGGCGCCGTCGACGCAGCAGCAGCCATCTCCAAATTCATGGGTACCACAGCTACTGGTGGTGCCGGAGCTACTAGCGGAGCCAAAACTGCTCCTGCTACCCAAAAGCGCGGCCTCCTCGACGCTCTTACAGGCGGAAAAGCCGGCGGAGCTGCCAAAGGAGCAGGCGCCGACTCTGCTGGCACCAAGACACCCAAAGGCACAACCGAGCAGGGCGTCTCCAAGGCCGCAGGCTCTGGTGCATCGTCCGGTCTGCCTACCACCTCGGACGACGGCAGCATCACCATGACATTCCACCAGGTCAACCAGGACGGTGCCGGACCGCTTACCGCTCAGATCGATGCCACGTCTGGCGGTACAGATCCCGCTGCGTTCCAGGACGCGCAAGTTACACAGAATGTCCCGGGAATCGGTATCGGTGGTCTCTCAGCTGCGTCGACCATGGATTTTCCCGTAAAGGTATGTCATTCTATTCCATCCTATCCCTCTCCCCACTAGACTAGACAAGTCTAGACTACCATTCTTGTAAAACGCAGTTGCTAATGGTATATTGAACAATAGGTCCAAATGCCCGCAGGCATGACCTGCCAAGGCACCGCCGGCGGCGCACAAAACGTGTGCATCGTCCGCATGCAGAACTCTGCTCTCGCTGGCCCGTTCGGTGGCTCCGCTGCTTTCACACAGTCTACTGCCGCGAAGAAGCGCGCTGTCGAGTACAACCTGCGTAAGAGACATATGGCTCGCGGCGTGCTGGGCAAGTTGGAATAAGCTCTCTCTCTCTCTCTCTCTTTATTATTCCGCGAGTACGTAGTCTTCTTTTCTCTTGGTAGTGGGCGGGGTCGGATTTTGCTGTGTGGTTGGTTGCTGGGCAATCTAGCGGGGATGATTTGAGGTGGTAGAGTTGGCGAGTGGAGTGAGCTTTTGGGTAATGTCCTTGTTTGACTTGTAGATGGTTGATGTTCTGTCTTTTATTATTCCCCCTATATCTCACTTATACGCTCTTTACTTGAGCTACGTAGTTCTTAGTGTGTCTAGTTGGGTTTGGACAGATGAGGGTGGAAGGCTGTTCTCTGGCGGTGGTAATGACGGGGCACTTTGTAAATATTGAGCGAGCCTGGTTTGTTGAATGACTTTGCCTATCCACTCTGACTATATGACACGTGGGATATACGATCGATACCTGATTGAACAAGTTTATACTTGTTCGACATGAAAATCTGCTCCTTACTACGACGTCAGAGGTGTTGTCTTGCCAGATTTTCAAGAACGAGGATGAGGTTGGGTAGCTTGATGGAACAAAGTTTCGGCAACTCTCCCTAGCCCAGCTCAGATCTCACATGTGGTCGATCAGGCGGAAACAGCGTGCGTCTCAAAAAGCTTGTTTGAAAGCTTGATGTGCGACAAGGGTTCTTGTGTTTTAAATCTCAGACTGGTAGCTGCCGTATGCTGTTTCAGTGGGATACACCCGACTAAGTTAGTTAATTATAGCCTATTATATTAGTAAAATCTTACACTGCTTAACCTTAGCTTATTACTACTTAGCCAAAAATGGCACCATGTAACAATATTAATATCACGTACGATACGAAAAGACCTCTTAATCTAAAAAAATTTTACTATGAAGCCTTCTTTACCTTCCAAACTTTTGAAACAGCAGAACAAAGACTTCTACATCTTGCCAAACTACTGAGAAATTATTGTCGGCCTTATGATCCAAGTGGCGTGTTGTGTCATAGCTCGTTGCCCACCCTAGTTGATACTTCCAATCAAGAGCGAAACACGCATCCTGCATCTTATGTTGGCGCTGGCACTGCCTGGTGGCTCACTCCTCCACGACCCCGCATCTACACCCTCAAATACGACAGCAACCGCTGCATCTCATATACTCAGTTCAGAGTAGTCCTGTATTTATCTCGAATAATTTAGTCCGCCATTCCAGAGAACTAGCATCCGAAGTATTCATTCCGATCGTGGTCGATATCAACGTCTAAGCATATTAGATATGATTGTCCAAGCTGAAATCTCAAGTTCACAGCTCCCTTGCGATGTTTGCAACAACATGTTCCAAGAAGGCCTTAGCGCAATCCTGAGCCAGATATCGGCTGGCCAAGCAGACCAGCAAAACATGGAAGCAAAAGCTTCTGTGGCTTTCCACACTTCACGTGCAAGTTTCGAACAAGCTGTTCTTGACGACTGCTGGGTTTGCACACGGCTACAAAAGCATTTATCTTTACATGGTGGGGAGAGTATACCAGAGTTAGCAGTTTTCAAAGCCCCAGGGAACGGAAGCTATTGCCAGCTGACGCTCGATACCGCAGACACCCGAGGACTGGAGTTCTTGATATATTTAAAAGATGGATCATGGACTACTGATGAAGAGTTACTCCTACGTACAACCTCCTGCAAGTCCACATCGGATGATGCGGTTATTCAGTGGGCAGCACTGAATCTCGCGAACTGCTTGAATGCATGTGGCAAGTCCTGTGGAATGCAACCAAAGGAGCGATTCTATCCTACACGAGTACTTGATGTCTCTAACGATTCCATACGCCTGGTTGAGACCAGTGACCTAAGTCTCGAAGGTCATTATGCTACGTTGAGCCACTGTTGGGGTACTGAAGAATTCTTTGTTTTATCGCCAGAAACGCAGCATCAGATGCAGGCAGGGCTTCATATCGACGAGCTTTTGCCCACTTTCAGAGACGCATGCGTTCTTCTCCGCAATCTGCACATTCAATGGTTATGGATCGACTGCTATTGCATTCTTCAGGGTAGTACTTTGGAGGCTGTCGACGATTGGGAGCAAGAATCCGTGCAGATGGCTGAGGTGTATGCTAACGCTGTGGTGAACATCATGGCTTGTCACGCATCAAATCCATCTGTAGGCCTATTCGCCCCTCGAGCGCCGAGCCAGAGCACGTGTCTGCTGCTCAAAGCTTGTTGTGTCGATGAGGTAGAGACAGAAGTTATCACAGCCTACACAGTCTACCAAAGAACCAGCTTCGGTTCAACGTCCTGGTTCTCAGAGATCGGCGGCTTGCATTCGAGTCCGCTAATGGATAGACGATGGGTGCTACAAGAGTGCATACTTGCCCCAAGGATGTTGAGCTTCAACGCTCATGATGTAACATGGCAATGTCGTAAGCACTTCATATCGACAAGTAACGTGCCATTGTACAATTCGACTGACTTCACGCACTTACACCCCTTCTGGGCCTTGAAGTTCGAAGAATACGCTCGAGATGATCCGAGCTACTATAAACGAGCGTCGCAATGGTTCCAAGTGATCCTTCGATCGTACTGCGCTGGAAAGCTGTCCCATCCAGATAAAGACACTCTAAGGGCTATGGAGGGAATTGGGAAACGTGCAGCCGATGTTTACAACGATGAGTATCATCTTGGCATACTTAAGTCTACCATTCCCCGGGCGCTTCTCTGGAAGACTTACCCAGACTCCACCTCAAATCCGTTACGAGCGCCAAGCTGGCACTGGGCTCGATACAATGGCTTTCTTAATCACGGTGACCCGGTGGAGTTGTCGAAATTACGAAGATGGTTCTCGCGCCAATACGCCCAACCACTCATTTTCTTCTCACTCTCCAACAAGCTTTCTGTCTTCCCACGCGAGCAATCAACGAGCACATGGCCCGCCGCGCTCTGCATTGGTCGATTGCTATCTGTTCCCTTGGATTTTTTGCATGTGCGAAGAAAAGAATGGGGTAGCGGAGAAGGCTCGAAAGCGGTTCATCTAGATGTTCCGAATGAAGAGTTGAGGAGTGATGACATGATTCTTCCACTTCTTGAAAGCAACGAGCTCGGTCTCATATCAGTATGCGGTCTCTTGGTCAGACTCACGGGAACAATTCGATATGAGAGGGTTGGCTGTTTCATTAATGTTAAGCTATCCAACATTACGAAGGTTAAACCAACCTTCTTCTATCTTGCATAAACGTCTTGCTGCAATCACAACTTCACCAATGGACCACAGGTGGTCGCAATCTATTTTTCTCGGCTCAGCACGGCCTAGGTCTTATAAGGTCGCCACCACTTTTCGCGCTTCCACCCGTGGTAAGCAGACCTTCGGCTTGCGCCTATCTATTAATCCAGGGCCGTTGTGTAGGCGTGTTTGGGCGAACGAGCCTGCGACCAATAGAGTGGAAGACAACATCTTAGAGTCGGTCTTGACCAAGCTAGTTTTCGGCTTAGATCTAAATGATTAGTTGAGTACATTCCTAGCTACAGGACGGAGTAAAAGGAGAACATTTTTCTGCACATAACCGTCAAAAGAACATGTTCTAGAGGACGGCAAAGCAACAAATATCCTTAGAGAAGAGGGTAAGAGTCTGTGCAACAATTGGATTGTTAGCTAACCACACCTATTCACCCGTCTAATAAATTGTCTCACATTATTGAGTCAAGATTACATGAGACAAAAACCTGATGGACCTCCAGCCGAATCAAGGATTGGTCGAAGGACTCTTGGCTAGATATGAACCGTTTGATGAAGCATGGACTGTGCTATTTCCAGTAATAGTCCCCATCTCCCCCCTTCGCCTATAAAATGGCACTGAGTACGTAGCGGACGGCTCGACGCACGAAACGGGACGAACGAGTCTCCATCCCAGGCTTGAAGGCAGTTCGATACCGATGGTAGACCGAAACCACATGTTCATGCGCCTTCTCATTCAGTCGCAGCAGCTCAGTTTCAATGAACAACTGGATGTACCCACCTGTCGGCTGCTTCTGGAGCACAGAGAAGTGCACGAGGTTGTACAAAAGTGCATCAAGCCACTCAGGATACTCGACTGATTCTAGGAGCGTCCACCAGATGTACTGGACATCAATCTCGTTGACTGGCTCAGAACGAAGACGCAGCATGATGGCAGCACAAATGTCTTCGGCTTGGGGGCTGAAGAGGAGTTGGAGGGCTCGGTAATGGAGGACGGCGTCACCGATAGAGGTGTGAGTAGGAGAGCTGTTGGAGGTCCAGTGCGCGAAGAGACTGGTCAGCGCAGGAATTTCAATGTCGTCTGCATTTTCGAGGGAATGCAAGCGTAGTGGAAGTATGAGGCTGTCATTCTGTGGGTTGGTCTCGACAAGGTGAAGCACATCTGGAGCGTAACGCCCGATTAGATTCAGGGGGATATCAGCGACGTGCTTGCGGTGTTGTTTGGTTCGATCGCAGATTTGTATTGCAGTGGTCTTGAAATCGAAGTACGACTGCTGGGCGTGTTCAACACGGACTATCGAAGGTGACATGTTGTGGTTGAGCAAGATCGAAGATCGAATAAGGCTTATTCTTATCGGCGCGATGGCCTAGAATGAGATGAGCAGTTGAAATCGCTGCGGATGACTATGTTTGATATTGAAATGGGACAGATGCTCCGCGCGACATCTATTGTACGAAGAGGAGGCTGACATTGTGCATCTACAGACAACTGCTCCTGCAAGGAAATGTTTTTATTATATACAATGTTCATCGCTTGTCGTCTGCCCAACGGATAAAGATGAGATGAGCCGATAGTCGTGGGAGTAAATACTCAGTAGTTACTTTGTGAAGCCGCCTTCCTCCTTTTGAGCCGCACGTGCGGAAAAGATTCGCTGTCAAGCAGCGGCGAGGAAGTTCTAATGAGTAAAGTTTCCTTGACACAGTCGAACACTCGTAGGAAAGATCTTGTTCTGCGATTTAAGATCTCTGCTGATGACTGAAAGAGTTTCAATACATGAAGCAAGCGTACCTTAGCCCCACTGTGAAGATGTCATGATGATTAGGGGACTCAACTCTATCCTCTTTTCATGTCGCCCATTGGAGTTCGTAGCCGAAGACGGTGCGGCGGAGGAGCTCGTCCTACGAAAGCGTTAGTCATTGCTGCACTAAGACAATCAGAGAGTGAGGTGGATTAACTTACGCCCGGATCCTCCTCGAACATGACCCTGTCCATGACCTTTTCGAACGTCTTGGTGACAGAAAATCCCGACTCCCGAGCCAAATCAAAGAATGCTATATCTTTATCGAACAGCCATGGCCGATATGGTGTGAAGAAGACGTAAGCTCTCGATGTGGGAGACTTCTTCATCGTCAACTGCACGGTCTTGATGAGTTTATCATGCTCTGAATGGTTGAATAAGAGATCAGCTAGGATGAGCACATCGAAACCCTTCTCGTTCGAAAGGTGCTTGGTCAGGTCCTCGATAGGCGCACCCCAAAGATAGCCCTATGTGCAAATTAGTGATGTTCGCCAATATTTGAGCACAGTTGCCAACCTCTGCAACGACCTTGGGTGGCTTATTTAAAAGATCACAGTGCTCAATGTTGTACCGTAGATTCTCGATCAACTCAACGTCGGGATAATCCGTGACTACTGTTTGGGAGGCACCCTTCAGAGCACAGACAAGGCTGGGAAGTCCTGCCCCGGCGCCAAGTTCAAGTATTGTCTTCCCTTTTACAAGCTCTTCTGCTCGCTCTTCCAGGTATGCTGATATCGTTCGCCCCGCGTTCCATAGAAAGTGGCCCTAAGTACGTCAGTAAACATGATGCAGGGTCGGGCTACAATCAAACATGGTCTGATATAGTCAAAAAGCGTTCTGAGCACCGTCTAGAAACTTAGGAAGCAGTAGCCAAAGCCTTAGTGAGGCCCGACACTCTTGCTCGAATGTTTTGGTAGATGAAGCCTTACCCATAGTGGATTGTGGCCCACCAGTCGAACCTTGAGTTCCTTTCCAGAAAGCAATTGATGAGAAGCGAAAGTCGCCTTCTTTTCTGGTTCGTAGAAATCCACAGGCTCTTGGAAGAGGTCCAAGCTCTCTTCCTCAGCCTCTGAGGCCATTGTAGGAGGTAAGTTGGGATGAATTGGCTTTGGCTTGGCGTTGGTTGAATTTTGGTAGATCCAAAGAAAGAGTCACCAGCCACGTCACGTGCAGCTCAAGTAGCCACAGTGTTTCGCCTCTAACGGTAGCTTTCTGGAACTTTGTCAATCCATCGAAACGACGGAACGTGAACGTCAATCAACGAGCTAGGCTCGCACGCGTAAGCCTTACATGACCTATTCTGAGCCTTTGTGCTGGTCTTCTGGCTGCTGCACCGAGTGTTGCACCAGCCTGTGGTGCGCTCGCTTGAGCCGGGTTAGGGGAACGGCCCCTGCGAGTCGCCCAACAAAGCTCACTAGCATTTTCACTCAAGCCACTGTACGTACAATTACTACTCAGCGATCGTAAAGCCTCTCGTAGGTTGTACAGGGCTTATTCATTATGGTACTCACCTGACCGGCTTCCTGTTGGCGCCGCGGCAGTTCCCCACGCGTTCCAATATTACCCCCGTTTGAGCGCAGGGTCTCCTTCTACACTTCATTCATCAACGGACGCAGGAGGTCGCGCGCTGTCTTCCTTTGTTGAAGGCCTACGTGCACATTCACACATACCCGCTCTCTCTTTACATTCAGGGCTCTGTACAGTTCAAGCCCGCGTTCTCTTGTCAAATTTGAAGCAACTAAGATTCCTTACTAAGAAACTTGCTCAACGCTAGGGCGCTTAGCCTAATTCATCCATCGAAGAACGTCGCATCCATCTCACGACACATCTTGGACAGCCCGACCAGCGAGGTCCCGCGCATTACCGCTTTAACTCCCGCCCTCTCCCAGTCGTGAAGCGAAGAGACGAGGGTTAGCTTCCTCGCGCGTTTCGAGGATTGGGTGCGGCTCGCCCCATCCCACCCCGAAGCCCTCCAGGGTGGACAGCCAACAGGCGACATTCTTGTCGGCTGATTCTTCAGTGTGGGCGACGACTCTGGACCCGCTTGCTTTCTTCCGCTTTACCTGGCGCTGTGGTGAAGTCTGAAATTTCCTGCTCGTCGGATCCAGCGTCAATCAGTTCCCTGTCCGAAGTCGCTTTCTGCACCACCTCCCGCCTGCGCCTATCCCTCGTTACCACCAGTACTGCGGGAAGCCGCCGGTCCAGGGTTCGCAGCTTTCCAACCAAGCGGGGACTGGACCCTCACAGATCGCACAGGCCAAGTCTAGCACCGAGCGAGTTTCTGCTTCTCGGTCAGATAGGTACAGGAGACCGTATTCGAGCCCCGTTGATCACTTTGCCATACGACTGGGATAACCTAGCTGGCGCAAGGCTTTCGCCAACAGGTCAAGCTCCGCGCGAACCGCCACTGTACCCCTCGCGACACAATTCCACGTGCGCGGTGCATCACAAGGTTGCAACAACCTCTTATCCAACGCCAATCCTGCTCATCCCCTTCTAAATCACGGTCCGCCGACTGGTCAACCTGCTGCGGACTGAGCAGATTTCTTCATAGTCAACCTTGCCCCGCATCATGTGGGCCGAAGTTAACGGAGAGCGCAAGAAGGTCGCCTGGTACGTATCTCTCATTTCCTTTTTCCGCCATCTACGTGCTCGCAGAGTTCAACCCCTAGTTCGTAGCTCTCTTTTCTAGTTTGAGAACTCTATATTATTGTCATCTTCACGCACTCAGCTTGGCAATCGTTGCTAAATCGGGCCGTGGTTGATTATTGTTCCATCCTCCTCACGGCGGGAAACGACAGGAGAAACGAGATCCACCACGAGCGAGGCTTCGGATTTTTGTTGGACCAAATTTGTCATCGGTGGAGCCTATTGAATTCTACGAAGGACACACTTGGGTTTTGCATCCTCGTCGTCCTAGGTACAAAGTTTGTCTCTTTGCAGCTACTGACTTGCATAGTGGCCCATGTATCCGAGGGCACCGTTCGTCCAAATGCGATCATAGAGACCGAGTGCTTGTTGAAGTTCGAAAGCCCGGGCGGCCTCTGAGCAGTTGTCCGCACCCAACTGGTTCATGTAGCTGCGAACGCATCGTCATAAACTACACAATCCCAAAGTCTTCAGAATGTGCTTGCCCTTCAGAGCGGGCGCAGCCCACAGCCACAGTTGCTGGTAACAGTCGGATTCAGAAGAACAGAAGAAGATCTACCGCGATAAATACTTCTTCGCTAGAGAAGGCTATACGAGCTGGACAAGATGCTGAAACCGATGCCTCCTCCATCACACATACGCCGACCGAGAGAAGCGGCAGCAACGAAGCGTCGCCTTTGTCCAGTGCGAGCTCGACTCCTCGTTTGCTGCCTGCTCAGAATGGTGTTTCAAGCTGCTGCAAGCCTAAGCCAGCTCAGTCGCCCGTTCAGCAAGGGGGTTGCTGTAGCAGTAAGGTTAAACAGATGCCGGAACCGGTCCAAGTCAAGTCCTGCTGCTCTGGCCCAAAGACCCAAACCAACACCATCCCTAACGGCCAGCCAACTGCCTATCAACAGTTTGGTCAACAGTCCCAATTTCAATTCCCGCCTCAGTTCCAGGCGCCACAATATCAAAACTTCCACACACAAGCATCCCCACCGCCACCAGCAACGGTCCCATTTGGTCTTGGTGCACCCATCTACAATCATGCAGCGGCAGCATACCATCAAGCAGCCTCTATACCGATGAGCCCTGTTATGAATGGTCCCATAAACTCCCATACCGCTAGTCCTCAAGTTGGTCAGCATGTTCCTGCGCATAATTGCCACTGTGGGGAGTCATGCAGCTGTTTTGGGTGCGCGGCTCATCCAAACAACGCTACCATGATGGAGTATGTGCGACTCATGGCTCAATTCCAGTACACTGGCGGGTTTGGAGCCATGCCTCCACCTCTATACGACATGCCCACATATCCTCACCACCCTGGATTCGGAGCCGAGGCGTTCAGCTCATTACCTCAAGGCATGTCTACACCCACTCCAACCAACATGAGCTTCCATGGAAACACAGATATGCCAATTCTGTCAACAACGCCTATAGCTGTTTCTGGACCTTGGCAACAGCCTCCTCGTGCCGCACCTACAGTACCTGAGTCTCAGTTCCTAGAACGATCTAGCTATACAGCATCGACTCCGATCGAAGGCCAGCTCCTATTGAAGGCGGAAGAGCCTGAATCTTCGCCCATTGCCGACAGTCCAAGCGATAGCAAGGAGGAGGACATACCCACACTCTCACCATCATCCTACTTCTGGAACCAGATGGTCCTGCCTGGCTGCAGTGACGCCACTGGTACTTGCCAATGTGGCGACGGTTGCGAGTGTGTTGGCTGTCTTACACATGGCGGCCATAATGGAGTACGCCTCGAGGCTCCCGAAATCAACGAACACGATACTTTTCCTGACTTCACGGCAGAACCAGGTCTGACTATAAACGATACTACGAACTTTATGACATTCAACCCGGCTTCAACGTGAAGGAGCCGTCTGCATCGCCTTATGCACTCATATACTTCTCTCATGATATGTCGAAGGGGGGGGGGTGGGGCCCGATATCATAAAACCTTCCATTTGAAGCGCTGCTCATGATTCGTCGATTCATGACCTGATGCTCTTTCTGTACCATACGCTTACTTTCCGAGTCCACATCCATCGAGATTTGCGCGAGGCACAGCTAAAGATGGATTTTTTCGGAGCCCTTGGCACCTGCTTCTCATAAACAGAATAGGGATTGAGGAAATGTCTGGTTCTCGACTCAGCATAGACATTGAGTCCAGACGCACTGGACAACACAACAAGTCGCTATGCATATCCAACTCATCGGCGGTCGCCATTATCCTTTGCATATACCTCACTCAACGGGCAATGGCTCCCATTTTCCTCACATCCCTCACGCTTACGGGACTTCACGATTGTACCCGGACGCACCTCTAGACACACTATACACACGACTTTGGTTTAGATCAAAGTACTTTTTGTGTACATTTTCGATTTTGTCACAACAGCGGCTCTGCTGCAGCTACTGTGGTGTGGATATTAGGAAACAGAGCATTTCCTTCAGCAGCATACGGACTAGCATTGGCATACCGGGAGGCTCCACTCATGGCTTGATGTCGTTATGATACGATACCCCGTACAATTTGGAAGGAATGGGGCGGCTAGACTTTTGGTCGCCCCTTTAATGTATAGCGTTAAACGAACTATGCATTTGTTAGCAATCTGTACTTGTTTGTTCACCTCGATCTCCTCCTGCATGGTCGGCTTTCTCCAATTAGTAAGTTGAGGCTGTGCTATTGAGTTCCCGCCTACACCAAGATATCTGTCAGTCGAACTTACGTCATGATGTCAAACAATCTATGAAGTTACGGTGCTCGTAGTTGGGAGTGAATCATCGCGAAGTGTGACGTGCGATCAGGATGAGCAGCATGAGGTATGAACACCATTTGTAGGAAGCCTATCGACATCACGATCCTCAAGGCTATCGGAGTAGTTCTTGAAACCCCACAAGAAATCCCATGAAACACCTGAAGTAAAGTATCCGAAAAGGCGGTCCATCTCCAATCAGACCATCGAATGTGCATGACCGTTCATCCCGAAAAGTCCCATTCGCCTCCCAAAATGAAATGGAATGAAACTATCTACATCGAAAAACTGCCACATATGAAAAAGGGTGGATCGCAATCGAAATCTGAGACAATACTCGCTTAAGATATGCCTGTGGATCGAGCCAAATCTCAATCAGTCGCAAATGTGACCTCCTCCAAAAAAGGCCGTCGAGATCTGTATCGCGATAGTCCGCGTAGGGAGTCGTCGACATGATGAAAATATTGACCAGAATGCGTCTGCTTGGGACGATTGAAAAGGATATTTTAGGTTCGAATTGTGGAGAGCCGAGATATAGACGACGCTGAATATGTGAATTGACTAGTCTTTGTTGAGTTGGCTAAGTCGTGTCGAGGTTTAGTCATCAGAAAGAACGACGGTGAGTGTTCCACCAAGACTAACGGAAGCCTTGCAGTGTCTTTCGTTAGCATTGTTCAATATAAATCTCCAATGTAGCGTACCGTGCAACCCCGATCCTTATCATCCCAACACGTATCTGCTTGACAGTACTGATTGGTGGAGCTCTTATACCTGCAAGGAGCAGAAATTCCATCGCCGGTGAAGGTGATATCGTAATCAAGCCGCTCTTGCTTGCATTCTGGATTCTGTGATATACCAGAAAAGCCTCTTTTCATATTCATGTCGTCCCAAGAAGTTCCGAAGATGGTGGGCGACCAGTTCCCCTTACCCTTGTTGACCTCGCCCCAAGTGCATGCCTCGCTCTCAGGCACTCCTTGCTTGTTGACGTAATATTGAGCTGAGGTCGCTAGGCCTCGCCAGAAGTAGTACTTTCCTTGGTCGGGATTGGCAAGGAAGCCGGTCTCGCCCGGGCCTAGGGTGAGAGGGAAGGTCATTGATTCAGTACCTGCTCGTATTTAGTAACTTGTGAGCGGGAGGGGACAGCTAAGCTTACCTGGATAGTCGGTACGGCAGAAGGAGACAGACTTGGAGAGTTTGTTCTGTATCTTCACCGTCATACTTGTTGAGCCCTTGCCACAGAGCGTCTTGCCGATCGAGCCGTCTGCCATCTCCAAATAACCATTCTCGTTACAGTACAACCCACCAACGGACTGACCAGTTCTACCTTGTTTCTTTGGGAAAGAGAGTTTGAGGTAGGGATTCGGGCAACCGTAGGAACAAAAGTTGCCAGCCTCGCAGCACGAGCCGTCATCGCACGAGCCTTTAGGGATAGTAGTGATATCATCAAAGCCATCACTTCCACGATATTGGGGATCTTGGATTCCAGACCAACCTCCCAGGCCTTCATGTGCGAGTGGCAAGGCGCCATAGCCGTACGGGAACTCGCTGCATGGAAACTTGCCGTTTGGGAATTCTTTGTCGCATGAAGCACAGTGCCCGCTCTTATCAACTAGGTCGGCCCATGCTCTTGATGAGGTATCCTGCTGCTGCGCAGGTGACGCATTTGTAGGCGATGTTGGAGTGGAGTCACTTGACGTCTTTGCGGTTGGCGGCGTGGATTCCTCCGACTTGGTTTCTTGAGGCTTCTGCTTTGAGCTCTCCTCGGCAGGCTCCGCGTGGTACTCTGGTGCTGATGAAGGGGTGGCCAATGCTACGGGAACAAGCGCCGACGTCGACAGGTTACCGTCCTCTCCCCACATCAGGGTGCCATTGGCGATACCTTGGCGGACTTCCTCCTCAGAGATGGAATGGCCATCGAGCAAATAGACAATCTTAGTCTCAGTCGCCGCGGGGACGTACACGACATTGTCAGGTCGAGCATCGCGTAAAGCAAGCCCATGAGCATGACGATGTACGTATGCATGCGGCTTCGCTACAGTGACTGCAGCAGCGGCAGCGAATATAGTGATGAATTGGAGCCTCATAGCAAAGGCTGTTGTTTCTCTGTCGAGTGGGAATTCGCCGACGACTTCACACATTGTAAGCCTGTGAATCGCACGAATTGCAAGGCGATAGAGCAACTGACCTCTTTTTCCCGTACAAGCAACAGATCTTGTAAGTTTAATGCGCTATGTGTGCGTCTTGTGAGGCGACTCGTCTTGTCTTTTCGTTGTTTGTTTGTTTTGTCGACGGGAATGAGCAACGAGCGTGAAACTATACTGATAGTGCCTAAAGAGTGAATTGGAGATAGAGCTCCGGGTGGAGGCACGAAAGAATGACTGTAGGAGTGTGAACCGCGACAGATGTCGAATCTGATTTGCTCTATTGCAGTGTGAGTTGCACGAAATGATAAGAGTCGTGGTTGTTTGTATTTTGGGTTGGTATCTGGCGTAATGCCAAGCCAGGGTCCCAGTGGCGTGGTTACTCGTTTGCGCAGGGAAGGCGCAGTGAATGGGCGAGTGTGCATACCTTGATTTGGATTTTCTCCCTCGAGCGGTCTGCCCGGACTGGTCGTGACTTGCTGGGCGAGTGGAAGTTCCAGACTGCGCGTTCAGAGCCAAAGGCGTGTACCACCGTTTCGAAGCCAGATGACAGACGATAAAAGAGTGTAAGGACAGTGGCCAACTCTAGAAAATGTGAAAAGCGACAATGGAGCGAGAAAGAAAGAAATTCTGACTAGGTAAAAGGGCGAGTGTGGATATACCTAATATTAAGTTTGTGACAATGTTGCATTGGGCTTGTAGTTCATTAGTATGTCATGGCCTCCACACCTGTGCCACCTACGTGTACCCAAACATATAGCATGGCGAGTTGGTCGTGAAGAGAAGCAACCTCAAATTGAGGCACGGTCAAATAAAGCTCTCATTCTGGGCGGCTCTAATTCTTAGCGGCATGGCATAAGATCGACCGGAGGCTCTAGGTGTTGAGGCGTCTCACTTGCACATGGCTCTGCCCTGCGTGCGAACTGCTGTTCTCGTTACTGTCGTGTGACATTTACCCCTGGCTAGACTGTGGATGGCAATAAATTTCCGCATTCCATGGTAGGAATGTGGTACCGCAACGTAATATAGTAGAGCCAGTGGCGAAGTCGTAGGCCCCAGGGGTTCCAGAATACATGTGATGGTTGACAACGCTGAGATCTTTCGCATGAACCTCTTCTTCATTCACAGCCTAATGCAACGCGGCTGCGCGCGTGAAATTGCGCTACACTCATCTGCGGATACCTGCTCTTATGCGCTTGGAATGAGTGCCACAATACTGCAGTAGGACGATTATGTTGAGATACAAGAACAATCCAGGGTTCTTGGGTGCTTGCGCCTAATACGCAGACCTCGAGGAACCAGGAATAACGGGAATCCGGCGTCGTTGGGAATATTTGTGAAATGTGGGACGCTGGGGAAATGAAAACGGTCCTTGACGGCGCAATCTTTCTTTGCAGCACAACTGACATTCTGTCAGTCTACAGCGTGGCACCCCATAGTTTGTATTTATGCTCGGTAGCTTTCGAGATAGTCACCCCGAATGGCGGAAACAGTTCCATTGGGTGCGTTCGCGGGTACAAAGGCGCCCATCACGTAAGATCATGCCGTGTTGAGATGAAATGGGTGTGCTCGTGATGAAGGAACAAGAGTGATTGAGCGAGGTGATGAGATGAAATGGCCCCTCCGCTAACCTCACCCGTTCACACTAAGAAAGCCAGGTGCAAGTCAGCCAGCCTTATGTTTCTCATGCAGCCGCCATCGTGTGTAGCACAGCATATGCCCTCGTGTGCTTTGTGACTGAGACACGATATACGGCTGATAATATACATCTGGAAGCAAACCGTGCTGGTTGTATATACAAAGCTCGAGAAAACTGTGATGATGATGTCACCAGCGCTACAAATGCGTAAGGTCGAGTGGCCTCGAATATCCCCCCATTTAGACAAGACTTATTTCCCGCACAACTGCCAGACAGGTGGTCTATACCTGCTGTACATAATTGGCGGGGACGCTACGCACTACACCATCCCTCTCAACATCTGCCCAGCCATCTCCCGCATCCATGTTGATGAGCACGAATCGCTCTCCTTCAGCCATAGAGTGTTCCGCATCGCTTGACGCAGTATAGTCGTAGAGAGCCTCCACATACTTCAGCTTCTTCGCACCTCGCTTAGGTGCAACAGCCGGACCCTTCTTCTTGCCAACGATGGCAGCACTGATGTTAGTCGTTGATGCTGACGATGCAGAGTATGTCGAGTCCGGACGGTTCGACGAGAAGGTAGATGCCGTTGTAGGTGGTGTCGCGGTTAACACCTCAACGTAAGCCGCAGGTACAAGACCTTCCTTAGAGCCAGCGCGGACTTTGATCCACCCGGACCCGTCTGTGTAGTCATTTGTGAGCGAGGCGCCCAAGAGGATTTGAAACATAGGAGACAGATTCGCAAGAGACCTACCATCGGGTTCCAAAATGGTGACATCCCGTCCGTCAGCGACCGTTAATTCGCCCTCGCCGTTCTCTTGATATGCGTACAGCATCCTGCCCTTCACTTCGTTGCCCCTTGGCGTAGGTGGAGGAAGATCCTCGCTATCCTTGACGTATTGCGCAGGTGGAGGTGCAACGATCCGGTTTCTTCTAGGGCCCGGCGCTGGCGCTGCTGCCTTCTTTTCTACTGGTGGTGGCTCTTCCGCGGTTGGTGACATTCCTCCAGAAATAGATCGGTGGGCTGTAGCTGAATAGCCCGAACTGAGAGTGTTCATTGAATTGACTGTGTCGCTTCTCCCCAGCCGTGGCATGTCGGCATGTGACCCTGTCGCAGCGCCATTTGTTGCGGTTACGGTATGTGTACCCTTTTGCCGCTCTTCCTTCAGCTTCTTCTTCTCTTCCTTGGTCTGTTCGCCAGGACAATCCGCTGGCACTTTCATTTCGCACTTGCTGTGACATGTGTAACCACAATCTCGGCAATCGAACCCTTTTGCTGACAAGCCCCATATCCGATCACCGCAAAGATCGCAATTCGTGGGTATCTTGAATGTTTGAGACTTGAAGTTGTGGTTCCTCGCGCCAATACTGAGATCTCCTACAACAGAGGTGATGGTGGAGACTTCCACTTCAGCGCTAACCTTTTGTCGCTCCACTTCATGCATCGCTTCTTGAATAGCGAAAACGGCGCGAACAACGTCTACTTCATCTCGCTTGTCTTTTCCTTCTCGAATATTGCGCCGCACTGCCTTAGCATTTTCTACCTCTTTCCGCTTTTTGTCTAGCTCTCGCCGATAGTCTCCTAGCGAGGCCTTGGTCTTTGTGAGCACGTTGCGCAAGAAGACTGCAGCGGAATCGTCGACCGCAATGCTGCTATCGTCCAACCAAACTGGGCTGGGCTCGAATTGGAAATCTCCGGGCTCCTGCCAAGATCCAGCGTTGTGGCGCACAAACATCATAGAATCAAGTAAGGGGTTGTTGCGAGGAATTTCGGACGACAGATGCTTCATATACTCGGTACTCCGTGTCAGGGTCTGCGTTTCAATTTGTGCAGCCAGGGACCATATCGAGTTAAGCTTGTTGACTCTTGTTTCTGATAGGTCTTGAAGGCTCTGTGACTGTTAACATTGCTCTGCTCCATGTCATGTCCTCACTTACGTCCAAAAGTTCAGGAACATATTCATGATAGTACATTTCCTTTTGCTTATTGGTAACGTTGATGCTAATGATGTAAGTGTTCTGGAAGAATTAGCATTAGACTAGACGTGGACTCCGTAAATGTACCTTGACGTTCCGCATCTCGACCTGCTGCTGCTCAAAAGCGTTCCGCGCCTTGCCTTTGCCATGATCGAATGCACTGTCAACCTTCTTGCGGCGACTTTCCACCTCTTGGCAGACACTGTCGTATTTGCCTTTCTGCTTACGCAACTCAGCATACTGGTTGTCACGCTCCTTCTCGAGCTTGGCAGCAAAGTCACCATGTAGCTTCCGCAATTCTTCGTATCGCGTGCCGAGGGTCTTCAAAGGATCGGCGAGTTGGGTGATGAGAGCGCCAGCGAATTGGTCGTGTTCTGAGGCGCGGGATTCTAGGGTGCTTAATTGGACTCCCCAGGTGGTCATGGATGCGCTGACGTCAACTGTCAGCGAAGGTCCATAAGGGAAGCGGCAGTACATGTACCTTTCGAGCGAGCCTGGAGTAACCGTAGGAGTGTCGCCAACACTCAGGCTGCTCACTTTTCTCGCCTTTTTCTCATAGTATTTCTTCGCAAGTGCACTAAGCTTTGCTGAATATTCCTTCTCTATAGCGCTTCGTTCTCTGTAGAATTGTTGGATATCGTCCAGCCAAGCGATACCGCCGGAGACCTGAAGTCCGGTGGGTTAGCAATCGAGCGAAAGACGCGGGAGGCATGGCCAACGGGGCATGTGTGTGAGTGTTTCTAGAAATCATGGGACGTGTTGGGGACGTACCCAGGCATTGACCGTCTTAAAACCATCCTGCGAATTATCCGTTAGTTCATAGTTTGTGTTGCGGTCTGGAGTCCGAATACCTTCAATTCAGCGCCGAACTGGGGCGCAATGTCGACCTCCATGCTGCTGTGAGTAGTATGGATCGAGAACTAGCACGGCGGGGATCGGCACCCCAGACATAGAGTATGTGGAAATCTGGAGGAGCGGTTGCGAAGGCTACGCGGACCTCAGGTGGCTGCCCAATAGGTGGGGCAGGATGGCTGACATATGAGGCGGTGCGCGCCGAGCAGGAAAGGTCGGGATCTTTGCTGTCGCCTCTTGTTCTAGTCTTGTTCTATGCTTCTTCCATGGGTATTTGGGATGTGAATATATGCTCTCGAAGACGCCCAAGGTGCTAAAACCAGGGACATGCAGTGATCCATAGAAGCATTCACACTGCGGGCGCACCTGCTGTTCATGCGGGCCGCTGCCTAAAGCTGCCTAGCGCCTCACGCACCTTCCGCCTCGAGTTCCCCGCCAAAACCAGCCTTAAGCTCACAATTTCGCGTTGCTTTGTGCCAAACAACAAACCCCTTCATTGCTCCACCAGACACTCACATTCTTTGAGTTTGTCTCAACTTTGCGCCTACAATAGCTTGGCCACCGCCATTGCTACAATCGGCGGACCTTACAAGCTCTCCCATCTCCCGCCTTTTCTTCTTCGACGCCGCTTCACTCCAACCACAACTTCGTAGCCACCAGGTAGCTCTGATCCGGCTCAACATACAACATGTCGTCAAAGGAGGAGACTCCTGCGCAAGATCCGGTCGCCCAGGATCCGGCCGCCCAAGACTCATTGGCGCAAGCGCAGGTCGATGGTAGCGGGGCACCAGGAAACGGCTCTGATCTAGCAGACACTGAGTTCAATGTTGAGGTCAAGCTTGCCGACTTACAGGCAGACCCCAACAACCCTCTGTTCTCTGCCAAGTCATTTGAGGAACTCCAACTGTAGGTTGCATGCAAATAATCCATGGACAAGCTGACACCAGTAGTTCCGATGAACTAGTCAAAGGCATTCGTCATATGAACTTCCGTAAACCGTCTAAGATTCAAGAAAAGGCTCTGCCTCTACTCTTGATGGACCCTCCTACCAACATGATCGCTCAGTCACAATCGGGAACCGGCAAGACTGCAGCTTTCTCCCTCAATATCCTCTCACGCATCGACCTTTCGAATCCAGAACCTCAAGCGTTGGCACTCGCGCCCAGCCGAGAGCTCGCCAGACAGATATTGGGAGTCATTACACACATGGGCCAGTTCATGGAAGGCCTGAAGACCATGGCTGCTATCCCGGATCCATCCAGGAGGGGGCAACAGTTCAATGCTCAAGTTCTCGTTGGCACACCAGGAACAGTCCAAGATATGCTCAAGCGGCGTTTGATCAACCCACAGCACATTAGGATCCTCGTATTGGATGAGGCGGACAATATGCTGGATCAACAGGGTCTGGGCGATCAGTGTACCCGTGTCAAACACCTACTCCCCAAGAACGTCCAGACTGTTCTATTCTCTGCAACCTTTCCTCCTAACGTTATTGCCTACGCCAACAAGTTTGCGCCGAAGTCAAACACGTTGACTCTGGCGCACGAGGAGCTGACCATCGAGGGCATCAAGCAACTTTATATTGATATCGACAAAGACAACGACAAGTACGCGACATTGCTAAAGTTTTATGGGCTCATGACACAGGCATCTTCGATTATCTTCGTTAGGGTAAGTAATATACACCCTCTTACATACTGTGACTAACGAAAACAGACGCGAAGAACCGCCGAGGAGCTCGAGCGCCGCATGGTCGCCGAAGGTCACAAGGTCGCGCAGCTCAGTGGTGCTCTAGAAGGGCCTGAGCGTGACCGCATTATCGATCAGTTCCGCTCCGGGGAGGCTAAAGTACTGATCACGACCAACGTTCTTGCTCGCGGTATCGATGTACAGTCAGTGACCATGGTCATCAACTACGTAAGCTCATGAAGTCCACGCTCACTGCGGCAACACATATTAACATATTTCAGGACGTACCAACAATGGCAGACGGCCGCCAGGCGGATCCTGAGACCTACCTCCACCGCATCGGTCGTACCGGTCGCTTCGGCCGCGTCGGTGTCGCCCTTACCTTTGTCCACGACAAACAGAGCTGGCAGCAGTTGCACGACATTGCGAGTTACTTCAAGACAGACCTCCACCCCATCGACACGAGCGACTGGGATGCGGTCGAAGATATGATTCAGACAATCATCAAGAGCTCGAGAGCAGGCAAGAGCACGCAGGAGATGACGCAGATGATTACTGGAGAATCGTAGATGGAATATCGAGGGAAGAGACATTTAGGAGATGTGATCACTGCAATAGCGGTAAGAAAGCCACAGAACGTCACTTGGGGACATGTGTGGGACATATGGAGACGTAGAGGTGCGTAATCGGGCATGTGCGCAATATGGGAATAATACGCCTTATGGTGAATTCGAGCATGTGGATGGGACAGACATCGCCTTCAAAATAGATGGAGCGTAAGAAACACTTCGAGATACCCTATCAGTGTCTATTCTACCATTCCAGAGTGACTATGAATACCAAGTATACTGTGCTCAACTCAGGATTTTACACCCTTGGTAGTATCTTTGCATGCGGCTGAGACCGCAGCTAGGGCATTGCTCCAAGGCGACTCTTATAACAAAGTGCTCTTTCCACGTCAACAGCATCCTGGAAAGCTTCGATGCACCAAGTTTAGATATCCAACCACTATACACTTTCCCTCCCAGGCTTTCTTTTATATCAACCTTAATTACTTCTGCGTATTCCCAGCCGGTCCTATTTTATCGTTCAAACACACTCGGTGCCGTCACCAAAATCACCACGAGGGAGGTCGCAATAAGCGCGCCAGAAATAGCGCTCACGACCATGATACTTCCTCTTGACGCAGGGAACTTGCCCCGTATAACATAGTGTTGCGCTTCAAAGTATCTGTGGAATCCTATAAAGAGTATGACTATACTGATTCCAATGAACGTTGCTCCTAACGGCTTGCCTAGATGTCTAATCCTTGCGTGTGGAGAAGCGGATATTGTAAAGTCGGCGAGAGGGTATTGGGACGAGGCGGCGGCGTGTGAGGATTTATCGGAGAGGCTGGAATTCAGGCGGAAAAGCTGCGTGATTGCTATGCCTATTGAGGCGAAGGAGAGGGATGTTCGGAGCCAGGCGAGAAATGTGCGCTCTACGAGTCGGAGGATCAGCAAAACACGCTTTCTTGACTACCACTACACATTTGTGTGGGATTGTAGTATAAGGGTGAATAAGACGTACCTAGAGCTAAATGGTCCCTGGCAACACTTCCCTTGTTCTCTAACTCTACGCTGCCGTACTTTTCCCAGAATGCGCGCCATCGCCCGCTTTCCTGACGTTCTACAGCTGCGGCTTCGCGCTCTGCACTCTCTGAGCGTCTCTGCTCATCGCTTCGCCGCGGGTCTGAAGCTGCTCCACCCCCTTGAGCGCCTATTGCCTTCGCATTTGGATCGCTGGTGGTAGTGGGGTTCTGAGAGGTCGACGAGGTGGTGTTCTGCGGTGGTATTGACGGTGATATGGAGTCATAACCTTTTGCTATAGATTGCGCATGCGTTATAATGGGAGAGGTCTCGTCTGTATTTGTGGTAGTGGTCCTTGGAGATGTGGGTTCTCGTTCTGAGGTGCGTTTGCGGGGACCGCCGGTCATATCTGCTCGTCCTGTGCCGTGTTCTTGAAGACAGTGTACGTCTACTGTGGATGTGTGATAAATGATGTAATAATAACGATTGGTCGGTAACGGCGATGGCGATTGTGGTTGCAAGATCAAGTGTAGTCCAGGGTCGTTCACGCCGTCATGAGAGCTGTCGTCCACGCGCCCGAGGTCAAGGTTGAGGTGTTTGGTCCCAGCAGCTTGGCTTCCTCTTTATCGCTGCGGACAAAGGTCCGATTGCCTGCATGATGGCTGAAAGGTTCACGTCCAAATGCAAGATAGAGTGCGATTCGCGTCCGATATCGTCAGGAAAGGTGAATTGCAGTGTAGCGTGAATACGTGATCTTGTGTGGGACTGACGCAAGAGTTTGGAGGGCGAGAACGTAACCCGACCTATAGGAACTCGAGGCGCATTACACAGGGTCTTATTAAACGAGCTAACGTCCTCGGAGGGTGCTTGGTTTGGTGGCTTTAAAACGGTTCCAGAGCTGCTCATCAAACAAATTGGGAACTGCTCGGGCTCGTCCACCTCATTGCTAGATGAATTACGCTCCAGTCTCTTGAACTGACTGACTCACATATCTTTTGCATGTAACTGAAAGACCAGGCGACACCTTTCAAATCTGAGATATAATTCTAATTGTCCTTGTTGGTATATTCCTTGCCCGCAAGCTATCCATACCTGTTTAATACGCTATATGGTACATGCAATGAGATGTCCCAAAGCTCACAACTGTCGAAAACATAGCGGTATATCGCCCATACAAACGCCGCCCAATGACCGCCGTGACGGAGAAGCCCAGAAGTACGCGTACCTTTCTCGAACACTTTACTCGTTATAGTGGAATACCTGCGTCTTTGTTAGCAGGGTGTTAGTCGAGAATTTGATGGTGAGGTCTTACGAGATAGTTGGGCAGTCCGAAGCTCTCCCAGTTCAGTCTGTTTGCCATCTTTGCAAATCCCTCCGTCTCAATTAGATGGTAGAAGGGGAATGGCGGGAACATGGCCCCATCCCGGTGTACCTCCGCCTTGACCAGCAATGTCGCTCCTCCTACGCCATCAAGCTTAATCTTCGTCCCAGGGTCAGCCGACCTGTCGTACATCTTTGCCATCAAGCTGCGGTACGTTGGCATCTCGGCATAGCCCTCCAACAGGATATCATCTTTACCCATCTTCGCACCCAGCTCCTTTGCCGTGGGACTGTCGATCCAGTTGTTGAAGTCGTACGCCCGGATATCCATAGCCTTTTTCTCCTCATTGTAGAATCTCTGGAAGCAGTTGGGCACGATAATTGGCACATCGTAACCGGCAAGGTCCTGAATGAGGGTTGGTGGTGTCTCCACGATATCAGCGTCCATCCACAAGACCCAAGATGTGGTGGGGCCCATAGTCGTAAACAGCAGAGAGTTGCGCGCTTTCGCCATGGCTGCGCGACGCACCTTCTGGTTCTCCATTTTGTGTCGTTCTGCCTCGTTCTGCGATTGTAGCGGAGATTCAGTGTCCTGTCGCAGGATTGTTACGGCGGCAAAGCGCTTATTCTTCGGCCCAGATTGAGTCTTTGTGACTTGTGCCTGCAACGCTGCGTATGCTGCATTTCCCTCCTTTGTCTTTGGTATTATGAAGCCCAGAGAGATTAGACTGTGCGGATAGTCGAGCTTAGCGAGATTGTCCCAGTACTCTTGGTAGAAGCGCGCCAGTGGTGTGAGAATCAAAACCGTCTCCTCGTTTTCTATCGGGGTTCGCGTATTGGTGAGATTGTTCATGTAGTAGTGCACGACTGGCGGCGCCGCCTGTGGAGCGTTTGCTTTCGACTTTCGGAACGGCAAGGATGGCGGAGACAATGGGTTGGATGCCGTTTCCCCCCCGCTCCTACTCTTGCCAACTATCGGAGCATCGCTGCCGGAAAAGAAGAAGAAAATAAAGCCTATGCAGAGGATGCCCGCAAGGACTATGGTAATGGGATTAGAGCGTCGGAACGAGCGTGACATTGTGGCCGGAGGACTAGGAAAGCAGGCGAACCGTGGTTGCCAAAAGCGAGGATTCTATAAGTGGTGCATCGAAGGGAAAGCGAGATGGGGATGAGATTGCGGTCGAGGTTCGGCGCAAGGAGGTTTGCGAGATGTGGCCAAGCTGGGACTCGACAATGTGTCAACGACGCACGTAGAGGCCGGAGCGGGTCCCCAATGCTGGTCGAGTCGGAGAGGGCGAGGACGAGGAGCACAGTGAGAGGAACAGCGTCAACGCTTGCACGGACAGGTGTCAGGAGTGGCTGCTCGATTGTGGTCGGTCGCCCTTGGCCTGTTGCAATCGTTGTATGCGGCTCAGCTTACTCATCCCGAATTTTAGCTGCGGGAGAGCTGCTCGACCTCCGAGTCCTGACCTCATGAATAGTTTCAACACCACGTCTCCGTGTCGCTATGGTCAATTGAGCCTCGATCAATGCCTCCCTTGGTCGCGCGACAATGGCAAGTCGTGAGGGCCGCTCCCGCCATTACTGGCAACTTATGTCGCCCGCTTCGGCTTTCGAGGCCTGCATTTGCTGCGACTTTGCGCTCGTATGCACAGCAGTCGAAGCCAGATGAGAAGAAGCTCTGGCAGCCAGTACCTATCAATGGGGCTATTCTCATCCCTACCTCTGTTCCGGATGCTGTGAGTAGCTTGATCTCTCCATTTCACCTGCAGAGGTACTGACGTCTACAGCAACCTGCCGACTTCATACATTTCATCCAACCCGCTGTATACGAGCGCATCGCCAAGGAGACTTTCTGCATCTTTCTAGTCACGCCCTCCTTCGCGCCATGGCTGCTCAAGGACGAGGTCTTCCTCCAAAAAGCGCTAGTTCAGGCATACGGCGAATTGTGGAACAAGTCGAATAAAAAGAGACCAAAACCCTTGCAGATACACGCTCTATGTGCTGTAGTTGATAAGCTTCCAGTCGGGAGGTCTTTCAAATCCGGAGCCACAGTCGAAGATGAAATATCGCGTCGCACTACGGAGCCGCCTATTCCTGAAACCGGTCTCGAAGGCATCGCCTATGTCACGCTTCCTGCCACTGCCTCTGTGTCGTCAAGCGCGCCCTCATTGTCCGAGAAGGGCGCGATTGACTTCATTGTCAGCGAACGCACGGCAGATGAGAACAAGTTTAGCGACATTCTGCAAATACCGCTCGCCAATACTGTTTTCCAGACGGGTACTCTGACCACTATGACTATCTCATCCTGGAAGCCTCACCGTGCGACAGAAAGGCTAGATCTGGTATCGAAAACGGACCTTTCTCATCATGGGATTCGAATAACTGGACGTGACCAATCTGTTGAACGTATCATCTCCACTCTTAGTATCCCTTTAGTACCACTGACTCTTCCTCGTCGGGTTGAAGGGTGTATGGGTAACATTATACGGCGAATTGTCGGTTCCGAGGGGAAAAGCGTGACGGCTTCCTCAGAACTAGAAAGGGTTGTGCCGCAATTCTTCAAGTCGCGAGGGGAACCTGCACAAGCAACTACCGCCTGGGCACTAGTGCTACCCCAGTCTTTGGCAGAAAGTACAAACGTCAAGACCAAGAGGCTTCTTGAAAGCCTCTTGGCTGGAAGCGAAAACGGAGAAATCAAGCGAGACGACCTCTGGGATAGTCTTTGGAGAAGCGATCCGCCTGTCTGGAACACCCTCGTATCGACAGCCCTCGCAGAGGGGGCGCGCCTCCACCGTGTACTGAGCGGAGGAGGCGGATGGGGAAAGAAAGCGGGTTTACTATCTCTGGACCCAGTTCCAGCTAGGGAAGTCACGGACCACCCTAGTGCACACGGCTTGCCAGGTGTACTCAGTGACCCAGAAGACTTTGCTTCGACCCTGACACCGGTTGTACATGATGGAGACTTCATACAGTTCTTCACATTGCCGAACTCAAACGTCGGTCCAGAAGCTGATCAAGTGCATGGTCGGGAGGAGCTCACACTTCTACCGAAGAAGAATGCCTGGGGATGGGAATTTGGCACAATACCGAGTACAGTAGACTCGATGCCTGGAGGGTCATGGCAGCATACCACTTCGACCTCAAAGAAGGTTTCTGTTTTTAGAAATAGTTTCGGTGCTCTAGCCGAAGGAGGATTGAAGCTCACACGTAACTTAGCAGCAAAGGAAGGAGAGCTTGGTCCTTCGGTCGGTACCACTATGATCGATGTTCCTTTCTCCCGCTTCTGGGCTGTGGAAGTTGCGGACAGGGCTGGTTCTATCGAGGATGTAGGTGAGCCTGAAGATGTATCGTAGTTTGTAATTGGATGTATTCTAATTACTAAAGTAGCCAGCTTGTACTTCGAGAAAGATAAAGAGATTGACATCCAGGGCCACCCAAAGGCCATCCAGCAAGGATCGCACTAAGGTCCAGAACCGTAACGTGTTTGACCAGGAAAAGATAGCTCCGCTTCTCAAAGTTATCCAATCCGGTTCTACTCGTTCGAAAAAGCGAAACTTTCGAGTACATTTCACCGGAGTTGGAGACAATGACTCTATCAATGATAAAGAACCTATACAAATTCGAAAGATTCCATTCGCGACAGAAGCGCTGTCACAAGTATCCATACCCGCACAACTGGAAAATGTGGTTAATGATGCCGACAAGGATGAAGCACTCGAGGTTAACAAGCCAGTACTGACCAAGAAGGCCTTGATCATAACAACAGAGGGGCCAGAGCAATCACCGCAGCCAAGAATTAGGAAATTCACAAGCACAGTTCCAGAAGCGAATACTGCAGTCACATTACACACAGCGAATAAACGATTGTTTTCGATAGTGATTGACATATCTGACTTGACAGAGGAGTATAAAGGCATCATGTACACCATCCGTCAACGTCAACCCTCTGTGAAGATAAGAAGACATTGGGCGCGTGAACGAGCTAGGAAAGGAAGTCCTGTCCCCGCTAAGTCGAAAAAACCCGATAAAAGCACCCGTAGCCAAGACGTTGTGCTACGAGAATATCCTTCCCTACCACCTATCGGCAACAGGATACACCGAGGTAGACGCCGTAACAAATATGACGGGCGGCGAAATCCAGTACTACCACGGAAGCGGTTAGGCGTCTCTCGAAAGGCTAAGGATATCATTGCTGAAAGGCGAGCAAGGACAAGAATATTGTTGGCAATGAAGAAGCAAAGAGAAGATTATTTGGCTGCCAGGGTGGCTTCGTGGCTTGATGCGGACCTTGCTCCGACGGAGAATTATGATTCGGGGCAGAACAAAACAGCGACTGAATCGATAATGGGTAGAGGAAAGCATATTGAAACGGGAGACAGTGGCAGAACAGGTGTGGATAGTGAGGGGAAGCAAGACCAAGGGTCTAGCAAGAGGAGAAGAAGACGGTGAGCTTTGCTATGCTAATGTATTCGATGGGGAAGCCCGCTATATGGCCAATGAGCATTTCAGGAGTAGAATAGGCTTCCTAGGCTAGTGTGTCGCACGTCTACACCACCAGACTTAAAGAATGAATCGTACTATGACATACCCTATTTATCAATCTCCAGAACCATATAGCGGATTTATGATGCAGCGTTTACGGTGAACTTCACCGCCGAATCTTCCGAAGATCCGCCGTTAGCCGAATCCTGTCCCATTTGCTCTAGGACGACATGGTCTCCTACTCTTCAGCCCATTGAGACACGAAGCATACGTCTGGTGATTCTCCTACCGCTTGTTTATCTTCTCAGTACCAACTGCCCCAGATATCAGCCTATAACTAAATGGCATCCTTCAAGGGCTGAAGAGGCTACGTTGACGCTTCGAATCGCTAACTGGACGGTCGCGATTGCTGTCATCATGGCAATGTTAATTGCCATACTACTTATCATCTCGCCATTCCTTACGTATTACATTTCCACACTTCTCTTTTACAGAAAAGCCAACAGTAAAGCTTTCGGGAAGACTCCTCCCACAGTCCCATTCTTCATACCTGGAATCTACCACGGATTTAGTCTGGCATATGATGGACCGCAGAAGTACTTCGCTGCATTAATGTACAATGTGTCTGTCTCTGTCACATTTTGTGATTATACTGACAAAATTCAGCAAGCAATATGGCAATTTCGCTCCTTTCTCTGTCAAGGCAGGGTCAACGACTTTCGTCGTCCTCCAAGATCCGAAACACATTGAAAGAGTGTTACGGGCACGAAAACAACTGACTTCGCGTAACCCCATTTGTTACACGTATGAGAGCCTTTTCGGCTTCCCGAAAGAAGCTTTGAAATTCTATATAGGCAAAGGGATCGAAGAGAAAGAGGCTGGATTGGTTGAACATGCGCATTCGACCTTACCGCGGAGATACTTGACAGGTACATCGCTTGCGCCACTTATTGACATTTATGTCTCGATCCTTTCTCGCAATCTTAACGAGAAGATGTTTCAAGCGGGTAGCTGGACGCAGATCGAAGACTTTTGGTCGTTCCTCCAGCAAGTCATCAGTCGCTGCACTATTGAGACGCTGCTAGGGGCGGCAATCTTCAAACAGTGTCCTAGCACTGTCAAAGACTACCTGAAGTTTGCCGATGCTGCTGCAGGCTTTGTGCCAGGCATGCCGCGGTTCGTAGCTTCAGCTGCACACGAGGGACCTCGTGACCGATTGCAGGAGGGTATCGTGAAGTGGCTGAAAGCGAATCACAGCGGATCTGAGTTTGCAAAGATTGGTGATGAAGACCCGGTTTGGGACGAACACAAAGGCTCGAAATTCATCCAAGAAAGAGATGACGTGCTCGCGAAGACTGAGGATATGAATTTGAAGGGCAGAGCAGCAGAGATCCTGAGCGTTATGCATGGGTACGTATGATGTCAGCAGGGTCTCAAAATTGGCATATAGGATATACGTTGGAGCTGATACATGCGTCTAGCTCTAATTCAAGCTTACTTCCCTCCGCATTCTGGACGATTGTCGAGGTTTTACGGCAACCACAGCTCGGTAAACATCTCGCCGCAGAGATCAGCCAACATTATTCACCACAGTCCGGGGAGTACGACGTTACCGGTATCGTAGATACACCACTGATACAGTCCATCCAAACGGAAGTCAGACGCCTACGTGTGCCAACCGTCGCAACTCGCACAAATGAATTCCACGCCTTCCAGTTAGATGAGCAGTGGAAGCTCTCTAAAGGGAACACCGTAATTCTATTTTCGCATGACATATCCTTCCACACTGAGTTCTGGGCGAAAGCGCGTCCACGGACCACAGAGAGACCTCTGGAGGAGTTTTGGGCGGAACGCTTTCTTATTCCTAGCAGAACAGTATCGGGTACGAAAAGAGGACAGCAGACGAAGAACAATATGGAAACTGGGTCCTTCAACCTTGAAGGTCTCGAACTATTGGATCTAGTTTTCGACGACAACGATGGCTCGTGTTTAGGACATGAATACATGAGAGCTGTGCAAACAGCGACGCTAGCAATCTTCTTCACCCAATTCGAACTCCAATTATGCGATCCTGAGGCAGTGGACGCCGGGGTGCCTCCACTTCGCGAAGCTGCCTATGGCACGATGAAGCCGCTTGACGACATAGCGGTGCGGATACGGAAACGTAAGATAGACTAGATATCACATTGCTTTTGTAGCAAATCCTAGTAAACGTCACGGGGAACCAGTCCCAACTAGTACGTGTCCCAGCATGTGATTCGTTGGATCAATATGTCCAGGCACGGCAAGGGTGCCCCTTCCCTCATTGCTGGCTAGGACCTGGAATAATGTTTCTGTCTAACCCCGCCGAACCAGAAGCTGTTTTGTCAGTAATTAACTTCTTATCGTCTGCTTGAAACTTTGCAGTCATGGCCATAGTGTGTTCTTGGTGCTCTCATGGACTTCGACAAGCTCGCTTTGAGTGCCAGTCTTGTGGCAATCTTTATCACCTACTGGTCGTGGAAGGCCATTTACAATCTATATTTCCACCCTCTTCAAAATTTCATGGTCCATGGTTCGCAACGTGCTCATATTTGGCCGATTTCTACTATGATATGATTCAGGGTTGGCAGTTCTTAAGCAGGTTGTGAAGATGCATGAGATATGTGGTGAGCCAATCAATAAACTAAGATGCCAAACACGGAGTATGTATCTCACCGAGGAGTATTGTTAACAATGTCAAGGTCCTGTGATTCGCGTCAATCCGAACGGCTTTCACATCAACGATCCTTTCTTCTACGAGCACGTCTATGCTGGCGGCGGACAGCAGCGCCACAAAGCCCCAGCTGCGGTTATGGGCACACCACTAGCGACATCTTTCACGATCGATCATGATCTTCACCACCAGCGACGTAGCTGCTTAGACATTTTTTTTCTAAACAGTCAATTCTTTGGCTCGAGCCCTTCACCCATGCAAAGGTTGACCAGATGGTTGAAAAGTTGAAGGAAGCACGCCGCACGGGAGTCACACTTGCTGGTATCAAAGCTTTGGGCGCGCTTACGACTGATATCACCTCGTACTACGCATACGAAGAGAGTTTCGATCAGCTCAGTCAGCAAGGATTTCATAGTATCTCTCGGTCGCTGCCTTGGTCCGCAACTTCGATGTGGAGCTTGTGGACTCTTCGATTGAGGACATCGTTCCGTATCGGGACTATGGTTTGTCTTTCAACAAAGAGTACAAGGGTGGTGTAAAATTCAGAATCACGAAAGTGTTGGAGGAATAGGGGTAACGACATTTCATCAAGCGACGTGTGTTCTCAAGATGAAGTTTATCGCATGCTGCCAATATGCAAGGCTAGTACTTAGATTGTACATTCTGAACAATTTGAAAAAGACATTATAATGCTTTGGACCGCCTAATTTCCTCCAAAGCTTTTTGTCATAACGCCTATAACAACATCACAACCCTAGACTCATAGAAATCCGACCAACACATGACAACAACCTCGATGTCCATTCTCCAACCCTACTCCACAGGCCCTTCTGCGACCCATACCCATCTTCGTCAAGCTTCCCAATGCCCATCACACTTGAACCCACATTCATCCTTACAAAACCCATCCACCTCCGAAACCTCACACTCACACTCCCAACGACATGTAATCGCATTCTTGCGACACTGCTGCCCACAAGTTAATCAAAACTTGCTCTCCCCACTCACACATCTCCAAAGGAGAAGCAACTTACCCGTGTGCATGCACGAATCTTATCTTTGCAAACCGTACATTTTGCATTATCTGCTAACAACTCATTGGTTGTAGCACCGTCCTCGCCAAACGCGTCGCTACGTGCAACAATGATGTCCGAGGTTGGAGCTGGGGGTGCGGCGGAGGTGGTGGTGGGTATCAAATCTGCCCAGTTTGCTGCTAGGGCGACTAGGACGATGAGGATGGTTCCGAGGAGGAAGATCCAGAGACTTGTTTCGAAGGTTGTGCGTTGGAGTCGATGTCTCATTGTGAGATTTGTGCGATGAGCTTTAAGGTGTGGGGTATGGGAAAAGTAGGAACTGTTGGGGAAATGAACGGTGAGGAAGAGAGCATGTATGGTGTATAAGGTAAGTACAGAGAAAGGACCATTGCCAGCGGCGAAATGATCAAACGGAGAAGAAGAGCAGTCAGGTATCATATCAACCAATCCTCACAGGAGCACAGGATTTCAGCAAACAGATTACCAGTCTCTCGGTTGTGAATGTCAAGGTTCTTACCTATCATCTAGTATCTCCCATGTCACACCCGCATCACACCATGTCACCATCCTTACAAGTTCGCCAATGAAATGCAGAGATGTGAATGAGCATTGTGACTGTATTGCCTGCGCTCAGTGTAGTTTATTTGACGTTCCTAAGAAGTTTATGATTAAGGTTGGGATTGTTGCATGAGTGAGCATGTTATGTGAGAAACTAATTGATAAGGAGCTTATAATGTGCCAGCGACGGTTGTACACGAGTTGTGAAGATAAGTACGACCGGTTGTTCCTCGTTGGCCATACGCGTCTACTTCTTTATGGGAGACTATCATCAAGGATCCGGTGGTTGATCGTTGGACAAATCATGTCAGTTTGAAGCTTTAGTCGGTTTCACAGAATATGTTGTAGGATGTTGGAACGGTAGAGAGCATCATGCTGAGATCTTTGAAGGATAAATGTTCGATTGTCGATGCGGGTGAAACCTATGGCTCTGGAACTTATGCATTGCCTCCAGCCTCATTCTTATACCCTTCTGTTGTTCTGTTCCTCTCACAAAAGTTTGTCCGTTCAACCACCTCGTCCACCTCTTTCATCTTGCATACCGATCGAATCAGGCGCCTCGGGAAATTCCTTCTTCTGTTTCTCCTTTCCGCCAGCCGAATCTCGTCTCTCGGTAGCAGCGCCGCCGTTGCCTTGCTTGTGCGCACTGCTTGATGGTGTCAAATCAGGTACACAGAGGGTACGATGGGACAACGTAGCGTGGCTAGTCTGGGTTGTTTAGTGTTAGAGGAAGGGAAAGCACGTACTCCATTCCACCCTTCACATTCTCCTCTTGTATGTTGTGTGTATCGCCCTCCTTGACTTTGTTCGTTGCGTGCTTGTCATCCGGGTACTTGTCCGTCTTGACCGAGTCATCTGTGCTCAAGTCGTTCGGGTACTGCTTAGCAGGCCTGCTCGCGGAGACGGAAAATGGTCGAACGAATCTCGCTGGTGCGCGTATCGACGCGGTCGCTAGGTTGCGGTACATGCTCAATTGAGAACAAGTAGGTATGGGTGAGCGTGCGATATTACTCGATAGGAAGATCGTAGAGTGTCAATTAGACAGAAGAGTAGATGTTAGGTTGTTGGAATGTAAGAGCCGGGAACCGCCGAGGTATAGACTGACGAATGGGGCATGATGCGTTTGTACTGATGGAAATCGTGACAATGATGATGATGTATGACGCTGTTAAAGGTTCCTGGATCGGGTCATAGCTCCTTTGACGCCTGGCTCGATTTGGTGGAATGCGGGGGAGGGGTCTCGCCAACTTTTGAGCCTCAACTTTTAACAGTCCAGATCGTCATCTTGAAAATTGAAGAAGCTTAAGGGGAAGTGTAATCGCAATTATGGCCGAAGAGAAGGACTGGAAGGACGAGGACTTTCCTTGCACCCTGTACGTCTTTTCCACACATCTGCACATCGCACTTCGATGAGCATGTCTTGCATCAAATTTCTACGACAATTTGCTGTCCTATCTTCAAAGCTGACAAGAATCTGACTATCTATAGAACTCTACATATCCCCTTCCCCTCGAACCACCTCGCAACAACCGCCCAACGCGCCCTCTCCGTCGACGCCGAACTCTCACCCCTCGTCCGCCGCTCCTTTGCCTTGTCCGCGGATACCGACACCACCTCCTCGTCCATACAGTCTTCGCCTTCGGAGAACAATGTCCTACAGGTAAACTATGCCGCCACTACGAACCGCATGCTGCGCGTCGCCGTCAACGGGTTCATAGAAAGTATCGGGGTTGTGATTGGTGTCATGAAGGATTTGGATGTCGACGTGGTGTATGAGCCTGTTGTGGAGGGATTGCAGGGAGTGCAGGGGTTGGATGGAACGAAAGTTGGGTGAAGCGTAGGGAAAGGATTTTCAGAGAGAGAACAACTGTGCTGCGCAATACCTCTGGGACGATCCTGGAATGGCGAGACAATCACCTTTACAAAGTTGACTAAGTACGACCAGTTGCACCAAGACGACCGACAAGTTCAGATTGGCCAAAGGCGTCCACCATGGGTGACGAGACGACGATGGGGAGGTCACTTGGAAAGCTGTCATGCAAAGTATGACCATTAGGCTTGTTATCAGCGGTGTCTATCACTTCGGAGTAGAGAGCGTATCTGGGCCTTGGAATAAAATCCACGTCATTGATGCCAATCCCTGTTGCTCTCCTATATCCTACTGCTATGCTGCGACAATACAGCTATGCTCGCTCTTCGGTCTCAAAAACCGCCCTCGCAATCAGTCCAAGAGACAGGATTCGCGGACTGCCGCCATATGCTGCTCTTGGACATATTAAAGACTGCCTTCCATCATGTTGTATCGTTCATGAAGCCAAAGCTTTTTCCTATGCTGTCCTTATTTCTTGGCTAGCGGCTCGTCGTCATGCAACTCTTCTTCATTTTCCGCGTCAAGCTTTCTTTTTCCCGCTGGTTTCCCCTTAAGCACAGCCATCGCTACCGTCGGAACCATTGATGGGGCCATAGGTGCCTGGGGAGGGGGTGTGCCTTTTGGCATGGGTGGCAAAACGCCTTCGCTCGTAATCTGCCAGCCATCAACCTTGAGCACTTTCCACTTCTCCTTGATCTTGAAACGGATGAGTTCGCCCGTAGTCCTGGCATCCTCAAAACTGTCGTGTCCCGCAGCGCCACCTTGCTGGATATCTTCGCCGAGATGCGCTTTTGCAAGATAGCGAAGACCATGGCGGTATGGTAGACCTTGACGCGTGGGGAAAAGTAGGACTGTGTCGATGATGGTGGGGTGGATGATGCGAATTGTGTTGAGGTCGTTTTCCAGGGCGTGGCCGAGGACCGGCGTCTTGGGCGACACGTGAGCAAGGAAGAGCTCACGCGCTATGTAAGGCGAGTCGACGATTCGTAGATCATTTCGAACGGGTTTTGGGTTCTCGGGGTCATATGGCTTTGCATTGAGGAACTGCTCTGCTGTAATGCCGGAGAAGCGGGTATTTACGTCCAGTAGATGGCCGAGGGGTCGCACTAGGACATCGATGAGAGGCCTGTGAGTTGGCCAGGATATGACTGTCAAACGAAGCATTTCGAGTCCGTTAGTCGTATAACCCATTTCACAATCGAAACATACTGCAGTATGTGGTGGTGCTTTGTCGTTCTCTGGGGTGTGCATGAATGGCATATTAAGGGAAAGACGTTTCGGGTCCTTCACGTTGTACACATGGGTGTCGTGAGTAGTACAGCCTGGGGATCCCACTGGCTCATTGCAGCATGTCAACCTTGTGGGTTCTGGGACTGCATTCTTGACCTTCTTTGCAAAATTGCGTTTACCCCAGTGGTGTTTGCACTGACCTCCAGTCGTGAGTGCGCCATCTTCTTCTCTTCGCTCTGGGAAGACCTGAAAGCGTGTGCTACAGCGATCACACTCTTCCCAGAAGCCCGCCGTCTCAATAGCTTTACGTGTTTCCGTCAGCTCCTCTTCGGTTGGTAGCTGGGTGACGTAACCATGGGCATCCAACCCCGTCTGTGGGCAGTTGAGAGCTGAGAGGAAATATATCTCTTCCTTTGGCGTGAGGCCAGTATCCACTTTCTTCGGCGGTGCTTTCTTTGGTGGATCTCCCTTTTCTTTCGCCAGAGCCTCTCTTCTTTCCTTGACCCATACTTCAGGTGTCATGGCCTTCAGCTTGACTAAACGCTGCTTCAATATGTTCTCATACACTGAACCGTTTTCCTTGGCTATCCGCTCTTCTTCGTCTACTGCTAGCCTGATCAATTGATTTGGAGTCAGGTGCAGCGCCTTGATCTCAGGCTTCACAGCCTTAGCGATCTTGTCGTTCTGTGGCTTCAAGTAAGCATGCAACGCTTTTAAAAGAGTGATCCTCTTGGTGAATGTTGCCGGTTCTTTATTCAGTTTGCGTGGCATCAAAGGAATGGGGACGTCGGGCTTGGTAAGTTTTGCGGCAGTACCCGTAGGAGGAGGCGATACTGGACGAGTTGCAGAGCGTGGCAGTGTATCAGAAGGTTTGTTGCCAACCGCTGATGTCGCATGAGTGATGTGGCTGTCTTTTGATCCATTGTTTGTCGGTGTCTTGTCTCTAGGTATAATCGATCCGACAAAGACATTTGGGTTTGCCTGTGTCTGTGGAGGCGTATGTGAAACATGCGCAACAGGCCCCTTCATACCGTCATTGAGTTTCAAGCGCTTCGCATCTGGCTCTGAATCGGATGCTTTTGCGTTGAGCACTGGAGAATGCCGTGTAGTCGGCGGCTTTTGAACATCGTGCGCAAAGATGCAATGAGGCAAGTTGCATTCCACACCTGAAGGACAAGTTACGTTTCCGAAGCTTTTGGAAGCTAGAACTGAAGGCCACATAATGGGTGTGATCGCAGTAACCTCGTCTTTGTGAGTAGGAGAACGGTAAGCTTCGATATGCCATCGACATACCCAGCTAGTCTCTATTTTTGATTCATGTGGACCCACGAGTGAGACTGAACGGGGAGCTCAGGCTAATGTCTAGAGCTGTTCAAGCAACAGACGCCTTGGTTATTTCGATGAATGGGGAAGAGAGTCCAATGTCTGAAGGCAAATATCAATCTGCGTTAGCTAGCGATGAATGCAAGGGTAAACGTGCGCCAATCAGAATATAGTTCTACAAGCCTTGCAGAAGGCGTCTGGACTGTTAGAGCAGAAAGATCGCTCATGACCAGCGCCGACAGTGGCACGCCCAGGACTGGAGGCTCTACTTGAGGGAAGTAAGTTGCGCGGTGAAGTGAGTGCAGCACAGGCCCCAGCCTTACGAGGTGTTCATGCGTTAAGCCTGCAGGGCTCACGGAGGCTCGGGCGAAGTCAACTGACGCTTAATTCCGTCATGACGTTTTGCTGCATCTTGCGCATCCTTGAACAACTCTCAACAAAACCATTGCTCCAGTGCTGCCTGAAATTCTGCGCAGCTTGATTACACGATTGAGTCAAGGTATTAACGCCAGCCACGATCAGACAATTCGCCCGGGACCGCAGCGTAAGGCTAAGTCGTAAACTGCGTCCGATAAGCCCGCGCGTTACGGACGAGATATGGAAACGTGAGAAAACATATATCCACTGCGCCCATTCACCGCCCTAGCGACTCAGTCAACAAACTCCAACCCACGCATTCACACTACCACGTCCACGTCCACGTCCAGGCCCATACCCACCAATATGTCTGGAAAAGCCGATCACCTCTGTGTCCTTGTCCATGGGTACGCCGACCCTTGCAGAGGCATTGTCGCCTCTACGCTTATCTAGCAACAGAACGACGTGCTGACCACCTTCAGATTATGGGGAAACCCAGAACACCTTAAATTTGTGAGCACCACTCTTCGTGAGAGGTTTCCCGAAGACAAACTCCACATCCTCGTCGCCAAACGCAATGCCGGCAGTTTCACATACGATGGCGTGGACACGGGCGGCGAGCGCGTCGCCGACGAGGTGGAACAGAAATTGGAGGAGTTAGCCCGGAACGGACACGACATAAAGAAGATCAGCGTAATCGGATATTCACTCGGAGGGCTAATAGCACGCTATGCCATTGGCCTGCTATACCATAAGGGCGTCTTCGAGAGGATACAGCCAGTGAACTTCACAACCTTCGCTACGCCTCACCTTGGAGTACGGACACCTCTCAAAGGATATCACAGCCAGATTTGGAACGTCCTGGGCGCACGAACACTGTCTATGAGCGGCAGGCAGCTCTTTGGAATTGACAAGTTCAGAGACACCGGCCGTTCACTGCTCGCCGTTCTTGCAGATCCCGAGAGCATCTTCATCCAGGCACTAGCGCAATTCCAGCACCGAAGCCTCTACGCGAACGTCGTAAACGACAGGACTGTGACCTACTATACAGCTGGCATCTCTCAGACGGATCCCTTCGTAAAGCCGGATGGCATCAAGATCAACTACCTATCTGGATACGATGATGTGATAATAGATGGGGAGAACCCGGTCGCGCCAAAAGAGCCGGAAGAACTACCAGCATTTACTCAGCGCTTCACCTCGGGCACACGCACGTTCTTAGGACGGGTGCCAATCGTCGCCTTCCTGGCAGTCTTCATTCCAATCGGCTCAACACTATTTCTCATGAACTCCCTAGTCCAATCATTCCGAAGTCAACAGCGAATACGGCTCCACGAAGAAGGCAGAGCGGGCGCTGACTTCGGACGGTACAGGATCCCCCTCATGATCAATGCCGTTCGCCAGGAAGCCGAAGACATGTTTGAGAACATCAACAACGCCCAGGGTCAGGATTATCTAAGCGCAGGTAGCGAAGAGGTGGCATCGCCGACGCAACCAAGCTCGCCTGGATTGAGACGTAAACGCTCTTCGCACTCGGATATGAGTTCTATTGAGGAGCAAAAGGCAGGCTTGGCCGTTGAGTTCCCTACTTTGGCCTTGACGCAAGACCAGTTCAAGATGATTGAAGCGCTGGATAATGTTGGCTTCAAGAAACACCCTGTTTATATTCATAATCATCGACACTCGCACGCTGCGATTATCGTGCGCATGGACAAGAAGTCGTTCGATGAGGGGAGGATCGTAGTCAAGCATTGGCTGGACAACTTCGTGCTCTAAAGCTGAGCCGGTGTGGCATTTCCTTTTCAATTGACCTAGGCCTGACTGATTCACTGATATTCATAGCATGGCGCATGGTGCATTCTGGGTTACGGGTTTTACAGCGGCATAGTTAATGGCCGTCTCTCGATTTCAGCGAGGTGTACTGCGATTTATTTTTCTTTTGTCTGGCGGCTTTCTATTTGATGATTTGTACACATACCCCCTTTTAGATTACTGCATTATCTGAAACTATGCATTTTACTTCAAACTTCTTTCGTCGTCAGAGTCGTCGCTGTAAGATTTTCATTCTCTTGATTTCACATGCCGCTTGATAACCCGTCTAGGTCTGGAATGGCGATAGGCGCAAATTTGCTCCTCTCATTTCGGCTTGACTTGAGGAATGCTTGCTGCGAAACGGGCCGAGCGAAGTGACAGGATGTTTGAGGCTTGGTGTTTCAGATTCCGCAGCAATGGCTAGATCGCCTACGCTAGTGAGATTTTTTTTTTAAGACAACTGAGTATCTGAGACGTTGGAAGCTGCTTTAATGGGTAAGGTACAGCCGAGATACCAAATGCTACTATATTACGTTTAGTAGAAAAGGCCGATGTTGCTGTTCAAAGGCGAAGTGTTCTGGGATTCTGAAGTTGTTGATTTATGCTATCTACATCTATAAAATTGGGTATCAATGTCGTCGTAGCTGAACGTAAAATGTTACCTGCATACATACGCCGTATTGCAGACTCGCTGCCTGCTCTGGTATGTACGTTTGAAGCAAACGGCCAGGAACGCCCCTGCCCAGACGGATTGGCCTTCGACACATTCGGACCTTTCAATCCGTAGTTGACATTTCGAAAATCGATCATCTTGGGAACGCCATTCACCTGAGATGTCCGTGGTATCCGCAGTGTCCCCGATGTTCCCGATGTCCCCGATGTCCGTGGTGTCCGTGGTGTCCGTAATGTTCTGTTAAAGTATACTACCGTGAAACGTTATATGTGCAATAAAGTACTCAGTCTATGAGCTTTTGAAGAGAATCGTGTGCCGGATGTTTGCCCTCTTTCAAGCATTGGCCTTGCCGTCCTACGTGCTCCTGGAGGAAACGGAGCTGGTCCATGTCGTCCTCATCGAAAGCAAAGGCACCGCTCCAGAATCCGCAATCGATATTCGTAGTTTCGTTGCGGTGTATGATCTGTTCTTGAGCAGCCAAATCAACTGGAGGTATTCCTGGCTCTTCTCCCGATAGCTCTCCTATCTCGTCCACTAGACTCTGACCGGGCATATGGTGGAATAGTTCGGAGTTGAGTGTCCAACAGCGGAGGCCCGGGCCGGCATACTTGTGTCGCAATGCTGGATCTGGATGCGGCCTGTGATTTGCCCGCTTTGGCGTGGGAGAGGGTGTACTAGATCCGTTATTACACGCGTGTAAGAGGGCAACATCAAAAGCTCTTGGTCCATTTTCCTTGTACTGAGGTGGCGCGAGATCATTCAATAGCCGCTCTGCAGCTGGGCGTGTAATGCCATAACCAAAAGAACAGAGCGGAAACTTGGAGCGGTGTAGGGCTCGTGACTTTTGGGGCATCTTCAACAGATCAAACAAGCTCTGGGTGAATGGATGCAGGCCCGACCTGTAAGGAAGCGTAGGGTCCCGATAAAGGATATGTGGTATGGCACTCAAGTTGAAAGATTGGCGTCCAGTCATTGGGCCGTCTTCGGTGACTTCGTCAAAATAGTCGCCGCAGTGACCCAGATAGAAGAGGTCCCAGGCGTCAGGGTCGCCCCAGTACTGTGCATGGTCGGCGCGAAAGCTGGCGAAAGGGTGATGTGAGCGCGCAGGAGGCAGGAGCTGGCGTGCAGCACTTGCCGCAAGTGGAATCTGAACGCTGCGGAGGCGAATATCCCAGTCGACGTCATCTTCAAGTATGAGTGCGGTCTCGAGGCCAGAGTTGAGGAACCTGTGCAGTTGCATTAGCGAATCAGCCGTGTTCCTGAGGAATGCTGTACGCGCATAGCCAATGCGGAGGACGGATGCGATTTGGGCTGCTTACCAACGCAGGGCATTGTGGTGGCCTAGCCAAGCTAGTATTGAGCCTCTTTGCACACCGTCTTGCCCATTGATGAATCGCTGCACGTCGCCTTCAGTCCAGTCTGGCTGCTGCGGGATGGTGAGGTCGAAGTCGGTAACATTGGCTGCTTGCACAAGCGAGTGGCGCCGGTCAGAACCATTCCTGGAGACCACTACTACAGCACCGAATCCTAACGTCCTGTTCGCTGGCACCTTGACGGGTCGCGATTCGACTGACGACACCCATTGCTCGTAAATCCGATCAGCATCCCTGCGGTGGTACCAGATGACGATGAGAACGAGTGTGAGGGCCAGAAGCAGCGGCATTGGCCGCTTCCTAGACGCAAGCATGTTCAGGTTGAGCAAGCGAATGAAACAGAAAGGAAACAAGAGCGTCAACACATCTCTCTCACACTCTCTCTCCAGGAAATGCTGTAGAGCAGGAAGCACCACGGTGACAGGAACAGGAAGACGACGCCGGGTACGACAGCGCAGTGGCCGTGGGAAAGTGATTGCATTGAGCTCACGGCAGGACCGCAGTGGACCTGGCTGGGCGACGTTTATCTTCAAATGTCGCAGAAGACTGGAGCGACCTGGAGTGGCTACTGGCCGGCATCTCGCACTGACATTGGCTCTTGTAACAGCTGTGTCAAGCTATGTTAGATTAAACCGCGTCGGTTACCAGGGATGGTGATCATTATCCAAGGTGTGGGTTTGGCCGCGCAGGCAGGTCCACGGCGGGAGCAATATGGACTGTGCGACTGTCGCTGTTGCCAGCCGTTGCAGGCGATGCGGGAGCACCTGTACCGCTCGGACAGGGCCCAATGGCATTTAGCAATATGGCGCTGGCTGCAGCTTTTCTTCTTCTCCTTCTTCCTCCTCCCGGTAGTTCGTCTACCATGAATAGCTGTCACGTGCGCACGGGTATCGATCATCCAATGCTACCGAGAGGGCTAAGCCTTACATGCGCCCCGTCGACGACGACGCCGACGACGGACGAACTCCGCAACTTCATGCTTCGTGGATTGCAACCATCTAGGGGTGACCACCAGTGCGACCTCTTCACATCCTCTTCGCCTATTCCTACTCGTGTGCCTTCTTCTCCCATACGATAGCTGCGTGTGACATGCTGTGCGCCGCTGCACCCTGAAACATTCTGTGCTGCGGCTTTCTTGTCCTCTGATCTTTGTCCTTCTGGAACCCTTTGCGACTCCAGTCCCTAAGAAACATCCGCTCGTTTGATTACCGCACCACATGCCCGGCCGTTCAACCCGCCGATAGCTATGGCCACGCTGGGCTCGCCGTCCCCCCCTTCGTCGCCCTCCCGAACGATGCGCCGCCGCGGCTGGGCTAGGAAAGTCGAGCGGTACTGCTGCACCGCCGTCACATACTTCCCGCTGCTGTTCGTATATGGCCTGACGTCGTGGGCCGTATGGGTTGAGGCAGGCATCGGCTTCGTGCCGTCCAAGAACGTCTGGACAGGTGCGTTGTCTCCTATTTAGTGTCCTATGCCGCGACACAACGCGCCCTGGCATGCTGCATGTGCTTACATGTTACTGAAACACCGCGGGGCTGTGAACATCTAGAAACCCATTACTGACGTCGACATTAGGCAAGTTCTCTTCCGCACTCGGCGTCTTCTTCTATCTTATGCTCAACTGGAGCTACACCACCGCCGTCTTCACCGATCCCGGCTCGCCGCTGAATCTAAACAATGGCTATAGCCACCTGCCAACACAAGAAGGAGGGGGCATCCACTACACGTCGTTCACCGTCAAAGCCTCGACTGGTGAATTGAGGTTCTGCAACAAGTGCCAGTCTAAGAAGCCGGATCGCGCCCACCATTGCTCAACCTGCAAGCGCTGTGTCCTGAAAATGGACCATCACTGCCCTTGGCTGGCGACATGCGTTGGCCTTCGAAATTACAAGGCCTTTTTGCTGTTCCTTGTATACTTGACCTTCTTCTGCTGGACCTGTTTCGCCACCTCCGCAACCTGGGTCTGGAGTGAGATTCTGAGCGACGGGCAATACACCGAATCATTCATGCCCGTCAATTACGTCCTTCTTGCCGTGCTCTCTGGTATCATCGGAATAGTAATAACTGGCTTCACTGCATGGCATTTGTGGCTGACCGTTAGAGGGCAAACAACAATAGAGAGCTTGGAAAAGACGCGCTACTTATCCCCACTCAGACAGGCTATGAAGCATAACCTCAACGACCGTAATTATCTTGACGCACAAGCTAACGGCCGACTAAGCATCAGCGACCAACTACGCGAAATACATGCGAATGCCCTGCCAGGAGTGACTAGGCCTGAGGAAGGGGAAGTCCCGTCGCGATCTACTTCGCGCTCTCCAGTACCTGGCCACGCGCCTATGAGCAATGGCTATTCACACCCGAACAATCAGACGTACGAATATCGAGAACGTCAACAGAATCAAGAACGCTACGATAGCTACCTCGATGAAAGAGACAACGAAATGCTTCCGAACGCATTTGATCTAGGGTGGAAGCGCAACATTGGTCATGTATTCGGACCTTCACCAATACGATGGTTTCTTCCCATCTGCAACACAACAGGAGATGGATGGTCATGGGAGGCGAGCCCGAAATGGCTTGCAGCACGAGATCGTATAAAGCGGGATAGGGAGAGGGAAGAGCAGATACAAAAGCAGCGTGAGCGAGCTGCCGGTTGGGGTGTCGATTCTCCTACTGAATCAGAGTTTAGGCGCCCCACCCGAGTTCCAGAGGGTTGGCAGCCCGGCCAGTACAGCCAGCCCGTACCTCGACAACCTCACCGGCCCGAGTGGCAGTCACCGCTCCGTCGTGGTGAACAAGCCCAATACCTTACCACCTCCAATGGCATCCTGAGATCTCCGCGAGAAGGTCGAAGAAGTCCGAGCAAAGCGGATCAAATCCTAGGCAGAGAGAATGGAATGTACGCTGATGGCGACGTGCAGCTTCAGAACATCGACAGGAGGAAATTCGACCAGTATAACTACATTTCCGAGGATGAAGACGATGACTACGACATCTCGAGCGATGAGCAAGCGGCCGATCGGAGGAGATCCCAACAGGTGAAGACAGTCTCGGCACCCCCAAAAGGGACGAAGAACTGGAACGATATTCCAGAGGGTTTCTTAGATCCAGCGCCGAAGGGAAAGAAGAGCACCAGCCAAGAGAGAAAGCCCAATTCACAAAAGGAAGGAGGATGGGATGATTGGGGAACCTAGCATGTGCGGTACTGAAGCATAATGAAATGTTGGTATGTGTACATGTAATTCTGCATAGGGAGGCGTCTGTTGCATATTCTGGCGTTGTTCACCTAACACTAGACATTGAACGTAATCTGGGCTTACAATAGCCGTGTATCTAAGTAGCATCACGTTCAACTTCGTGAGGGGTTAACACCTATTCGCAATCAAACTAAGCTACACACCGTCACCCTGATTTGTCTCTCACATCTGCCGAATCTCTATGCCGTTTTCATAGTGTCGTTACGCACAACTGAGGCCTGATGGTACATTGGCTCGCTTCTGATGTACCACGAGTTTGCTTTGACGCAACATTGCGCAGGGAGTTGCTTCCTTGAACGGGAGCAAACACGTTCGACAATGACGTGGGGTACTCACCGGTCCAGCTGGAAGTCTCCATATAGCCCTCCCGGTGTGCTCAGCGTCTTGACCTTCTCATGGAAAGGCTTTAACGGACGCCCTTGGTGCATCAATAATGGCGAACATACCTGAACGCCTTGCTCGAACGCGAGAGCCACTTCCCAATCTGCGCGGCGAAGATGAGACTGAGATCTCATATCTTACGAACCTGATTGAGAGTGAGTTGCTTCTTCGTTCAGTTATGTCCACTTCATAGCGAAATCTCCGTCCTCTCTGTCCATATTCAACCACTCATCGACACTACTAACAACATCTAGCGCTCTCGTGGATCCTCTTCCCCTCCAAACACCCTACTTGCGTGCTTGGCCGCCATCCGCGTCCCCCCAACTCCTCCAGCACGTTCTGCGCCTCCCTCTACTCTATGGGCAAGGGAGGCGTGAAGTGTCTTGATATAGGACCTGAACTAGGCGAAACAAGGAAGGAGGCTTTGAGGAAGCTATTGGGCGTTGTGGAGATTGATATTGGCAAGATGATGTTGAAGGATGCGAGGGATGCGAAACGGGCTGGCGCGGAAGGGGGAGGCGGGAGAAGTGGTGGAATTATGGAAAGGGACAGGGAGAGGGGAGGTTGTTGAGATAATCTTGTAGAAGACGTCTTAGTGGATCGTCCTGAATAAGAGCGACGGTAATTCGTAGGCAAGCGTAATCGAGGGCAATCCTACAACTGACAGGCAAGGCGAGGCGACACCTGTGGTATTACTTTCTGATATATCTAGAGTTTGTGTTTCTTATGCTAAGGCCCTATAATTTAGCTTTATCATCCAATAACGGTATGCCCGCTGCTTCCTCCAGCTCCTTCACAGCATCCTTCGTTTGCCCAAGGTTAACCTTAATTGTCCTCAACCCCGTCTTCTTCGCAAACTTCAAATTTATGCCTATATCATCCAAGAAGAGCGTGTCTGCCGCCGTCACCTCACCCATGCCCTTCTTCCTCGCAATCTTGTCCATTTCCCGCACCGCAAGTTTATAGGCTGCCGGATCAGGCTTTCTCACGCCTACTACTGCCGAGCCAAGGAATATGTCGAAGCAGGTCGTGACGTCTTTCGAATCGTTCGCATAGGGATTCGGCGCTGGAGCATGGACCAAGTCTTTTGTGAAGAGTTTACCTTCGTCATCGAGGATGCCATCTGGAAAGGTGACATTGTTGCTGAAAGCACCTAGCACGAACTTCCCACTTTCTTTCAGCTTTCGCAATGCAGGGTACATGTACGGATCCGGCGCTCTGCTTATCTTCATCATGCGCCAGAACAGCCGCTTCGCATCGATCTCTGGTACTTGTGGTTTCCCGCCGTCTATGGCCTGGCCGCCACCAACGCTCTCTTGTTTGGCAAGCTTCTGAAGGTACTCTTCCCATACCTCAGGCCTGGAAAGCTGTTTCTTGAAGGCGGCGAACCAGTCATCGTTCAGTTCCACCTCGCCCCGCTCGATGAGTTGCCATGCACCAGTATCGTGGGGTCCTTTTTGGATCGCGTAGTTTATGTAGCCGACGGGGATCTTGTTCTCAATTTCATAGTCGAGGATCGCTTGGAAGGGAGATATGACCTATCCGTCCAATGTCAGTCAATGCCACTCGAGATGTGGGGGAGGAATTGAGATATACGTACAACTACACCGCCGATATCGAAAAGAATGGCTTTCGGAGGCTTCACAGAGGAAGACATGGTGACTCTAAAGGTATGGGTATAGTAGATTTAGCTATAAGGGTATCATGGCGGATTGTAGCGTGTCATGGTGGGTGTTGTTATAGGCAAGCTGCGAGGTCGAGGGACCTCGGCAATGGGAATTGGTTTGTCGCTCGCGCTAGTTCACGATTATCTGAACTAAATCCGAGTCCACGAACATACATTCTATACACGTTACCAAAGCAGGGAAGATCTCAACACGTGTTCGTAACGCTATGCTAATTGGATATAATATGAAGTGACCAAAAAAATCGAGACTCAACCAGTAGAAGGAAGATATACTTGCAAGCCTCAGCTTCATCGTCATCTCACCACAGATGTCCTCGGGCTCGAGCTTTAGCATACTCTGCGAGTCCGAGTTTAAGAGAGAGCATGGAAAGATAACTCATTTGAATCGCCAACAATCATGCGAAGAGAAATAAGAACAGCCATCATCCCTCAAATCCAAGAACTAGAACACAACCGTACGAGGCTTCTGTACCGTGTTCAGGAGTGACGATGAGGTGACCGAGGCCTACCTTCTCCGCCTACATCTTCTGAGATCGAGTTGATACAATCATTCACCGCCCTAACCCCCACCGCCCCCTCCAGCAGTGTACTTCACCCTCTCAGCCGCTCTCTGCTGCATACGCCTCAACATCACACAAGCTGTCAAAACGGCCAGCACTTCATCTTCCTCCCGCCCATCAACAAGCAACACGCCTCCCGTAATCCAACTTCCCCATTTCTGCGCATACCGTCCCACCACCATCTGCTTCGCGCCAATCTTCTTCAGCAGCGTCATCCGATTAGCCTTGTGCTTGGAGTCGCAGCGCCAAGAGTATGTGATGCTGTCGCGTACCCATTCGTTTTTCCGCTTGTACCACTTGGGTGGTGCCATGGTGATGGGATGGGATGAATGGGGGGAGTTGTCAGGGAAAGAGAGGTAGGCTCTGGAGAAGGATGCCCCGCCATGTTTCCAAGTTGCTAGGTCGGTGGAGGAGGGTACGTGGGTCATGGTCATCTCGGAGGAGTACCAGTGCTTGCCTTTCAGCTGGTAGATGGGATTTACCACGAGGGTCTTATTCTCAGAGAGAGCGCGTGCAGCATCACGAAAGTCGCTGGTAATCTCGCCGCCGGCGTATGGGACTGTGATGGAGGAAGTGATGTCAATGATGTTGACTACCTTAGAGAAGAGGTTGTGGCGTAAAATGTAGAAGACACGATTTGGCGTGAAGGTAGCGCCGTCGACTGAGGTATCCTTCTCAACGTCTAACTCATCGGATGATGAGTCGTGGTCGGAGTCGAATCCAGCCTCGGCTTTCTTAATGCCTTTATCGATGATTTCTTCATCGTGCTGACCTAGGACAGGATACTTTTCAGAATTATGGGTTACTATCTTTGGTGCCATTATGACGACGTCAAAGAGACTGACTAGGATACTTAGGTGAGACTTTGGATTGAATCAAGAAAAGGCTCTTGTGTTGCCATTGGCACCTCTCTTATACTCCATAATTGTAATACAGCGTCTGCCTCGTTTTCTTAACTTCATAATGGTGTCCGAACTTGAAGTTCACGATATCGTGCATTCAAAGCTCGTAATTCGCATCCAAGTTTCGATCTACTGCATCGTGATGCATGGGGCCGAAAAAGAAGAGGTATTGATAGGTTGGGATGGACGCCCCCTCTCAGCCGTCCCGGATAATCGACAAGATCGAATGGCTCCGGTGAGTTAAGCGAGTACGCTGCTGGGCAAAGTCTACATTTGGGTAATGGCCTATCTGATTGACGCCAGGTAGTGAGGATATGATTGTACACCTAAAATTGATTAGGCGTCATTATGGAGTACAGAGGTATTATACAGAGATTCATGGACATTGGTCAGATAGACTAACCTTGGTAGCTGCAACATCATACATGCTTCCGATTGCAATGACTGAAGAACTGGGGACTGCATTGGAAAGTACGATGCCCTTCTCTATTGGATTTTGCCTCGAACTGGCACATATATCAGCAAACAAGACGGTAGTCAGGTTCACCGTTAAGGACTGGCGCTCTTTCCACCACAAATTCTTTCCTCCAACAATCGTCCTCACTATTCTAATTTGTTTCTATGAGGCGATACAAACAGCCATCCCTTGCGAATGCGAAGGTAAAGTTTGCAGCGGTGATGGTGCCTCACAAGACGACCATGGCGAGCCTGGCCAATCGCACGGCCAGCCAACTGGATATCAATCGTCGAACTTCGCATATTGAAGAATAAGTGCGCAAATCAAGCCACCACAACGCATAAATGATGATGCCAAGGTACATTGGCGTCGTCAAAACCAAGTATTGACTAGTCATTATAAGACTGGTGGCCATGATGGTCAGGCCTACCGCTAAGCCTCGTTCAGTCCAAACCCAATCAGTTGCAGTGTGTTTCAGGAACGTGAGGTACATCCTTTTCTGGAAATTTGGAATCCTGAATCCGCCAAGTTCGCCCGACAAATGAGTCTGGCGAATGGGATGAGGAAGAAAGAGGTCTTGCGGCTCCTTGCGCAAGCTCGAGATAATGCGTGGATCAGCAACGCCCCCAACAGATCTTGCACAACGCCCTAGAACCGGTAGGCCTATTCTATGCGCAGCATTTCGAGCATCTGCTTCGTACCGCATTAGACGAGGCCTTACGTTCTATTCTTGGAAAACGACACGATCAACCCCATGGCTGTGTCTACTCTCTAAGTTCTTTGTTTCTCTAGCCGATTTCGGCATCTCGAATTCCTTCAGCTATCTATGTAGTTGAGCAGAACCACTATCAGTGGCTTGAGACAAGGTTTTGGCTTTGGATTTCCTACAAGAGCTATGGAGTACGGGAACAGCTATACTCGGCCGTCGTACAGGCGGGAAGACTCTAGTCACCAACGAGTGGAGAGCACCGATGACGATACAGTCGGTATGCTATCTCAAGCGGCACCATCATGTCAATATGAAGCATACCATTCGCCGAATCAGCAAACGAAGCCCGTCAATTCACCCGAAACAAGGCGCTTGTCCGCGACGATATCACCGCTCCCAGCACGAGTGTCTACGCCTACGGTCCTCTCTCCATTTCCTCCTTCCTCCTCAGCAGTTCATACGACTGTTGGTGGGCTTCCAGCTCCCAGAATCGAACAATTACCACCTGACTCCCCAGGCTTCCGATCTCGACTTTTTAGCAATCGAGATACTGGCAATGCACCCTACCAAGAAAACGTGCCCTGGGCAAACTCAACGCAATTCCGACATACGACTGCTGACGCGCCGAAGCCGGATTTTGACGCGCAGATTGCAGAGGCTCATATGTCTACAACGCCGTCGAAGCAATATTTCCGCGAGGCCCGGCACATTCGAGAGCCGTGGAGACCAGGGATTTGGACGCGGTTTCCACGGAAAGGCCTTGGAGCTCTGGGAGCAGTAGTCCTTCGTGAGTCCATGCTATAGTTTAAGAAGGCTCATGTAGTATACTAACCAAGACAGTAACCACAGGATCCGCCGTCATTGTCTTCTTGAGCGATGGAACGTCTCCCGAGGATTGGAAGATTGGCAAGGATTCTGTGCAGCCACAGGTCTACGTTTCGGTTTTTGAGATGATCATGACCCTTCTGGTCTTTTGTGCGCTCGGAGAAGGAATAGTCATTACCTTCTGGCGTCGGCTATTGCAAAGTATAGCTGTGAGTACATTCCGCAGAAAAACATTAGCGCAGATCGGAGAATGACCCTTTCAGCTCGCAGACTTACATGATATTTATGATTCGTCGTTTCTCGGGCCTGCGTTCAGGCGAGCATTTCGCCTGCAATTCAACCACGTCGCAATCGGTCAGTAAAATTCCACTCCAATTAACGCAGCCCTCCCTTGCGACGTATAACTAACAATTGTCCCAGCTTCTATATGCACGGCCCTCTCGCTCTCAAGAGGTCCATTTTTCCAGCGCGCCATACTTCTCAAAGACAGCCATTATCAAATCAACACCACATTCGTCGTGCTCGGCATTATCATCTCACTCACCTCCATCATCGCTATTCTACCCTTGTATTACGGCTACTGGGAGCTAGGCAGGAAGGTCAGCTTGAATCCTTTGGAGATCGCGCGTGCTTTCGGCACTCCGCTATTTGATGGATTAGACGGCAATATGACATCGCGGGACATCGAGATGGAGCGAGGGGCTGCGATTGTAAAGTATGGGGCTTGCGAGCGATATGGTGATGAAAAGGTGTTGAGGGTTGAGGATACTGCTAAAGTGAACATACGAACACCTTGGGAAGGGGAGATTTTTGGATGAAGGTCGTGGGAAGATAGATGTCAGGTGGCAGAAATAAGCCTCCGGTAGAGACAGGAAGTATATTGAGGAATAAACATAGACATCTAGTCTGATGTACCGCCTTCCCAAAGATGGATATCGATGCAACACAAAACATGAGGTGCCGTACTAGGCCGTGATCAGCGCCGAGGCTGATAGTGTACAAATGAAACATACTCAAAAAGGGGAAATCTTCCAAGTTTGCAATGAGTGCAACGCCAAATGATAAGAAATTAGATCCACTCGTACAGGTCAAGATGCAACGGCAACAAGGTGGTATAGCCCGCGCTCATCAATCTTTTTAGAATCAATTTAATCCTCAATAGCAAAATCATCTCCACTCTTCTTCGAAGCGTGCTCGCCAGGACCAAAGATATCTGGATTCCGATTCTTAAGCGCCGCAATCTGGCTCTCCCTGAACACTTTGAAAGCAACGGGATCGTCCTTCTCTAATTCCTTCAGCTCTTCGGCATTCTCGACCACAGAGTCGAACGCCTTTTCCCAGCCCACACCCTCGATCATGTGGCGCATTTCATCGCCACTAAAATTACTGAAATATTCGCGGAGAGAACGGAGGTGTTCGGGGAGGCCGTGGTCATCCATGGTACCTGAAATAAACGCTTGTTGCGAATCTTCGTGCGACGAGGAGGGTCGGGAGGGATTGAGTAAGCCGGTCCGCACGCGGTGCCCGAAGCGATGCAGACGCCCTTCTTCCTGGGACATATGTCGCGATGCAAGTGAAACATCAGAATTATGTCTCGAGCGGAGGGTCAACGGTTCGTCTTCGTCGGACTCGGGATTTGTGATGTCAGCGATGCTGTTGTCGAGAGTGGGTGCTGTGGAGGTGGGTGGTGAGGTGCTGGGCACGGAATTGGTGCTGTGTGATGAGGCTGCGTCGGAGGGCTGGAGCCGCGTCTCTGGGTATTCATCTTCGAAGCGTTGGATCATGCCTTCGAGTGTCTGGTCCAGGAAGAGCAGACGGCCTGTGATAAAGTTAGTTATGCTCATAGTGACTAGTGCGAAGGATTCGGATGTACGTACGGTATCCCATGTCGTTACCATTCTTCGCCTCTCGAACCAACGCCGGTTGAATCCGCGCTCGAGTGTTTCGTGCGGTGTCGAGGAGGTTCTTTGACATAGTCCGTGCTTTGTTAGGCCCCTGTGGATCTTGCGCTCGGCTTCTTGGGGTGGAGGCGCCACTCGCGGTTTGAGATCCTCTGCGAAGATCCGTTGCTTTGTGTGACAAGCAGTAACTAAGTGCCTTAGCGATTCCTGTACCGCCAACAATGTAATCGTTGCCTGGAGCGGGCGCTGCACCATCGTCCTTGTAGTCGATATCGTCTTGACTGACAAGATGCATGAGGATATGCGGTACCTCGACTTGCTTTGGTGCTGACTGTAACTCGGGCACTTCGTTGATGGACTCGATATTCCGTAGGCAATATGCCACGACCTGTTTGGCAAGTGCCTTGACCACCTCGTCCATCTCTGGAGCAGGGACATCGACATCGATGCAAATGAGCGAATGAGAAAGTTTGGCTGCCAACGTGAGTGAAGCGTACAGTGCAGCGGCTTCCTCTTGCGTTTCCTCATCCGTAGACGTTGCGACGCGAGTTATCTCTGGGTTCTCCAAGATGCTAACGTGCGCAATGTGCGGGCAGTCCGGCAGAATCTCTGCGATAGCTATCGCGTCCTCCGGCTTCATGTCGACGTCCATCAGATGCAGCCGCTTCAGCTCCTTAAATTGAGGCATATACTTCCGTAGGAGACATAATGACAATGGTTGGGCAAAGAGGCCCTTATTGTGCGAAAGGTCTAAGAACCGGAAGGTCGGTAGGGAGATCAACGTAGGGAATAATATCCTGAGTGACTCGGGAGTCAGACCAGTGTCTTGCAAGCACAAAGCCCAAAGTGAACTGTTTTTACTTTGACTTAGGCTCTCGCAAAGTGTGCTTATCCACGCTCGAAGATCGTTGCCGCCGAGGTCGATACCCTGACAGACACCGGACCGTATGTAGTGTAGGACATGTGCCAAGCCTTCGCTATCGATGTCGTTTGTAGCAAGTCCCAGACGTTGGATCCCGCTGATGACACAGCCGTCAATAATCTTCCTGATGCTCGAGGAAGTAAGATTGCATTCGGCCATAACTAATTCTTGGAGTTCTGAACCGCCTAATCGTTCAGACATGGCCTTTGATAATATTTCCGCAAAATCTTTCGATCTGGTGTCCTTGTTGCATGTCCCTCCCTGCGTGCTATCATTTGTCGGCGAGGTTGTCAGTTGTGGCCTATGCTGCGGGAAAGGTATCATTGACACATCGAGCGCCATAATGGATCTGCACATGTAGATGAACAAAGCGATGTGCTTCCAACCTTCAGATGTAATCTTAGGGTTATTCTTCAAAACGAGCTTTTTTATCGCACAGGATCCTCGCTGAACATCATTGCCATTCTGTCCTTGTACACGTCGTCGTGGGCCTTCCGGAATCTTGGCAGCTAAAAGGCCAGCGAGAATGAGACGGATCTTCTCGTCGTTGAGGTCTGCATCTTCGAGAAACAGTTTCTTCACTGGTACGATAGCGAGCCAGTCCGAGAGTGTTACGACGTCGGCAAGCTGCAACCTCGATCCTGTGAGATCTAGGCTAGTAATCACCCCCGGTTGGACAGCAGCGCAAGCGCGGGGGGCCGACAGCTGGTCGCTGATGCGCTTGAGTATGGGCGATTCTCGCAATTGGCAACATCTGCGATAAATCCGTAGGGGGTCTATGGTTGGTCGGTCTTGAGCCCTTGGGGCTGTTGTTCCAGATGTTGTAGGTGCAACTTCAGCGCTACCTTCATCATCGTCTCTGGTGAGCTCCAAAGGTATCGTGCCATTCTCCTCGGCCTTCCTACGCTTTTTCTCCTTTCGCTCCTTGCGCTCAGCCTCAGACCGCTTCTTCTTTTCTTTCTTTCTGCTGGGCTCCTTGTTGTCTTCCTCCTGCACAGCGGCTTGTGGATCTGAATCATTCTCGTTGCCAACAACCTCTTGCGATACAGCCACAACACCGACCTTGTCCTTCTCTTCGGCTACAGCATCAGGATGCTTGAGCGCCTCTCCCTCTCCGCGCTCCTTCAGCTTTTTCTCCTTCTTTTTCTTCTTCTTCTCGTCGGCATCGGCGTCATCCTTGTACTTTGGCCCACCAGCTATCTCGACATCGACGCAGAAAGCGACTTTGCGAAGCTTGCTTTCATCTAGTTCTGGGACTAAGCATCGGGTCCGGTTTGGGTCGATGTTCATGACTTTCCTTGGGCACACGCCGCCATTCGGGTGGACCTTTCCGGATGTGCCTACCTGCGTGCCTGAGGACAAGCGTCTAAGAGCATTCGATATAAAGGAGCCCTTTGGCTGCTGCGGAACATATGGCTCGAAACCTCCATTTGGGTTTCCCGAAGCCGCCTGTATGCCATTCAGCGCACCGTTGGCCGAGGACGTCGTATTCGTTGCGCCATTAGCAGTCGCGGGCGACCCCTGGGCTTGCGCAAGCGTCGTCTGCGCGGGCGAGTTTTGCGACGAGAACTTGGAGCTGATGCTGGACATCCATGAGTTCCGCCGCGAGCTGGTCTTTGAGTCTGGTGGCGTGCTTCCGTTGGCGAATTTCTCAGTACTGCCTCGGCTGAGCAATGCTGGTCGCTTTGGGGGTATCTTCTGGGGAGTAGTCGTTGCTGAGGAAGTGGAAGGAGGAAGAGGCGACGCAGCGCTTTGGACAGCCGGTGCCGGTTCAGTGTCGTGCTTCTCTTCATGGCGGGGTCTGATAGGGAGGCCACCATGCGAAGAAGTCTTCGGGGGAGCGTCCTTGGTCAGTCCTGGCGAAGATGGTGCCTGCTGGCGATGGTGATGGTCTACACAGACATAAATTGTTAGTCAGGAACTATTCGCAGATGCGCGCTCAGCAAAACCGGAAGAGCGGAGCGCCCAGCGTAAGCGGGCCTTACCTCTAGTGGAGTGATGGAGCCATGATACATCGACACCGTGAATGTCCTCCATGGCGGACGCAGTGTCGTGCGGTGCTTCAACAGCTGTCATCGTGTGTATATGAAGACCGCCATCCGTCGGGGTTGTGAGTGCGGTCACGCAGTGAGGCGGCCGGATCTCGTCAGCGGGGAATTGCGGGAATCGTTCGCCGTGAGCTGATTGGAAATGCTGCGGAGCTTTCTAAGACAATCTACGGCCCGGATGCTGAAAGCGACTCGAGCGACTCGTTGTGTCTAGGTCAGAGAGATGCGACAATATCAAAGTGCTGCTTTGTGCGAACTTGGCCGTGATCCGATGTTGGGGCAGGCCTGCGTTATCGGGCTATTGGTGCTATGACGCCAGAACGCCTGCGTGCTTCGGTTCTCCTTCTCCACACCACCTCATTACTGGTCCCGAGGCATTCAACTCTTTGGGAAATGTCATCAACGACTTTCGCTACTGCACCTCATTGCTGGGACAAATATGTTTTTGGTTGATTCGAGACGCTGATCATTCCAACACAGCCAGCCATGGGCACGCTTTCTTAGCTGACGCGCCGCGCTGATTAAATGGCTGACTGTTGAGGGTACCTTTTAGAGCAAGCTGACCTTCCGCCAGTGCTGAAAAGGCTGACTAATGTACCAAAGCAAAAGTAGTAAGTGTTGCTATCGAATCAAAGCATAGTCAAACTTACGCCAGCGCGATGTGGCGTCGTCCCGTAGGTAGAGAGGACTTGTTTGGGTGTTAAACGTTACTACCCAGGTAGGTTTCTCGAAGAGAGTCGCACCCCAGCGCGGCCGGGCGAAGCCGAGAAATCGCCGTAATCACTCCGGGCTTGATGCATGGTGAAGATTGATGCTTTACTAGCTGTGCATGTCACATCAAAACGTGCATAACGTATCGCACTGAAACTTCACAGATTGAAAGACACGTTGTGGAAAGAGGAAGTTTGCTTGTGGTAGCCTACTGCAGCATGCCGTCTCATCATCTCATTGGAATTCGTGAAAGGCTAAGTACAGTGTTCCTGTCAAGTACAGGTATCGTTCCCCATCCAGCCCCGGACGCCGGGAATCTTGCTTTTGTCATGATCAAATGCAGTATGAAGAAGAAGACGAAGTAGAGGCACCAGCTTAACCAGTGATCTCGGCGATCTTGGCCTTGACGCGCTCCTCCTTCTCGGCCTTGGTGAGCTTAGGGCTCCTGTACTTCTTGGACTCGGCCTTCCAGTAGTCCTTGGACTTCTTCTCGCCCTCATCCTCATCCTTCTTGTAGGGGTCCTCACGGATTTGCTTGTGGGCATCCTGGTACAGCTCCTCAAGACCATCGGCCTCGATGTCGTCATCAATGTAACCGCTGAACTGAGACTTGTAGCGCTCCTCGTCGTCGTCGGCGAGAGTCTCCATGTACTCAGCAACGTGGCCACCGAAGATGTACTTGCGGAGAGTCTCGGCGTCGAGCTCCTTGCCTTCGATATCGTAGCCCGGGAAACGGTTCTCGGAGTGAGGAACGAAGAGACCGCCATCCGAGGCACCCTTCATGGCGCCGAAGACACGGGCACCGGTGGAGGTACGGGTGAGACCGACATCCAAGAAGACCTTGAAAGGGCGGCGCTCCTCGCCGTCAACCTCGGCAGCCTCGGTGAGAGTGAACTCACCATCAGCCTCCTCGACCCCAACGAAGTCCTCGTCCAACTCGAGCTTCTTGAGCACGCGGCGGGCGAGAAGGAGACCGGTAGCATAGGCGGCGGACCAGTTGGTGAGACCGTGGGTGATACCGTAGGGCTTCAACTCGTGGGCGCTAGATGAACTGTTAGCAAATCTTCGTTGATTTAGGTGAATTGTTGGCCAAGACGTACTAAGCGGCCATGAAGACCTTGTCACCGCCAATCTCGGAGTGGACAATCTGGCAGATGATGTCCTTGTTCGTGAAGCGGACGACGAGGCGGTACTTGGGCGCATTGTACTTGTTCTTCGCCTGAGTGATCAACCTCTTACGGGCATAGTAATCGGCTGCATGTTGTTAGCTATGTAAAGCGAGAGGGCAGGCCAGATACGTACTCTTTCCCTGTCGGCGGCGCTTGTACTTGACTTGGTACCGCGAGAAGTAGGCGTCGTTCTTTTGGAGTTTGGACTTAACCCAGAGTCAGCGATTTGCGCTTCAAACCCGCATTCGAAGCAACTCGCGGAGACTCGACTCGACTGGCGGTCGAAGCGGGGTAATCCTCATATTGAGGATTGTGCAATTCAAGATATACTTACGAAAGGCATCTTGGGCGGCTGTTCTCGTGGACGTGCTTGAGATCAACTGCAGAAGCAAATGTTCGTGGGTGGGATTATTTCAGTGTGCGGATCTGCGCACGGGCCTATCTTAGCGATCCTTAAGCCACGACTTCTGCGTTCGGGGTGGGTGACCACGAACACCAGAGTGGGTGACCACGAATGTTATGGTCCATTGACAAGGCTATTATTCCAGCACTTCCAAAGCGAAGTCTGGATGAAATCCGACGCATCTCATTATGTTTGTAGCAAGTGCAGGACCCAAAATACAAACACGCTTGAGCAACCTGAAAGAAGAACCAAGAGGGAAGAAGAGCTCGTGGTGATTGTGGAATTGAATTGTGACAAAGTATCCGCCAGCGACAGATCCCATCTTCTTCAATATTTTATGCCAATTGGAATTTCGCGCGAAGTTGTGTGTCGGTTCAAGTTGCTCACCTAGCTTGAGCATCTGGATTGCCTGATTGAGAGCTCACGGACCAGCCCGGCCCCGCCAACGTCGTCAACCTCAAGGCACGTAACATACAATACAACAGCAGTCAGCTTCCCGACGCCAGTTCTCTTACCCCACCGCTTACTCTGAACTGGACAGCATGGCTGAAGTCCCCATTGGTATGCGCAGCTGCCCAATCCTCACTAGACGCTCTACTTACTCTCCCTTCAGTTCTTGATGGCGGAACCGGGTTCCTCAAGGCGGGTTATGCGGGACAGGTAAGCTTTCCATGTACCGCACAGTGTCTGCGACAAACAGTAGCTGACAAGCCTTTGTAGAATTTCCCAGATCATCAGTATCCGTCAATAGTCGGCCGACCTATCCTACGAACCGAAGAGCGAGATGGCGGAGACATTCAGCTCAAGGACATAATGTGCGGAGACGAGGCGGCGGCAGCGCGCTCGATGCTTCAGATAACCTACCCTGTACGTGATTGCCCAAGAGCTGTTGAAGGCATTCTCAGTGTGCGCTAACGCTGTCTCACCTCGCCAGATGGAAAATGGCATTGTCAAACGCTGGGACGATATGCAACATCTCTGGGACTACACCTTCTTCGAAAAGATGAAGCTAGATCCAACGGGCCGCAAGATCCTCCTCACAGAACCGCCAATGAATCCGCTGAAGAACCGCGAAACGATGTGCGAGGTCATGTTCGAGCGCTATGGCTTTGGAGGTGTATATGTAGCCATACAAGCTGTGCTAGCGTTGTACGCACAGGGCTTGTCATCGGGAGTAGTTGTCGACTCAGGAGATGGTGTCACGCACATTGTTCCCGTCTACGAAAGCACTGTCCTCAACCACCTTACTCGGCGTCTGGACGTAGCAGGAAGAGACGTCACCCGAAACTTGATCGCACTCCTACTTCGGAGAGGATATGCACTCAATCGAACTGCCGACTTCGAAACTGTCCGTCAAATCAAGGAAAAGCTCTGCTACGTGTCGTACGACCTCGAGTTGGATCAGCGCCTGAGCGAAGACACCACAGTACTGGTGGAATCATACACTCTACCGGATGGTCGGGTCATTCGAGTGGGCAGTGAGCGATTCGAAGCTCCCGAGTGTCTGTTCCAGCCGCACCTTGTGGACGTTGAGCAGCCTGGTATCGCCGAGTTCTTGTTCAACACCATTCAAGCCGCGGACGTCGATGTCAGGAGCAGTCTGTACAAGGCAATTGTGTTGAGCGGTGGCAGTAGCATGTACCCGGGTCTGCCAAGTCGGCTAGAAAAGGAGTTGAAGCAGCTCTGGCTTACGAAGGTTCTAGGTGGAAACCCAGAGCGACTGAATGTACGTGTGCACCTCCCCACTACGCTAACAGGTCCTAACCTACTACAAGAAATTCAAAGTACGCATCGAAGACCCCCCACGGCGACGACACATGGTCTTCCTTGGGGGTGCAGTGCTTGCAAACATCATGGCAGACAAGGAGAACATGTGGATATCAAAGGCGGAGTGGGAGGAGCAGGGAGCACGTGCATTGGAGAAGCTAGGGGCAAGATAATGCCAAAAAGAAGACCACTTACAGAATTCTGGTTTGAACAAGTACGGATCTGCATGCCAGTAAATGACCATCGAGATGTGGTGCAGCGTGAGTTGCACCCAGGCAAGACCAATTGCCGTTTCCGAAGCCAAAAAAAATTGTGACACCTTAATCGCGCTTTTTATTTGCGGACGTGGTGGGACAATGATTACCGCTACTGAGACCTCAGCCAAAGCCATTTCTACACGCTCTAATACGCTGGCGTGAGATCATGCTGTATTTTCCATGCCCGAGCACCTCTAGCGGCTGACCGACAGCCGCTGTGGGAGATGGACTTACGCGGTGCAATATTGCGTGAAGCGCTTCGAGCAATCTGGAAGTAGGTGCGCGACATTTTCTCCAAGTGCAGCTGCTTGCCGCCCGTTCTTGATGCGGACAAGGTTGTCTACCATAGTGAATAAATTGCTTTGTGACAGCCGCGCTAAGCTCGCTCTACACTTTGTTCCTTGCACCCGAGGCACTGACGATACATACAGTACATGGTCCAGAATGCCCTTGGCGTGTGCTTTCATTGTCTAGTGCGTACCTTAATGAGACTTCATGACGGCGCTGTGATGCGCATAGTAATTCCTCCAAGGCCACCGGAAGACTTATTCCTTTCAGACGCTGACTCCAGTCTTAGCGTCATTGTGCTTGCTTGCGCGGCCAGAGTGCGCAAAGACACGAGAGTTGGCGCTGAAGCGACATCGGGTTGGATTGGCCCAGCGTAGCGGGTTTTTCACGATGCGCTGAGACAAAGACGCAGGGGACATGTTGCAGCATTGATCCCGAAGGAGTGGCACTGTATCCTGACGAAATTCGAGCAAGCGCTGAACTCGAGGGGTAGCGCATGGGGGGAACATATCGGAGCAGACGACGAAGGGGAGGGCGGTTACGGAATCACTATCAATCCGCCGCTGACAGCATGCAGTGTGTGCTTCGTCTCGTAGAACATTTCGCAGATGAGCACGCGTACAGTGCAGCAGTCAGTGAGCGAAGCGGCGCTCGCGCAGCGCAAGGCTCTGTCGCCACAGACGAGAGCGTCCTATCATGGCATTCTGAGGCTGCAGGTGCCGCGGGCGTTGAAAGTGTGAATTGCGGAATGAAGCACGTTTAGCGCCGGGAAATGGACGCAGCACGTGCTCAGGCCGTCCAGAGCCGACTTTCCGCACATTAGACGTCCTGCGTCATAACCCATGCTGCGATATGTAGCGAATGTGAGTTAGGCGATTCGCATCGCTAGCGACCGCAGGAGGCCCCGCCGGCAGCAGACCAAGGACAGCCAGATGGATGACATAGCAGCGTCCAGGTTGGATGCCGGGCCTACGTCGTATGTAAAGGTGCTTGTACCGCGCTTTTCTTTCACTCGTTAAATGAGCCCCGCGACCCAACACGGTAGCCCACACACCATCCCCGTCTGATCGCCTACTACAACTAGTCGACGCACTCCATCTTATTTTACTTTGATTGTGGACCCAGTCTGCGGGAAAACAGACACGCCTTTGCCCTCCACCATCCACGCCGGCCCGCAGCCACACGTTGCACTGGGAAGCCATTTGGTGTGATTGTGCTGCCAGTAACAGTCGCGGCCTCCCAGTGCATTGAAACAGGGTCCACATCCTCCGTGCATCTTCTAATCCTCTCAGGGACGGTCATTGCACAGCGGCGGCCTCCAGCGGAAGATCAACGCTATTCCTTTCCAATAAGATCGTCTCGCGCCCACAGGCTATCCTTAGGACCAAGCATTCCAGGACCCTCCCGCTGCCAGATATATTAGACACCGCTACTGCCTGTGCGTTACCGCTCGGAACAACGGTACTTCATCTTCTCTTCTCTTCTCAGTCCTCACCATCGTTTGGGACAAAAATTTTATAAATTACTTCGCCGGGCCGTACTCTTCACTTCATCGAGTTTCAATAAGGCCCACCCACTCACACGTCATATGAGGCCGACTTCGCCTTCCTCGATCTCTCGAGTCCTCTTCAAACCTGACACCTCTCATTCTCAAAACATGTCACCTCGGGCAGCCGACCGCGCCATGCCTTCAATCAGTTCGCCTCTTTCGCCTCGGACTCAGCCTCTCGACATCCCTTCTCAGGCTCGGCGCCGGCCAGCACTTAACGCCCGCCAATCTACCAACAATGGTCCTGCTGCGCACCTGAGGCTTCCATCACTGCCACGCTTTCATCCAGCCAACTTTGCTTCATCTCAAAACTCCAGCCAAGCTGCAACGCCAGTGACTGGCCCCAACAGCCCTCAGGCGCCTGCTTCACCTCGATCCAGCAACAATAGGCAGTACGAAGTCCAAAGGCAGATGTACCTTTACCAGCAACAGCTCCTCGCTAATACGAACCGTCAAGTTCGAGGACCAAATGCGAAGCCGACGAGCCCTCGACTAGCACCTCTAGCAAGTCCCGGTGCAGTTACTCCTCTGGAGCTTGAAGATGACGCTGATGGCTACCTCACCGCTGGTGTCAATCCCGCTGAAGCCGCCAACCATGTTGAGAAGCTTATTCGCGACGAAGCCAGGCGACGTGGAGATTACTCTCCTGGACGAGCCACATCAGTTGGCGGCAGTTGACTCACCGGCCAGAAGCACGCACAATCACCGAGGAGAACTGCCAAAGCATAGACTGGATCGAACATAACGACATCGCTTTTCTCACCATATTGATCTCACACTTATACCCCAAAGCACCTGGAGCATTACCGGCGTTTTCTTACATCTCCTACTGCAGCAACAAAATCACAGGCAGAAATGCAGCCGAGAAAAGGCTTCACAGATTGCTAGGACGGCGTTTTCCTTTGTACCAACTCGCTACTTCTTCGCCACGACCACCTCCAAGCGCTGGAGTGTGTCCATCGGTCGCTTTATTGATACCAAGATACTTTTTTCATAGCCCAATATGTACTGCATCCCGCCTGTCCATAGCTTGGTACCAAGCGCTCCGCCTGCTGGCGTTGAGCGGGACAGATGACGGGTCATTTTCAGCTATAAATTGAACAGTTACTCCACATGAGTTTCATGCCACCTGAAGTGCCTGGCAGTATCTGCAAACTCCCCCTATTGTGAGAATTGCCCTAATTCATGTCTTCCTAATTCACCTTCCACTGTGTGGCGCCAGATGCCGCGATTGCCGTTTTTTCTGCGCTATCTGCCAGGCTGCCATTCATTCCGTCCTACTCCATTGTACACCGTATCTGCACCTCGTTTCTAGAAACGCTTGGTGGCCACTAGCTAATAAGATACGAAGTACCATCGCTCGTACTGTACAGCGCATCCGCATCTCCACAGCACGTAGGATTGCTAACCAACGTGCCGGCGCTCGTAACGAGTTATGCACCTACCAATCATGACCTGGTCCCTTAGCTTGAGGACAGCTCGTTACAAATCTCCTCATCCAGACATGCTCTCGCATCAGTTCGCAGCCCCTCTCACTCGCAACTCAGGATTGCCCTGATTCGGCACACAAAGCGATCCACATCTCGCAAGTCCACGCCAAACTACTGACCACTTACACCGACGTCTCGCGCCCCGCAACTTAGCGTAACCATAGCAGGATCTTCCTTAGAGCTCACTCATTTAGGAGTTATCCACATCTCGTCTCACGCCATTCTTGCAAACGCACGTGTAAGGGTAGTCTTGGCACACTTGAGCAGATGGCGGCTTCTTTGGGCAGAAATTGAGAGTGGGTCGATACACCGCCTCAGGGAATGCGCGAGGACGTCGTCGTGCATTGCGCGGAAGAGGCGCTACAGTATGCAGGTGCTGTGTTACCGAGAGGGGGTTGAGGCAAGGGCAAGTGGTTGGTCGCACAGCATCCTCGCGAACACTGCGCCGTTGGGTTGGATTGTGAATCCGTCGCGTCACACAGCCCAGCGAGCTACGTATCTATTTTTGCGCACGCTGGCGACGTCAGATCTCAGAGGAGGAGTGGATCGCGGGTTTCCCTGCATCCGTGGGCTGATACGAGTACGAGTAGCCGCCGTTGGGTACTGTATGTGTGTGTGACGGAACGTTCGCGCCGAACAAATCCCATTGATGTGGGTACTTGGAAGTGGTGGATGCAGGGCTTTCGGATGTCGGCTGCTATAGAACCCCGGCAATAATGCACCCAATCTTGTATTATTAAACGTCGTCCGCGTCGACTTACCAGCGAACAAGATACCTTGGTGAGTCAAGTTCGCCACTGTGTCTGAAAGCTATGAGCTCAGCAAGAAACAGCCAACGAAATGCCTTGGTCGACGGCATTCTCCAAGCTCGGACTCCTACTCGTGCACCATTTACAGTATGACCAGGGCCCTGACAATCAATACGATGATCAGGACAATCTTATCGATGGATTTTCCATAACCAACCCGCTCATTCGCCCAATGTTTGATAATCAGCAACATTTCCTGCTTGTGATATATTCTGCGTGTCTTCACAAGCACGTCTCAGCAAAATTTTCAGCACTTGAGCCTGTCATTGGTACGTACTGTGACACGTCTGCTAGAATGGAGAAGATGATCCGTTGGAGAAAATTAACGACCAGTAACACGGGTACAGTTGCCATAGATCAGCAGCACGGCAAGATAGGACATGCTCGGTGGAGATTGCACTGCCAGCAACATCCGCTCACTCATGGCCTGCGGGTGGCCGTACATTTGCCGCCCCCCACCGCCTTCTGCAACCCGAGGCCGTCGTTCAACCCCTGCAGTGTGGTAATCGAGATGAGTGACACGTCTTATCACAGACCATGGTTCTCTCCATACGCCGCTGTTTCACGCTATCTCCGGAAGATTAGACGAAGAATTGTGGAGCTTGACTTGCGTCCTGCGGATTGAGCAACGAATCGTCGGCTTCAACTCCAAATCGCCGCATCATCTCCGAGGCCTGCCAGAGACGATATATCCCAATCACAGGAAACGAATATTTCGCAGTTATGAAATCGAAATGACATCTATATCGTCCGACAGGCTACGTCAGCGGCGGTCGCTTCCCGAGGTTAAAACGCTGGGGTTGGCGAAGCAGCCCTGCTCCCGCTCACGGGACCTGCTAGCTGAAAGGAGGCAGAATCTTTCACGTCTCCGCTTTCGGAAAGGACTCGTCTTTGTGTGCAGCGCAAGTCAACAATGCCCAACACTTCGACTAACTTAATATGCTAATATGCGATGACACGCACAGTGAATATACTTTCTGAGGGAAAACCACCCCACCATCATAGACCTAACATGACCACCATTACAGTAGATCATGATTAGTACCACAAGGACAGACAGAATTTTCCCCACACAGTCAAAACACCTACTCCACACATTCTTCCCGCGGAGATGCTTTGAAATCCTCGCTCTCGCACCGCCATCTGCACCCCGCACTATCGAGTGGACATCACTGGGGTTACATCCAGAGCGAAGCCTCTCTAATAATGGCCTCGGAGAGTTTACTATGGAATAGCTACTCTCACGTAGGAACGCCCAACTAACGGAATTCGATTGCCAGCACAGTACAGCACACATCTCCTTACATACACTGATTTCCATCACTGTCGTCCTGCCATGCATGAGTAGACGAAAGGCGGGGCCGTATGTGTGGGGTATCCCTTGCCGCGCCTATGCAGGCCTTGACATTCATTTTCACACGGCACATGGCGTCCTGGATATCCAGGTGACTTGCTTGATCTGTTCGTAGCGAAAGAAGTCTTGCTTTCCTGCCATCACGTGGGATTCGTGGCACTGATGACGTCCTGACATGTACCGGTCAGCATGTGTTTCTGACGACGATGCCCAGGAGGCTGTTTTTCTTCTACGGCCTTGATTTTTGCTGGTTCATGCGCATGTAGGTGAGGGATATACGGGAATAATAGCCGGTTGTGGCGGCGTGGTAGTGCTCCAAATATCGTGCTGCAGTGAAGTGAGTCGATGCTTTCTATCATGGGTGGACACGCGGAAGAAACCGATGTGATTGATGAAGAAACTGCATTCTTGCATTATGAAGGGCATTTTCGCGGCCTCCAGATTGACATAATGCGGAACCAGGGGGTAGCGCATCCGTCATATCCTCGCATGATGAGGGAGTGCGACGTATGCCTAGAGAGAAGAAACTGTGAAAACCAATGTAGTTCACGACGCGATACAGACTCAGAAGAACAAGATTCATATTCATCTATTCATGATCCTTTACACTGCTCTTCCTTCGAGCCCAAGTATATCGCGCATTTACACACACATCCACTCCGTCTCCTCCAAAACAGGCAGAACAAGAAGTCTCTTCCCCTCGGCAACTTTCCCTCTTTCCCCTCCCCATCCTCCTCATTCCCACCAACCCTCCAATCATACCCTCATCTCTCCATCGACAAAACACTACTTAACCTCACAGTCCCTCCCACTGTGCTTCCCAACACCATCCAACAGCAAAACATCCAGGCACACACAATAAACTGTACTACCTCTTCTACTCTAGTTTCGCAACGTGGAAATGATAACTACGTAGACCGTCTAAGCTACTCAACATTCAAGATTCCCGCTTCTAAGCTTATGAAATAAATTCTTTCAAGTTCAAAAACCGAACCAATCATGGACATTGAGTCTTCGAACGGTCGTAAAGACGGAGTTGTGCTGCGCGGGTACGCTCGGGATTGGACTGGCTTGTTTTAAAGATGGTAGAAGGGATATGAGAAGATATATATATAGACAGAGATATAGTCTGCACGATAATGTTAGTGAACTCGCTGGAGGATTCGGATGGTTGATTGGTGTAGAGAAGATAGCATCATGATCTCTCTCTCTCTCTCTCTCTCTCTCTCTCTCTCTCTGTGCGTAATAAACTACCGAGGAGAAAAGATAAAAGTATCGTCTCGTGCTAGGTGTTCACTAGACAACGGAGCTGGAGCGAGGTTGCAAATGATGTGATAGTTGTCGTTGGGACTGAAGCTACATGGCTATGAAAGTGATCAATAATGTCAACCGCTTCGAAAGTAAATTATAAATCACGCGAGAAAATTAAGCCAGCAAAACGTCATCATGGAACAAACAACAGAGTATGATTTTCTAACTTTTCTGGTGCAAATTTCATAGTGAGCCTTACGTCCCTTGACGAATGGCTTAAAGAATCGAATGCTTAGACTGGAAGATGGCCCGTTGACTGACACTGGAGCGTTCTCAGCGCTTCAAAGACGGCACACCCTTAACGAAACCCAATTGTTGTGCACTGGAGTCTGTAACGGACTTGCACCTCTGACACCTGCTCCCAAACGTCGTTTCTCGTCACGTGTGGGATGACACGCCAACCGAGCGGGCGATAATGCCAATTGCAACGTGGGCTAATTCCAATGTCGATGTCGAGACTAACATATTGACGGGCGCGCTCGTTGATCTTGCAGGTCATGGGTGCCATGACTATAGGACTGATCCTATGTGGCACTGTGATGGCGTCTGCTCGACCAGAGAGGCTCGCAGCCAACGTGAGTACTAGTTGCTCAAGGAAATTCGACCCTGAGGTCCAGTAAAACATGCTCTCAATCATAGCCAGTACCACCGATTTGGCTTGCGAAAGCCGTGGAAACACTGCGAGCATCGTCGTCATCAAAACCACCAATTCCGCCGCGTAAACCACGACCAGCACCAAATCCAGTACCGATGTTCGGACCCTGGCGTGTAGACTCAACGAAGCGGCTGAGACGATCAGATTGACTGAGCGAAGTCGGCTTGTTGTAGTCGTGCATGCTCAGCCCAGAGAGACTAATGCCACCAGGAGCATCGCTGCGAGTATCGGTCAGTTCGCTAGCAGCGACAGATTCGCCAGCGACACTAGGAGGGGCGCCATTCTTGCCTTTGCCGCCAGCTCCAGGACGACCAGGAAGAGGCCAAGACTCCTGGAAGTTGGAGAACATCGGTGGGTAGTTAGAAGGAACGCCAACACCACCGAGAGCGGACGAGTGAACCGAAGACACGTCGTCTGGAATATAGCCCACAATCGATCCATTGTCGTTGTATTCCTGGCGGGTAGGCTTATTGCCATTCCAGCCAGCTTGACGACCAGATGTCATTGCATTAGCGTGCTGGTAGGCCATCTGGTAGCGCTGCGGTCCTCGGTACGTCTGCTTGGGACGACTGAACTGGAGAAGCGAGACCTGCAGGTTGGTCAAGGGACCTTCGACAAGGCAGTTGCGTTCCTTGAAGTGAAGGAGAAGGTAGTGCCAGAGTGGGTGCTTCGATAGAACCTTCGGATTTCCAAGAATGACAAGGCCGTACTTGGCTCGAGTAAGGGCGACGTTGAGACGACGAGGGTCGCTCAAGAAACCAATGCCTTGATGATCGTTGGAACGGACGCAAGACAAGATGATGAAATCCTTCTCACGACCTTGGAACGCGTCTACAGAGGCAACCTCGACCTCCTTGTAATTCTCTTTCTTGAAACTGCCGGTAGCCTGCATGGAGCTTACAACGTAGCTGCGCTGACCCTCGTATGGGGTGATGATACCAATATCGCTGGGCTGTACACCTGCCTTGAAGAATCGAGTCACGATCTTCTCGACGTTTTGAGCTTCCGTACGATTGAGGTAGGATGTACCAGAAGCTGATATCTCCTCTGCGCCAAGGTTGGACCAGAACATCATGGGGCTATCAGCAACGGGCCAAGGGAAGTCGACATCACGGCGAATGCGCTCCTGCATCGTCACACCATTCTGAAGGGAACCTTCGTAGAACATGTTCGACGGAAATTCTGACATGGCGGGGTGCATACGGTATTGTACCTGAAGTCGGATCGGTGAACATCCCAAAATGACGAGACGCTCAAACAAAGACTGATTGAGTCCAGCCGTGGCGGCCTTTTTGTTCATGATGACGGGTCCAAGCTGCTGATGGTCACCTACCAGCACGACCTGCTTACATCCAAGAACCAGGGGAATCATGCACTCTGGCTCAGCAGACTGTGTCGACTCGTCGATAAGGACAGTGCGGAACTTCATCTTGGAAAGACGAGGATCACCAGCGCCGACGCAGGTGCAGCAAATGACGTCGGCTGCATTCAAGATCTCACGCTCAGCTGCACGGGTGAGCTGCTTGAATTTCTTCTCATCTTGGCTTGACAATTCGCCCACGTCGCTCTTCAGCTGATTTAATTTGTTGAGCTCGACATTAGTGTCGTTCATGCGAACTTGCTCATGGAGAGACAGGAAGCCGACTGAAGACTCGACGTCCTCCCTGGACTTAGCAGTGACACGGACAGTCTTCAGCCCAGTAAGATGTATGCGTTCGCACAACTGGTCAACGGCGACGTTCGAAGGAGCGCAGACCAGAACCTGACTAGCACTAATCTTGCAAAGATGATAGATGATGGTTGCAGAAGTAACCGTCTTTCCAGTACCTGGAGGACCCTGGATCAAGCTCAATGGCTTTTGGAGAACACTCTTCACGGCGTTGATCTGGCTACCATTTAATTCAGGGAGACCTGGAACACTGAACTTGCGGGGAATCTGGATCTTCATTGGTGCGGATGCAACCTCGTGACCGAGGAGACGGTGGAAAATGTAGCCAGATACGCTCATCTCGTCAATAGCGAACGTCTTCATTGCGTGCTGCATGCGGTCGAAGGAAGTGGCTTTCCAGACATAGTCTGCGCTGAAGTTGTGGGTGCACTCGGTTGGGACGGACTTGTGGTCACCCTTAGTGCGCAACTCGATCGTCACCTCGTCCGACTGGTTGTTTGGAATTTTAATGACGTAGCCAACGCCTTCCCAGTGAGGGCGGAGTTCTCCTGTATATCGCAAACGCATCTCGTCACCTACAGCGAGCTTGACGTCGCCTAGCTCTAGCTTGGGGAGAATGAAACTAGCAGTATGTTTGTTATTAAGGGCCATGTCCCAGCGTACCACAAGATTGTCCTGCGACTGTGACTCCTTCAACTTGCGGTCATAGTCGGCCTCGATCTTGACTAGAGGGCCAAAGACATTTTGGTATTGGAAAGCATCATCGTAGCGGAGTAGAACCTTGGCGATGACCTCCTCTTGCCCAGCACCTTTTTCTAAATCAGCAATTGTAGCATTCGCATTATCCTTCCACAGCTCCTCGAGTTTCGCAATCGTCTGGGGGCTGAGGTGGCGGGCACGAAGCTGCTCCTGGTCGGTGGGTGCGGGGACAAGCCAAGGAAGGAAAGAGCGGTCTTCGATCAGCGGCTGCCAGCGTGACGTGTCCCAGTTCATATCCTTCTGCGAGGGCATAGCGGCGCATGGCTGGCGACAGAGCAGGACAACCACCGTGTCGGATTTGGCGGGGATGAAACCGAGGAGGAAAACGTTCTTTGTGCCGCAGTTGTAGCATTCGAGGGTTGTGTCGCCGAGAGAAGAGGCCGGATGAAGCTGGACTTCTTTGTGACGGGCGCGGACGAGGTGGTTGATGATGTGCGAGGACGAAGAGTTGCCACGGGCGCTGCAGAACCACTTGCTGCAGGCAAGACACTTGACGACGCTGCCGGCGTTGTGGATGCCACAGTATGCGCAGGCGTGTGCTGGCAGTTCAACCTCGGGTTCCTCGGCCCTCATGCCAACATTCCCGTTTGTCCCGCCAACCGGCATGCTTGCCATGCTCTCCAAATCGTCGTCTTCAAACTCGTCATCATCGTTCCTGCGAGAGCCTAAACCGCGGCGAGACAGGTCCGAGTCCAAGACGCTCATATCGTCACCAGCTCCGGCATTGATGGTCGCAGCCGAGTCGGACACCAGATGGTTGCCCATGTGCGTAAAAGCGCCCTCCATGGTGGCGGTGCTGTTGCGCCTGGAAGAATTATGTTTGTTCGGAATCTGAGGTTGAGTGGGAATTGTTTCAGGTGGCGCCTTCAGCGGAAGGGGTCGAGAGCGGACGGAGTGGACAGGTGGGCTGTTCACACCATTTCCAGCCGAGCAGATGGCTGCGCTGGGTGGTTGAGCGCAAGGGACGCAGTTGTGTGGCCGCGGGGAGGTTGTTTCGCGCCTTGAAGTGGGATGGTGGAGGCTCTTGCACATCTGCAATCTGCAATCTGCAAATGCCAAAGTCGGCACATCGGAAATATTTGGCCTTGGCGCGCTAAGTCCCTTTGACTCTCCCTGCCCTTCCAACCTGACTCTTCTCCTTACACACATACTATACTCGTTGCACTTTACCTAATTGCCCCTCTTCACTCGCTTCAGAATGTCCGTTAAACTCTTAAGCAGGACCTACATGAACACGTAGCTTCGTCTGCGACACTGATACTTCTACTGCACATCACCGACGTCCCCAGCAGCCTCGCCATGATCATAAGCTTGTACGGGCCTGCACGCAGAGCCGCATTGTGGATCCCCCTACTAGTGCCAACTGGCCAAGTACACCTTGTTTCTCTACTGGTTTTCAGCATATATACCTGTCTCGACCAAGGTTATGAGCATGACGTCTCCTGTGATATGCAAGCGCACTAACATGTCGACATCGTCCACAATCATTGTCTCACTATTACTTCACGCACAGGCGTCGGTCTTCACCATCTAATTTCTTTGTAGAGCAGGCAAGGAAACCTTCACTGATAGGATAGCTATGCTGCGCGCTTTCGTTGTCGATTATATGATACCTCAATTTGCGACGCGACCTAGAGGTCCTAGCACAGCTCGTAGGCAGATCTGACGAAGGATGCGAATCCATCTGGACTACCGAACGGCGACCTCCCCACCTGCTGTCAAGATAACGAACTGGTTGAGATCCACGGGGGAACATAGCAATAGCATGGATAGCCCGCCTCATCGACGTCAGTCAGTAGGCCTATTGGTCTCTACTTGATATGCCACGCCGGGCTTTCCCCCACATTCGTGGCACCTCCCGTTAACCATGTACTGTTACCTAGCAATACTCCTATCTTTTACAAGGAGAAACTGCACGTGCAGATATAACACGACATCAACATGCAGAGCAATATCGCCGGAGAACTTCCGAACGTCCCGAATCTACCCATTGGCAGTCGAGAGACCGCTTTTGCATGCCACCAGGTTAGTTCTAGATACGATGACCGAAACGTGCGCTGCGCGGGACTGTCCGGCTGATCGATTAAGGGCTTGTATATTAGATGCGGGGTGCATGGAGCCGACGTGAGTTCAGTACGCCACATCCACCACTCAGATCATTCTCCAAAGAAACGACGGAAGAACAGCCTCGTCCGTATCTTCTATCCTCCTCTATGGGCGTCTTCTTCAGTGAGAGTCAATGGAGTCAGACTATCCGGTCTTTAAGCCGCCTTAGCTAGCCGACGCTGCATCAAGTTTCCTGTTCCTACCCATCAGCTTAGTCACCATACACTGAGTTTCGCCATGCCCTGCAACCGCGGACACCATGTCGCTTAAGCTTGATCAGATCATTCGCCTTTGGCAATTGCGATTACGTCTACTCGCTCCTGCACGCAACCTGCCGCGTAAATTCACGGCAATTTCGAGCTCGGGATGCGAGATAAAGCAGCCAGGTAGGACAACATGTTCGTTCGCCAACCAGTTATTGCTGGCTCATGGCGCACCAGGAGTATGGAGCAACCAATGGATACCTTGTGAACAATAGCGCGGATCTTCTTCTCTATTACAGTTATCCTTGCCTATACCGATTACCAATTAGCGAAGGTGCCGGCTTCGAAGAGATACTCGGCTATGTGACCCGAATATTATGAGCGGCTACAGCGGCCATGAGCTATTCTGTGGGCCTATTGCACACATCGAGAGCAGCTCATGCATCCCGGGTGAATGACCTGACACAAACAAGAATGCTATGGCAAATGGCATCAGCTTATGGTGCATAATCTAGACGGCCTTGGAAATCGATCAGCTCTATCATCCCACACTCGCAGAGAATCACACCGCATGACTACAAACCTATCATCGCTTTCTCGTCTAAAAGCTGCAATTTCAAGCCAGGCGACATACTTAGCATGGTCAGCTCATATGTTGTCAGCCTTTGAAACGATGACGAACGAATGGCAACGATGGCCTCATGCTCCGGCGTGCATGCCCAGGTCTAGATCCCGATATGGCAGACCAACACACGACTGCGGCTCCCTATTCCGACGACCACGAATATCGTCAGATGATGGCGCCTTACTTTCGCGATATGCAGAAAGCCGAATTCGAAAGCCAAGGGCCGTCACCGGAAGACGTTACCACAGTCGGCTAACGTTTCGTGCAAGTATTTATTACATACAGGAAATGGGTTCTTGAACCTTAGACACACGCATACTGGCACATTAGATCCGAGCCAATCCATCAAGTGCATACAATTCCGAGGAGGCGCGAGTCCTCTCTGTGAATCTCGGCGTGTAACACGATCGATCTCGAGCCAAACTGCACACAGCGTGATTTGCCTTTTAGATAGGTCGAAATCATTAGAGCACGAATGCACGCTCTTCGTCGTGCAGTTGCTGACTGTGCTCGGAGGTTAGCACCACGTTCGGAGTACGGAGCTTCGCGTTCTTATATGAAGCGGGTAAGGCAAAGACATGCGTTCGCCTCACCTTACAGCGCGCTAAGTCTACTAATCGCGGGGATTACCCATTGCCTCGTTGTCGCCTTACGCCTCGCGAGATCGAATAACACTCATTACATTGCTTCGTGGCGACCAACAAACTACCTTGTTCTCAGGATATTAAGCCAAGCTCAGCTCACTGCAGCAGAAACATTCTCACCGATCACTGCTGGTGATACGATCTGATCTGATTCAAAACACATACGTCCTCTATGCAATAAGTCAGCCTCCACGCTGCATGTGCGGCTAGGGGCTTGGCCGAACCTACACCTATAACGACTGCTAATCGGTCCTTCTTGATGTCGTGCAGCGCGACATACACGACGCAAGGTACACGCCAATGTGCACAACAGCAGGATTATGGAATTGACTTCCAATCAAACAGCATGCACTCAAAAGAAGAGGACCGAAAACCCTCACCTTGACCGGTGCCTGCTGTGCCTCGTCTTCAAAATGATAGCCCCGCACTCTGCCTCGTCAATCCTGCTGGATTGACGCGGAGATGAGCCACTCAAAGGATGAGATCGTGTATCGCGTGCATATGATATGCATCATGCAACCCCTGAACACTTCGTGTACGCAACAAGCAAGAAGCACAAGCCTCTCTGTGCGATGATCAGAACGTGCGTGCCTCGAAGCTCAGACCATGTTCCGTATTGCGTGCATGTCGTGTAACACACGCGCATTGCGAGGATGTCTGTCGGCTTGCGGGACATGACTCGGCTATGTACAGATACGGGAGGAGATGAAGCAGCAGCACTGCTCCGTATCACTCCAACCATCATCATCACCGCCGACATAACGCACTCTAACCCATTCCTCTGCACTGCGCGCCCCCAAATTCTCCGTCGCACAGAAATCAGCACAGCCGCAGCTAAACTATCGAAATCCAAACCCTGCATGCGCATCAAACGTCCTCCACCTGCAAGCCCTGAACCCACACCCAGGCCTAAGCAAGCAAAAATTGGTCCTCCAGACATGAATGGGAAAAAGTGAGGCAACGACGCACAGAACGCAGCTCGCCCAGCCCCAATCCCCAGTGACCGGCCCGTGGCTTGCGGGCGACCCGTCGTTCGCGCGGGGAAGCATAGGCGCACTTCTACCCGCCCCGCTACCAAACGTTCGAAGTGGTCTGGATCGATGTTAGTGCGTCTGTTTCGGGAGCACGTCGGCGGGATGCGATGGCTTTTTTCGCTTTTACTGTAGAGTCACAAGTTCTAGTTTTGGCCAGGGGGCAAGAGGAGCTAATTGGGTGTTGATATCCGACGCGTTGCTGCGAGGGACGAAGGGCGAGAGCCGACTTGATTATGCAATGTTTTGGCGGTCTGTCCTTGCCCTGGCCGGTGTGTGTGTTTGAGGGTTTTTTAATCTTGCTGCACACGCTGCACACGCTGCGGTTGCATTGTAGGGTTCATTGATGGATATGCACGTGGACGGCTGAACGGAAGAGTTGCAGCGCATTGCAGACGTATTGTCGAGTGTGGAGCTGGGCCGTTCACCGTAGAATGGGGAAAGGAGAGACAGGAGCTAGCCACGTCAGTGGTGTTGGCGAGCAAAGCGTGTCCGAGGAGATGGTAACCGTGTGCGTGAACAGGAGGTGAAGATCGTAAACGGCATGTTCGTCGGCGAAGATTGCATAAGTGGCCCAGTTTTGAGGCTGTGGAAATTTGCTTTCAGCTGAGATGCACTGAGGCATGTGGTATCATTTCTAAGTTGTGATACTATTATTCCGTATCTAGTATCTTTCAATGGCACTGATTCCATCCCTTCCCCATATCATTTGTCCAAAATGTCAAGGTGTGACCCCTACCGCCAGAAGGGTGCCAGTGACCAATGCACCCTCCTGCAAGCCGGCCCGGCCCACCATTGAAAGGAAAGAGCAAAATTGCCGCACCAAGACATGTCCTGCATCGAAGCGAAGTGATCCTCCCACCATCAACGGAAAGAGTGGATGAAAAGAGTAACAGATAGCCACCCAAGACCTGTGGGTAATTATGCAAGTTGGGGTCGTGCCGTCGTCATGAAGTTGAGAACAAAGGAGATAAGAAAGGTAGAGAAAGTGTACAAGATATCGAGCAATGAAGCCCTTGTGGAACAAACAAGTCTATAGGATATCGCAAAGGTGCTGAAGGCTGCTCGCCGGCAAGCCATGCAAGTTTGACCACATAAATTTCCTACGCCGGTGACCAGATAAAAGCCAAAATGACACGCGAGGGTATATACTGAGTCGGGAACAGACGAAGATGAAGAATTCGATCGTAGTCCAGCCAGATAAGATCGAAGAAAACTTTTGAAAATGTGATTGTGCCGAGGCATCACTTCGGAGAGCAACACACCCTTGCGGATGCGGCTCCTTGGCTTTGCTTCGCCGTCGGAATTCAGAATTGTGATCCCGATGCCGTTGCGCGAGATGATTCGATGCCTCGCGGTGGTCATTCTGTCCAGGGAAAAAAAATGCGGATGCCGAAGCCGCAGGCCGTGTGGTGGCGCAAGCCCGTGCCAAAGCCACAGCAAGCTGGTCATAATGCCGCTGAACATCGTAAAGGGAAATGTTACAAATGAGAGTAATGTATGATACAAGTGCAGCTGACCCATGTTCGGTGACGCGTGGCTGAAGTGCGTTGTCGTCGTCAGCTGCAGACAGTGGGGTACATCTACAAGCTCGCTTTATCGCTCAAACGTACTTGAGCGACTTATTAGGTCTAGATCTGACTCGCGAGATTCGCTGCCTGTGCGTTCGTCTTTTCGCTTCTTGCGCTCACTAGGAGCCCGACTAATGAGGCGTCTGACGAAGTTGCGGCTCGCTTTGGTGTTTGCAGGCTCCTGAAGAGGACTGGCAGGCTCCCGGAACGATTTTTGGGAACCGGTACGGTGGAGAGCAGCTTCGGGCGCATCAACAATATCCTGCTTCTTGATCTTGCAGAACAGAGTGGAGAACAAATACTGCTCGCCATTGCTGTCGAAGAGCGGAAGGTGACGGAAGCCTTGCTGGATGCTGTTGAGCTTGGCCGTGAAGGTAGCCAAAGGAGCATGGTTGGTGGTTCGAGCATCGAGCGAGTTCCAAACAGTCCATCGTACGAAGACGAGACTTGGGTACCTTGTGGTGACGGTCATGTCGATCTCGTTACCAAATTCCGGATTGTAGCCATTGCCTTCGACAATGCGTGTTCGCTTTCGCAAAGGGTTGCCAATACCAGAGTGGCCATTGCGTGCAGATGCGTCCTGCCCACCAACACCTGTAGCATTTGCGCCTACATCCTCTGCGCAGTACATTTCAAACTCCACGTAGGGGTTGATGTTTGCTTCATGACCAAGGCCTCGAGGTCGTGGCAATTGCTGCGCAGAAATAATCTGCACGGAGAACTTTACTTGCTTCTTGGGCTCTTTCCTATGACCAATCACTGGGATTTGCGATTCGAGGCGAAGTGCAGCAGGCTTGAGCACGTAGCCAGTGCGATCGTTGCCACCAGCAAACATAGCCTCATTCAGCTGTTGCCCGAGATCATATGTCTGCCAGTTGAGTGCAGCCATTTGAACTCCACGACGCCAGAACTTGAGCGGATCGAAATTCGATGAGTTGATCCTAAAGGCGTGTGGATAAACGCGCATGAGGCAACGCATGTTATGTTCCTCAACGAAATGCTTCTCGCGAGCTCCGGGTCTAGTGAGCTTCTCGAAAGCGCGCTCGTTGATCGAGTAGACATGATTGAACGTGTTCGCATCAATGGAGCCGAAATCTGTAAACTTGACTCCTCTGGTGTAGACACCAAGGTTGCCAAGTTTCTTGACAATGTTGCTGGTCTTAGCCTTCTTTGGCTTCTTTCGGTCTTCTGCTGCATCCGTTGCTTCTGCTGCAGTTGCAGTGGGACTATCGCTATCCTCAGCTGAGCTGACCACTGTCGAGGGCGGTATCGTATTGTTGGAACTGCGCGGTGATGCCCAAAACGATGCAGTTCGTTCTGGTGGACTCATCGAAGGAGGGCTTGAGAGCAAAGGCGAGTTGGGAATGACATTATCGTTCATCAGCACTGGACGAGACCAAGGTGAGCTGAAACTGCGCTGCCGCCGGGTCGATAGCTCGCCCATCAAAGCTCTGGTGTCAAAGTCTTCACTAGTAGCAGCCTTGACTTTGATGAGAATGCGATACTTTAGCTCCTCTGGTGACGGTAGAATTTGTGATTCAAAGTCCAGCGGCTGAAGTACCAACTTCTCCCCGAATTCTTCTATCATGATCTTGACCATCTCATCCTGTTGATCAGAAGAGCAGTGCACTTCGAGCGAGAGGATGACCGGGTATGGCGATTCTGTGAAGGCATACTTGTTGATAACTTTGATGGTGTCTTGAAACAAGATGCTTTTCGTCAAGGTTCGGCCATGCATAACGACTGGTTTATTATCATTGCCATCCCAACAATCGATTTCAAGGCATCTGCACCCCTTCTGAAGTGCGGTGATGTATGCCTCAGTACTCGATTCGCCTGCAACTTGGCGACCAAGAAGATATGTGTTGTGCGAGCTTGAGATGTAGTACTCATTTAACGGTCTGTTAAGCTTCTGCCCTAAGCTGACGGGCTTGAGAATGGAGTTCGCAGGTGACGTGAGGAACGTTTGGAAGGCGGGAAAGTTCATCGCCAATGGTAATGCGACCTCACCACCTTCTGTTGGTGTGATTTTGGGTTTGGTTGCGCGTGCAAATTTCTCGAACGTCGCTGTCCAGTACTCAAGATCCGCGTTCACGTTGACGCCCTGCTCACGCTGTAGGAAGGAGAAGAACGTGACCTTGTCCATTTCCACCTTTGAGCCTGACGTGAAGGATTTATAAATGGCCTTGATGTCTTTACGCTCCTTGAGGCGTCGTACGAAGTATAGAAATTGTGATTGGTTTAACTTGCCTGCCTGAAGAGTGTCGGCTTTCTCGAAGTAGGCGCGCAATGTGGTTTCAGTGCAGTTGATGTGCAGGCTACGGCACAGCTCGACGATACTGGGGAAGTCCAAGGATTCGCCTTCGCCGCGCTTCTTCATCGCCCGTTGCCAGACCAGCTTCGCGCTTTTGTCGGCAAAGCCAAGCAAACCAGCCATCATGTCGATACGGTTGCGAGATACAGAGTCGAGGGTACGGGTCCACATGTTGAACACACCGATGTCAGGCGCTATCAAATGCATGGTTTTTATCCGACCTTTGGAGCGGGTGGTGTCAGTATAAACAATGGTAAACCAATAAGGGGCCCAATTTTCCGAAAGGCCGCACTCCTCGCGGTAGTGCTTGGCCTCTGGGCCGGAGCGGATCTCTCTAACATCATCGATGTAGAAGCACTTGGAAGGCCGTGCAGGGTCCCAGAACACTTTGGCCGATTCCAGATCGAGGCGCAAATTGATTTCTTTTTTCTCTTTCTTGGTGATCTTCCTTAGCACGGTGCCCTGCTCAAGCCGGGAGTTGCGCACCGGCGCTACGACGGAAGAGTCTGGTATTGAGCTGAAGCTCGATAGGTTGTTTGAGATGCCAAGGGCATTGATGGGCTCGTGGAAGTCCTCTACTGCTTCCTCCTCTTCGAATGTATCGAAGTCGGAGATGCCTGGGTCGCCGTCGGCGGCAGTCCTGCTGTCACTGCGGCGACGCATCATTACGGGACCCGAGCTCTTGTCGCGTGCACTCGAATTACCCCGGCGGAATCTGTTTGGGATTCCCTGTGCGCCTCGGCTAACTCTTCGAATGAGCCCTGGACCTTTTCCCAGGGCTTCGGCCATGGCAGACGGTGACGATGTTGGCGGTGACGGCAGTGGTGGAGCGAAGTACGGCTCGGGTAGGTTGTAGGAAGGAATGGTGGGTAGTGAAGAGGAGACGGGGACCATGCCCTCGGGAGTCGATTGGAGGGAGCCATTGAGATATGAGGGCGTCAAAGCTGGGCTGCGTCGCGAGCTGGGTATGTTGATAGCAGCCGTCATGCGAGCGAAGCTGGGCTGGGGTGAAGGCATGCGCGGCCGGGGGTAGGCGTCATGGAGCAGCGACATGGTGGTGGTGGTGGTGAATGTAAAAGCGAAACTTGGACGAGTGTCAATGCTTCTTCATGGCGCGAGCAGGCTTGAAGGGAGCGGAACGGCGAGCGGGCGCCACTGAATAAAGTAGAGGGGATCAACAGCCGGCTGGTGTCCGTCCTGAAGCTCGAGCTAGGAGCTCTCCCACATCGTGGTCTGACGGGTATGCGTATGCGGCTACGACGATTCGGGACGAGCAAGCGCGCGCTGCGCGAAAAGGCAGGCGCAGGTCAGCTGCTGTGGAGGATTACAAGAATTGACGTGCATGCACGATGCGTCGACTGGGGGGTGGGGATATATTGGGATGCTACGGAGCAATTCGTGGGGGTCCGCAGCCGAATCCGGACGACAAGGCAGCGAAAAATAAGCCGTCAAAGAGGATGATGGAACGCAGATCGGAGCTGCAGGTGCGTGAGGTGTGTGTCGACTGCGTGTGGTGGAGGGTGGAGGGTTTGTGGAGGGCAGGGCAAAGCAGGGCAGAAGTGGTGCGGATGAATGGAGTGACTCCTTTCTTGTAGTGGTAGTCAAGGACGGCGGCGGGCAGGCATAGCGCTGGCTTGGGGACGGAACCGTCGAGTTTTAGGGCAGGTCACTCAAGGTACAGGAAACGGCGAGCCAGCGAGGGCTTAGCGAGGCGTCGCTGGAAATTCATCCCTTAGGGTACGGTAGGGGAGGAAAAGGGCCCCCCTGTGCCTGTCGGGCTCCTCGCCGCCCCGCGCATTGGCTCTGCGACGGCCGTCTTCCCTGTTCTCACGCTGCTAACCGCCCTAACGAGGAGAGCCGCGGCACTGGTACATGAAACGTCTGGAGATGACGTCTCTGCCGTTGTGGGCCTGAAAATAACCCCATCAGGCACCCAGCAAACGTCTGCCAACGCGTCCTGCCAGCCGTGAGGCGAGGCGACGGCCTCGTCGTCGACCAATGCATGCACCGCCCGGCTGAGTAGTCGCTCCAGCGTATGATTACACCGCGACTGTTAGCACCGTCCTGCTGCTCTGCGAACAAGAATTGGCAAGTCGCAATATTGTACCATGCTGCCGTGCCTTCCGGCCAAAGAGGGGATTCACTAGGGTGCTCTCGCAAGGCTCAGTCGTACGGTTGCAGGGCAACTCGGCTGCTGCTGCTCGTGTTGGGTTAATAATAACCAGTCACCGGTGCTGCTAACACGGCGTCTTTGCGGCACGAAGACTGAGCAAGAGTACAGTACACGGCGTCGGGCTTGGAAGCATTTGGCAGCATCGACAGAAATGCCGATTATCCTCATTTGACCAGTGTTTCGCTTTGCCCAACCCCATCCATCCGTCTTTCCCGACACGTCTGCTCTGCCAATGTATGACTGCTCGTCGCCAACGATACGGTGAGGGCGGGTAATACTGGCTTGTCCAGGCAGGTGACGAGCGCTGCATGCCCTCGACGGTCCTGTTGGTCAAGTAGCGGTGGTGATGAAGACGGCTGTCAAACGGCACTTGCAGCGAGTCGCAGAGCGCATCTGTGGCTGGTCTCCATGTCTTCCCAACACGTGGCGCGGGACCGCCGTCATGTTGAAACGAAGTGCGAAGCCGGCACGCTGGGTTTGGGTCTCTCTTGGCGACGATCATGGGCCGCTCTGCTGAGGCGGGAAGCCCGGGGAGGCGCCACCTCAACGTCTTCCACAACGGGGACAAAGGCTGCCAACTGCCAACGCACTACGCCCCTCGACCTGCGTGCAGCAGCGCGCCGAAGCTCAATGTTTCCACGCGCTTCGTTGCTCCACAAGAGTGAACCTCGCTATGGTGCGACAATGCTGTCAAGTCAGCGCCTCGTATCCGCATCGTACTGCCATGCGATGCAATGCAGCGAGTCGCGTGATTGCCGTACCCGCAGCCAATTTTCTAAGCTTCGAGAAGCTGGCAGGATTGCCCGCCCCTGAAGCGGCTCACGAATCAAACCACACCAGCCGCCCTCCGCCCACTTTGTGCGCTTCCCAGCTCACCTGGGGTCCATGTGACCTGCAAGCGGTGTGATATGTCCTCTTTCATCATCATGCAATGGCCAATCGTTCTTCTGCTGCAGTGATATTCTCGGATACGTCCTTCATGCCTTATCGCACGTCCTTTGGACCCTCCAGCCTACCGCATGCCTCCGTTGCCTCGCGACACTGCACGCAACGCCACTACGTGGCTTTTTGACCTTGCTCTAGGGAGATACCACCCGTGGTACGTAGTAGAGCGCGCTGAGTTGCCGACTCTCTCGCTAAGAAATTGCTACCCGACGCTCTGTCACCAGCAGGGCCCATTTCAAAACACCGCCCGCACGTATCTCTGTCTGCTCTGACGTCCCCTCATGACAATCACAATCGATGACATGCATCGCATCCTGGCCCGGAACAGAGAGGTCGTCAGCATACAACGCATTGATTTCCATGTTCTCTCCTTGCACACGGTATGCATCTTCCTCGTCTGCTTGCTTTACCCTAGTCCTGCAGTGAGCCTGTGCGCAAGACTCCGCATTGAGTCTTCCGATCTGCTTGCGGCTCAAAAGGACCTTGGAGGCACAGCCCATTGGTTATTCGTGGTAGCTGATAGAACGTTCTCCTGCATACGAGCTGAGCTGAGCCTATGCTTCTAGGCTGTGACACAGAAGTGGAGTGCGAAACAGGCTGCACCACCGAAAAAAGGCAAGCCCATGTTAATTATTCTCTCGCTGATGACATTGGATCAACCGCTGCTAAATGGCCCTATCAGACGACTCTGTCACAATAGTGTTGGGCGAGTGGACCTTGTATAGCCAACCTCAGGTATCTTACGATTCTAACATAGAATTGCCATTACCACGTACATAGGGATTTACCTCAAGTCAATTCATCGGGGTCGACGAGATCAAGTCCCCCGCTAGATTCGTCATAGCTGACTGGGATATCGTAGCTGGAGGAAGATAATGCGACTTCCCGTGTCCTAGCCGCACCCCTTCTTGAGACCATGTCTCTTGTGCGATCGTGTCGGTCTAGACTGCCGTGGGACGTTTGTGTGTCACTAGAGAACTCTGAAGAAATGAGCGCGATATCGCATGATGCGTTGTTCTGCAAAGACGCATGAGTCACAGACCGCTGGCCAAACGAGATGCGGTCAGCCAATCTGTTGCCCTCTTTTCCTTCGTTGAATTTCTCATCAAACTCATGAAAAGCCGGTGAACTGATCGCTCGAGACCCTGAAGGTGGCGCATAGACTGCTGCATCTTGTACGCTGTCGCTTATGCAAGAGGCAAGCCCTGATATCGATCTGAACGGTGTGGAGCTGACTAAGTTAACAGCGACAGACGAGGGCAAGTACTTTGACGATGCTTCGAAAGTTTTCGACATCAAGTGCTCCTTACCCAGCTCAATATTGTGATGCGTCTCCGACGATGGACTTTCGTCACTTCCAAACACGAACGCCTGCCACAGCCTCTCGTCTTCCTCTAGGCCACTCATTTTCGTCCCGACTGACTTGTCTCCGCGGTTGGACCTTGCACTTGATGGACGCTCTGACATAGATTTCTCGATACCTCGCTTGAGAGAGGGCAAAAACGCGGAGACGCAGGACGAACTAATGCGAGTTTGATCACCCTGGGTGGTACGATTTGACCAGTTCGTGACAGCTTCATTATTGAGTGCGGTGGGGTCAGAACGCAACAAGCTATTTCCGGGTTCAATTGCTGTGGCCGAGTGGCTTGAGCTCCCATCGGAGATAGCGAGAAACGTCTTCCAGGGCTCTTCATCGACGATCGCAGGGGCAGCCGAACTCTCATCGATGATTGATGGCTCATTACGGCTGTCGAGTTGACGCATATATCCCGTTTGGGATGCTCCTGCAGCAGTTGCTTCGTGAGCATACTGCGGTTCACCGATGTTATTCTGCGTTGCAATGCGACCCTGGGCGCTCACGGGCGGATTGGGATTCCCAAAGTGGAGACGCAAAGGGCGTTCAATGCCTTCGACGTGGTGAGTAATTCGAAATCCTGTTCCGGAGCTTCTCGGCGTTTGATTGGGTGCCTTTGTCGCGGGAAGGACTTGGGGGTGCAGCTCGAAGTGGTCGTAGTTTGAGCTGCTCCGCTCAAGAGCCACTGCAGTCGGAGGAGATTCGCGGTAGTACTTAGAATCACGATATCGTGAAAGGCTCTCATCGGCGAGAGGGTGATCGTAGGGAACAGCACTATTGTATCGAGATGCAAGTTTTACCGGGCGACGCTGCTGGTTGACAGATTGTACGGACTCTGACTGCCTCGCTCGTTCCGCATCTCGCCCTTCCTGGTCGAAAAGCATGGGGTCCGATATGGCTTGCGACTGGATATGTCCGTCCGGCTGAGTTGAGTATGTAGTCGTCAATGCATCTGTACCAATTCTGATCTGAATGTGGTCAAGGTTGTTTCCGATCACCCCAGCCAGCAGGACTCCGTCATACGCATCGCCTGCGGGTTGCGGCGGTTGTCCTATGATATTGGCGCTGATTTTCAGCTTTGCAGTCGCACCAGAATTGTTTTGCATCTTCCTGCGTTTCCCAACCTTATCTTTCTCTTGATTTGACAACAACTGCAGGTGGACTGGCTTTGATGGATTGATGCCGATCCAATCTTGCTGTCTCAGGAGTCTCTTCCGATTTGCTTCGAGCAGCTGAGTTTCAAGGTTCGTCTCCGCGGCTCCTTCCCTCTCACCACGCTGCTCTGAAATAATGTCATTTCACTTGCGTCTCTATCACGCCAGAGAAGTGAGGTCATGTAAGAATCACTCATCTTACCTTCAGGGCCGCGTTTTCGACTTGCTTCAAAGTTCATTTGTTTATCGTTGGCCAATTCCGATTTTCGGCAAATTAGGGAAGTCTTCTGCCGTAGATTCTCACCCCTACGCTTAGTAGAGTGGCCAGTGTGTCGGATGGAGCCTGATCCAAACGAAGGCATCTGTCTATTGAATTCAAAGTCGTCATTGTCGCAAAGATAGCTAGGACGAAAGGGAATAGTAGGTGAGTTTGACGCATTCTGCAGGTGCGTGCGTGCTCTCGCAAAGTATGCTCTCTGCTTCTGTATGATACCCTTTTTAGCATTCTTAGATCGTTGGAGACTACCACCGGTCCAGTTCATATCCGTGGGGCATAGAAGAATAACTCTCGAGCATAGATCGTGGGAGTGAGTTGGCTTGGAGTTCAAAGAAGACGCGTCACATTCGCGACTGAAGTTGTTGGCGCCTTCCCATGAAGGTTCGCGGCTCCGTCCACTCCTGCCTCCGTCGTGCACTCAGATCGAAACAGCTGTGCTCCCCTCTCTAAACACAAACACAGTGGCACAACGACATGTCTTCGACAATCCATGCCTCTGTTCAAACCCCAGATTTGTGCTGTCGACAACACAGTAACTAACAGTGAGGTGCCCCACTCCAAATTCTGATCAACAACCCCATACTCATTCCTCCACAGAAACAGTGGACCACGGTGGGGTGAGCTGAAACGCTACACCGAAAAGTCTGCAAATGCGGAGGATCTCCACAATATGTTGGAGCATGCAAAAGAAAGGATCTGTTCTGAATTAAGCCACCATGACACTTTTTGATGCTGATAAAACTCATAGTTGCCCTACACAGAGTCAACTCTAGTTTACCGAACTGGAGTGAACTTTCCCTTCGACGAGACAAAGGATGAGTGACTACAGTTCGTCTGTTGTCTTCCGGGGGCAAGGCATCCTCCTCGAAATACCCTTTCCAAGGATGGAGCACTTTCGTACTGAACCGTTTCCGTCTATTCGTGCATTCGAACAGCTGGAATGCAACACCCCGCATTCAGTGAGCGTGGTGGACGACTTGCCGCAGTTTGCTCAGATCACTGCTCTTCCTGATGTCAAAATCCACTTTAATATGTGTTGTGCCAACACGGAGGGTAGCTTGAGTGCTCGAGCGGTCGACTAGTTGATATTTAGATGTTGCTAAAACGGTACTTGAGCAGGGCAACATACATTTCTGCTATCTTGCCGTCCGAGATATCACTCACGGACTACCGGGCGGTCTCTTCCCGCAACAAATTTCGGCCAGTTGTTCTCCGTGACGACAATCACCCGTGTCAACTCTTCTCTACCAGGTGTGCTGCCTGGGTACTCTACCGCAATCTGCTGCCGATCGCACGCAGGCGCTATCGCGTAACCAGAGCGTGTTCTTGCGACTGTTAGGCGGTGGGTAGTGCTGGCGCTGATTCTACTACCAAATGCACAGCCCGGTTAAGAGGAACTTCGGACGTGTCATTACGTCAAGCGTCACAATCTGATACCACTGTGGGTACTTGTTCTGGCAGCGGCCCACTGAATGTAAGCTGGCAGATATGCATTATGCACGTGTATCCATTCAGCTATACGAAGGGTGTTGTTTTGGCAGGCGGCAGGTAAATAGAGCGATAAGGAAAGACTTTACGCCACGGCATGCTTTTCAGCTGCTGGCAGGTCCTCTGGGCACATGTGCGCACGAGCTCCAGGATGTTTGCGGATCAAATCATACTTGACTTGTAAAGAGGAGGAACCGAAGAAGCGAATAAGTTCCGGACGACGGAACGTGTGCCGAACATGGCACGTTTTGAGCCCCAAGGTTTCCTTTGGAGGCTCCCGACGCTTGGCGACGAAAACGTGTGCCGGATCGTTCTCGCTGGACACTTACGAGCCGTCGATCTATGGTCGTATTAGGATCCATACCCGCTTTGTTTGTGAGGCTGCCCTGAGACGGCTGCAGATCGCCGCTTTAAGGCGCCGAAGCGAGACGCGAGCTAATCATCAATGGCGTCATAGTACAGAACTACCTCAAAACTCTGCGACGCCGTTCCACAACCACCCTCGAGCGCGGCCGTCAACGCCGTGGCCTCTAAGGAACTGGCATGGCCCGAAGCACGCTTGAAGCGCAGGCAGCCATGTGCCGTAGTCGTGTACCCACCTCTGCTGCAACATTGCCGGGGCCGATCGACGAATCATGGTCGAGAGCCACAGCACAATCTCCCACATGTCGAAGAGGCAGGCGCCGTTGCCAAAGACTCGTAGTCGGCCGTTCTGATTCATTCAGCAGTTATGACGTAGAGCTCCACGAATTGTGCCGAACGGCCAGCCCAACAGATAAGCATTTCGCTCAGGGTCCAGCGAATCGACGTCGATGTGCAGGTGTATTCTCCGCCACTTTAGCAGCGAGAGCTGTCATGAGTAATGCTAGATTCGAACCATAGGAGCGCATTGTTCACCAGCTGTATAAAACTCATCCCTCATCCCACTCGCTGCAACCACGCACAATACCCACCTCCACATCAGTATCCACTCTTCACTCCGCTTCTTGAGGGGTTTCTCTGGAGCGCCAAACTATCGCTCGGCCTGGACGAGATATAAAACCCACCCTTTCTCCACGTACCCCGTTTGTTTCCACAGCAAAATTCGACAGTGATAGCTGACACATCTCTCGCTGCCGCATTTTCTCTTGAGCACAAACCTCGTTTCCCCACCCAAACCCCACAATGTCTGCCCCATCCTTTGCGTTGCCACAAGCGGGCAGTCGCTATGTGCGGCGCCTGTCTTCTATCGAGGCAACTCGTGAGAATATCCAGATGGGACCAACGGTCGTAGTACCACCTCAGCATCTTATGGCTCCTTCAGCCGCCTCCGAGATCGCCAGCGGATTTGAAACGGCGAGACACCATCTTGAGTCTGTTGGTACGCCCGGCTCAACTGGATCCACGCCTATCGAGACATCAGTCACCGACAAGTATGCTTTCGCATTCGACATTGATGGTGTGCTCATCCGGGGTGGTCGACCAATTCCTGAAGCCGTTGAAGCCATGAAAATGCTCAACGGTCAGAACGAGTATGGGGTCCAGGTACCATACATCTTCGTCACCAATGGCGGAGGTAAGACTGAGGCCGAACGCTGTCTTCAGCTCAGCCAGCAACTGGAGATGGAAGTGTCGCCTGGGCAGTTCATCTGCGGACATACCCCTATGAGAGAGATGGCAGAGAAGTACAATACTGTCCTCGTTGTTGGCGGCGAGGGCGAAAAATGCCGTATCGTTGCAGAAGGCTATGGCTTCAAAGACGTGTAAGTTCCTGCTCACATCCAACTTTGACGAAGCACGCGCTAATCGTTTTTTAGCGTCACACCTGGTGATATCATGAAGGATAATCAGGACACAACGCCCTTCCGCAAGTTGACTGAGGACGAGTACAAGAACTCACGAGCACGCAATTTTGCCGAAGTTGAGATCGAAGCAATCTTCGTTTTTGCTGACTCGCGCGACTGGGCTTCCGATCAACAAATCATTCTCGACCTCCTAATGTCAAAGAATGGTCGTCTAGGAACCAGGTCCGAGAACTATGATGAAGGGCCACCAGTCTTCTTTTCACACAATGATGTCGTTTGGAGTGCGTCGCACGACCTTACCAGAATTGGCATGGGCGCTCTTCGCGTCTCTCTCGAAGCTATGTACAAGGCTGTCACGGGTAAGGACCTCGAAACAACCGCGTTCGGCAAGCCTCAGATTGGGACATTCGAATTTGCTACCCGCCTACTTCAAGAATGGCGAAAGGACACCCACGGCATCGACTCTCCACCCTCCACCGTCTACTTCGTCGGAGACACCCCGGAGTCCGACATTAGGGGTACCAACGAGTATAATGAGCACACCGACGAGGCCAACTGGTACTCCATTCTTGTGCGGACTGGTGTATTCCAGGAGGGCACCAAGCCTCGCTTCCAACCTAAAGCTACAGTCGACACCGTCCTCGACGCGGTCAAGCATGGCATGGAGCGCGAGTACAAGAAAGCTCTGAGAGAGAGCATGCTTACGACCGGTGTGATCGAAGAGTAGGCTCTTCTGCTCCCATTTTCAGCAAGATTCAACACTACAGCTTTTCATTTGGCATAGCACCTGGCGCATGGGAAATTTTAAGGTTCTTTTCTTATAACAGGACAGTAGCAACTGTCGCTTTTTCGCATAGGTCTACGGGTATATTTACACCTAGATTGACGAACACAAATTACAGGCATGACTTGATGATACCAGGCGGGCATGGATGGAATGGTCACGCTACCTGCGACATAGACCGTATCTACAGTATCTACTTAGGATGGGATAGCTTCATCTGCACAATCAACTATTTTGTTACACAGCATAAAGATACCATGTTAGCATCTACCAGGAACGTGCAGCTGAGTCGGCCATAAATGCCGACATATCGGACAGTAGGAATTGTCAATCTTTTTCTTGATGGGCCAGTGGAAATTTCGATCCGTAAGTCGAATGACGTTCGACCGGAGTATCACATTCCGCCAAAGCGCCCACTCATTCACAGCGAGCCGGCAGCAGCAGGGGAACATCGGCCTTTGGGTCTGGATAACAATAAAAGTCGGGCCGATGCTAATCACATCTCAACGTTTGTGCGTTCGGCCGCGTTCTGATCGCAACGACAGCTGTCACCGTCATCTCGCCTTATCCGTGGCGTCATCGTATCGCAAATACTGGTACATTCTATAGTACGTCTTCACTCTAGGGGCCCTTAGGCATCTAGGCCCTTATCTAAATTTCCGTAGACCCTGATCGCTCACCAGGCGTGATGTCGGTCAAAGCGCCACAAAATGACTCTCTTGCTGCGTTTCACTTTCCTGTTGATCCTGAATCATTTCAACGTCGAAGCTAGCACGATAAGACAACGAGTGCGACCCTTCCTCGTCATTTAGAATATCGTCGCATCCTCGTATCCTCGTAACCCTTCATTTCCACGCCCACGCATCTTAACATGCATCCCTGGACCCATTCATTTCCTCCTGACACGCGAAGATCTGGGGTGGCTTGAAATGGGAATGCGCATGGATGGCTTGCGTATCTCGAAGCGTGGCCGCTGAGCAGAATGTCACTGTATTCTCTCCGATCCCTGACCCAGAGATTCCATTCATCTCCCCCTGCCGTGGCTGGCCATATGTCTATACATATCCATTTCTTGGAGCAGCCTGTTTCGTGCACCGTCGCATCAGAAAGTCGTCGGAGATTATGTTGTTTGGCCCACTAGGAAATTGTCTGGCCTTCAGCTTGTTGATGGACATGTGTAAATGGTCGAGTGCAGTGTATTGCCGTCATCTCGGCATATACGCGTATGTGCAAATGCCGGAAGGCAAACAAGATGAGTGGTTCTTGCGCAAGGCATCATTTACCGGACACAAAGATGTCTAGTTATAAAAGATAGGTAGTCAAAAATGTTTTAGTAACTGACCAAGCAAGAGTCTTTATACCGACGACACGAACCGACTTCAACCTTCCGAGCTTCTATCATAAACCGGGCCTGGCGGTCTGCGGAAGAAGATTATCTATTCTTTAAAATGAAGGCAGCCAACAACTTTCTCCGTGTGAAGTATTATCGGCTGACATATCCTGCATACTGCTTACACACCTCGATGCCGTCCTCATGCCAAGGATACAACCACTCAAAAGAGAAAGAGCAGACCAAAAAGGGAGCGACAACATGCAAAAAGGCTGCTCCAACATGTTTGTGGCTTGCGTATACCAATCGGTACAGCGTTGCAAATTCACGCCTCTGATACTCGCTGCCACTGTAGTATCAGAAAAGAGAAGAAAACGATTAGACTCGCTTGGTCTGATGTACTCTCAGACGGAGAATCGAACTCCGGCCTCCGGCGATCTGTCACGAATGACAAGCCGAAATACTGACCACTATACTATCTGAGATGTAGCTGGTTGCTTGATGGTAGTAGGGCTATTCTTTAAGTATATATCCACAGTATTACGCATACTTTCTGAAAGCTATCAAAAGACTAATACTAGTACAATTACATCGTTTGATACACAAACCATAGGTGACCGCATGACAGCGCGCCACACCTGCGCTTCCTCCAATCTCAGGCTGTTCTACAAGTAAGAGTGATTGTTCAAGCCTATTTCGGCTCTGACCCCGTGGCAAGGCTCTGATTATATGCATCAAGGCTCCAAAACCAGTCCAGCTTTTTGCAGATACTACTCTCAGTAAAGTCCTCTGGCGCGATATTCTTTGGCCGAAATGCCGGCTCCATAGGGTCAATAAAGAGCGTCGAATTGTCATAGCCCCATTTCTCCAGTTGAGTAACGTTGAAAGCTACGAGCATGCTTCAACTAGTCAGTCCGCACATCTTGAACAGTGGCTATGAGTACTTACTCGTGGTCTTCATGAACGAGGTTATGGCAGTGGAACATACTATTCTTTGTTAGCATCGCTCTAATGATGAGCCTTCTCAGCAGCTTACTAAACGCCATTCCAAGGCGCATATCTTGCAACAACTCTCACAGTCTCCCCTGGAGCCAGCCACACTATGTCCTTCATACCCGCCGTTTCGTACGGCAACACCTCGTTACGTCCACCTGTGCGAGACAGGACCTGGAAATCCACAAGGTGAATGTGAATTGGATGCGTGGCATTCTCACCTCCGTGTCGAAGTTCCCAAATTTCGTCCGAGCCCAGTGTAGGTCGCGTCAGGATCCTGTGTTCGACGTCTGTGAAGCCAATGCCGTTCACGACCCATTCGTCGCCAATACGCGAGAACGTAAAGTTCTTGGTTATATTGGTTTCTGGGGGTGGCGGTATGTTGCAGAGGGAAGACGGCACGGCGGCGTTATTGGACTGATCTGTTATGGTGTCGCCGACAATAAATTGCATGACACGGTCCGTTGCGGCGTAGTCAATATATGTGTCTATCCATCGAGCATTTCGTACTGTGATCTTTTTGCCTATGTAACCGGCGAAGTCGACGATGATCTCGTAGCGCTCACCCATGGAGAAAGCAAGGTAATTTGTTGTCACAGGATGCGACATCAGGCCTACCGGGGGTTACTATAATTATCTAAACCGTGGATGATGGTGCTGACGTACCGCAGTCTGAGGCAATGACAGAGAATTCCAACGCTTCTTCATTTGAGTCTGCATGTAAGGAGAGGTTGAACGCTTGCATTTCATCAGTATTTATACGTCAGGAACACGACGGGACTTAGCTCACTTCGACTCACGGCGCCGTTCAACAAGCGGAAGCGATACTTTCGAGGTTCCACGTTCAAAAACGGCCAGGGTTGACCATTACTACAAGCAAGTTAGCCTTCAGAGCTACGGTTGAGCTCCGTAGTCGTACACTTGTATCACATCACCCCATAATCCGTTGTTCAAGTTCGTGTTATAAACCAGAGATCCATCAGAACTGTACTGTTTGTCACTCAGCGACAAAGGGATGTCGTAGTTGCCTGTAGGCATGCCCAATGCCTGCTCCTCGTCATCTGTCAATAGGTAGAAACCCTCGAGTCCCATGTATACATTCTCGCCAGTCTTAAATTCCGTGTGATCCTGGCAGATGTCAGCTAGACCGAAGAGCTTACAAACAAGTTCCTGAACTAAGACCAACATGATACCAGATGGTTCGTGCATTCTGTGCGTTTGGATAGTAATAGTCTTTGTATTGTCCCGGGTATGCGTAGTCGGCAGCCCACCCGTCGAAAGGGGCGCGGTTGTATTGCCCATGAACGTGGGTGGACATATTCGTTGGACCATTGTTGCTGAATCTAACCACCGCTTCTGTGACATGCCTTAGTTACTGATTGTTGTAATATAACATAACTGTCCAGCTCACCACGTCCTTGTTGCATCAGGAATGTTGGCCCTGGATAGAGTCCGTCATATCCGACCATGTCCGTAGCGGGAAGATTCGGGTAGATGTTCGCCTTAAGCGATCTGATTTCGATCTCATAGTAGTCGATAATGGCTCCTGTAATGTTATTAATGTACGTGCTTAAGTTCCAATTAGTATTCGAGCAACCATCGGTTGACAGGGTATCCTTACATTCGTGGTCTTTTTACGGGTGGTATGGGAAGAGGAAACTTGAAGAACCACTTGTATTGCGGGCTGATCCATCTTCCAGTTGGTGTAGGAGTGTTTGTCGAAGTTGTCGTTTTAGTAGAGTACGCGAGTGTGGTATGAGTAGTGTTCGTAAATTCGGCGGCCTGAATCGTGAGTGCCAATAAAGCTAGTAAGCAAGCCAAAAAGATGATGTTTGAAGAAACCATTCTGTTATTGCCACTCCATCGAATAAGGACATGTAGTTGCCCAGACACCCCAAATGTTTAAAGGAACTTTCAAAATATTGCCTTCAGCCACCACATCATCACTAACGGCAGAGGAGATTGAACGCTAGAGTTTTCTGGAACATGGCTGAAGAATTTTAGAAGAACAACAGAGGGATGCAAGGACACTTTTGAGCCGCGTGATAGCCCGCGGATCAGATCCTTGGTGTAGCTTTCAGACGATCATGTCGTAATGCTGAAGCCAAGAGCTTTACCGCCAGCCCATGCATGTTTCGGAGCATCTGTTGAGAATCCAATGAAAAGTCAAAGAGCCAAAGGTGGGCGGCTTTCTAGTAGACGAGGCTGGCATGACGCTTCCATGATTGTGAAGATCCTGTCAATCACTTCGATCAGGACTTCGACAACTAAGGTTGTCCATAACACGATGAGAAGTCTATCGATAATCATGCAAGTGTATCGCAAAAGTCCCATCATCAACTGTGATGTCCAATCACGATTCTGCTAGGGATCTACCGAAGCCTGTTGTATTCACACTAGTGCTTTTCTCGGGTCCACTCGCTCCTTGCTTCCGATCTCTGTTCTCGTAAACACCCACACGTATCACCAACCCACACGCAAGACAGAGACACGACATCATCACCTGGCAACTATCGTTTTCAACTGAGACCTATGACATTCAGCTGCAGCAGTCCCGCTGCGAGGCCAACAGTGTGCCTCATTTTCAGTTAGCAAGGCTTTTCTTATACAAACATACGCACATGAAAAGTGTAATGTATGATTATGCCTCCCAGTATATCATCTGGACAATCTCACGGTGCGGCCTTTCCCCTCCAATAGATTCCCTAGAAGATTCCAAAGCACGATCTCCGTCCCAAGTGCATATCGACGATCTGCAGTCCACAACGGATCTTCAGTGCATGTGTATCACACAACGTGCCTAGATATGGAGGCTCGCAAATGTATAAGGTACTTGTGCGTGTTTCCACTTTGGTATCGGGGAGCCACATCTTTCTGTGTCGCATTTCGCCGCGTTACACGACATGTCACTCGCACATGGTCTCTGGGCGCGCCGCCTCATGTAGCACAAGCAAGAAGAAGCACGAAGTAAATCCATTTCCACCTATGGTATTTCCACCTAGGCATTCAGCATCATGTTGGGTTGTGTATCGACACTTTCTACCGCAAGCAGAAGCAGCAGCAGCAGCAGACGATAGAATCATCTCCTAGCCTTCCCGACTCATCCTTGTTCCAAGGCGCGACTCTTTTACTCCTCTGCTGCTCTTTATTCGTCAACTTGCTTTTCTCCTGACAGTATCCCCTTAATTTCTTGTGCTTCCAGCAAACCGGCAGCTTTCAACGACTTATCCACAGCCCCCTTCCAGTCTGCGACCATCTTCTTCATCTCAGTCGTCTTCTGAGTAAGATACTTCTCGCGACGTTCTAGGCTCGACTTCTTGACTGGTTTCCACTCCGTCCTAAACGAAGCTTCAAATTTGTCTAGAACAAGGTCTTGCGCATGGCTTATGGATAGTATCTCTTTAAGAGCCTTCTCTTCACCTGAGGACCATGGTGTTATCTCGTTTGGCAGTAGCGCTTTCCATTAGGAAGGCTTTTCCTTGGTTTCTTGGGCTGAGTTGATAGCCACTTTCATCGTGGAGCGGATGAGGGAAATGCCATTGAAAATTCTCTGCGGGGTAAGATTCTGGTCATCGCGGACCTTCTTCTCCGTTGCTTGGTCTGCTTCCGTCGACATGCTTCGACAACGTGTGGGAAAGAATGCGCAAGTTTTTGGAGCAGGCACAATGTGACAGTGAGATGAGGTTAAACTTGATGATGATCTATCTTTGAGCTGGTTAGCTCTTTTCACTTATGTAGGCAGAATCAGTGGTTTCCTGTTTGCTGTGTGCGTGAGATAACGAGCAAGCCAAGCAATTCACCTGTGGCAAACACTAAAGCAGTTCTCATTCATGACAGAGACTTTGGTGGACTGGCAAGGAGGGTGTGAGAGGAGCATCATAGAAGCCTTAATAACGGTAGAAAGGGAACAAGGGAACGGTTGCGAAGCAGAGCGTATGTTGAGAAGGAATTGTTATGGTAAAATTGCTGTGAAAAGCATATCATAACAGATCATAGATTCGTTGTTCATGTAGGGAAGGGGTATACCGCACTCGTTTCCATCCAATCCACCCAATCCCTCATACTCATACAAAGTCGGTGTGCTCATCGCCATCGACCAGAAGCGGTACTGTCATCATCACAACTCCCTCCTCTTCCGTGCTTCATCCTCCCACTCCGCAGCCGCACTCGCTGGTCTCTTTAGATCCACAAACTCCTCTTCTGCCTCCTCTGCTTCCTTCGCATCCGCCTCCCTCTGCATCTGCTCATCCACCTCCTGCCGTTCTACAATCTCCGCTTCTTCCTCGACTTCTCCTTTCAATGGCCCTTCGCTCTCCTCATACCACTGGGTTCTTTCCGCCCACTCAATAATCTTCTCTTTGGCCGTCTCGCTTAGCGTGTAATATCCTGGGTTGTTCTTGGGCTCAAACATGCTCATGTGCGCCCATGTTTCCGCAGTGCTCTTATCGTTGACAGCTGGTATGAAGAAGTTCTTCAGTTCGCCCTTGGGGAGGTTGCAGAACGTGCGATCTTTGCCGGCGACCTTGCCTGTCCAGCCTGATTCATTGTTTTGGCTGTTCACGGCGTGCCCAAGCGTTGTGTATATGTTTGTGAAGCCGAAGTCTTGAGTATGGGCGATTTTTGCAATGCTGGTGAGGCGCTTTCGCATCTCTTCGGGGCGTGCAAGGACGCCGACGAACTCGAGATGCGACGTTGCCCAGTTCACACCTTGGGAGATCTGGTCTTTCTTCATGTACGCTGCTGCACCGCCGGCGGCTATTGCACCAGCGGCTCCTGCGAACATGGCTACACGGCCATATCTTTGCCAGAGTGGTGCTGATGCAGCGTCGGCGTTCGAGTCGCTAACAGCCCTGCCTGACGGCGAGGGTGCCGGAAGCATCTTACTCGTGTCGACTGCCCCAGCTCCAGCCCCAGAATCTTTACTTCCCCAGCCGAACGCGCCCGCTAGGTTTGTGTATGCTGAGTATGCCGAGCTCGCCGTCTGCCAGTGCTTCTCCGCACCATGAGCCACTACACCAGGCGCTATCCCGAGGTATGGCGTGTCGAAGGCAAGAATGCCTTGTATGTACGGAAACATGAGCGTCGAATGGTCGGTAAGAGAGCCTGTCGAGGCTGTCTGTGAGTTCTTGAGAGAGGGGACTGGCTGTTCGGCGATGATAGACAGGAGTGTCTCAGCTGCGACGATTCCACCCATTGAGTGCCCGACGAGTATTGTACGGACCGATGGGTCGACGGTTGGCGATGGCGTTGAGTTTGCGACCTCGAGGTCTATGACCTTGTTCTCTAGCCAGTCTCTGAACCGCGTAACGCATTCAGTCAAATCTCCCCGCGTCTCGAACTGCGGGTACGTGATGGTGAGGATGGTAACTTTCGGCAGCGCATGTTGAAGGAGAGCCTTCAGGTGAGAAGGAAACTGCCTGAAGGTCTCGTCTCCGCCCTGCAACTCAAAGTCAGCATGGTCTTCTTCCCAGGCTTCCCTTCAACCATGCGCTGCTGTCATGCGCGGACCCCAAAGCTGGGCTGAGGTTCGCTACATGATTACGATGACGTAATTAAAGGTAGAAAGCATAGCACGCACCTTGAAGCCATGTATAAAACAGAGGAGTATCGTTTTCCTCATCGTTTTCCTCGACTGTGTTCCTGCATAGTCGAGTAGAGTTAGCAAGGTCTTGCTAGATAAGCGTAGTGGCGGCGGGCGGGCGATTACGTCTGGGGTGCAGCTTCTTCGCTTGGGCGACAAGGGTCCCGGCAGCAGGTGTCGGGGCCACGAGGGGGATACGGATCGACAAGTGGAACGATCTTGGACGTCTAGAGGTCGGGAAACTATTCAAAAGGGTGAAATGACTAACTTCATGCAATTGCAATTAGGCTTCGGACTGATATCCTTGGAATTCACATCACAAACGGTCGTGCCGCCTGGCTAGATTTGATTCATTCCATCTGATTTTCTGAGCTTCATCACATCTTTTGATGTGAAATATTTGCTGTACATGTTTTCTCATGGATGCTCTGATCCTCGTGGTAACATCACATCCCCATGTCCTCCAAAATGGTACTTGACTGGCTGAGCTTTCTGTCAATCCAGTGCGGGTATATATGATACAAATGAACCAACATCATAAACGCCGTATCGTAGCCATATAGGCAATGCTTTGAACAGTAGGAAAGGGCTGTCAATGATGCGCGATTCTGAATGTTCGCTTCATGCGCACGCGATAAAGAGCAGTGCTGTTGCAAGAAGAGTTGCCATGCTGACATCGATGACTCGCGGTCGCGATGACGAGCCCGTTGCTACCACGTCAAACGGTGATCCACCTCCTGAATCCGCGTTCGAGAGCTGACTATTCGCTACCTGGCTTGGACCCGCTGAGTTGTTATCAGTCGACGAAGCCTCGGGTTCTGCAGCGCTCGTAGGCGGCGCATTGACTATCGTCGTCGCAAATGTCGATGTCGCAGTCGCACTAGGGTCGGTGAGTATTCCTCCTGACGATGTGCTTGACGGCTCATCGTCCTCTGTCTCTGAAGTAGACGTCGTTGACGTCGTCGAGGCAGCTGCTTGTGTGCTCGTCTGCACTGGCGCCGTTGTACTCGATGACGTAGAAGAAATGGTTGTGACTGTAACACCCGGACACAGCGCCTGGATTCCAAGACCATTCTGAAAGACTCCAATGATCGACGTCTCGCCCACATCAACATTATTACAGCCCTCATTGACCGCTTCTGTGATCTTAACGAGCCCTTGTACACAGGCAGAGCTGCAAGTTGCGGTGGGGTTGAAGTCTTCGGCTACGCAGCCCTCGATCCTCGAGTTGTAGACATTAGAGCATCGTATGGGGAGGTTATCGATGCGCGGTATGAAGCTGGCGAGTGACACCGTTGCGGATGTAGTGCCTACGAGGGCGGCAAGGCCGAATAATACGGCGCGAAGCGATGGGTGTTGCATTGTGGGGTGTCTCGCAGCTATTGGAGAGTGTGATGTTCTGAGTCGTTGATGGTGAATGAGTGGTGTCCAAGGACAGGTCGACGTCAATGTTCGGTTGTCGCTCGCGATGTAGTAGGAAGGTCAACTCCGGACTTTCTGAGACGAATGGCGTTTGGATGAGCGGAGTGACGTCTTTGAGACGCGGGTTGTTTGTGGTGTGCAAAGTTTCGTAATGCGCTGCTTGCCGCCTGGGTAATAAAACAGTCTGCCGGCTGCACGTTGCTGCGAGCAACCAACCTCGAGCACTTTCACCGTCTTCTTTCTGACCACAGACGAAGCTGCGCACCCACTTCTCAGCAGTGCGATCCGATTCCGAGTATCGAGGGACTGAGACAACGATTATGACGGCAATGGTGTGCTATATGCGACCTGGCCAATTGCGCTTCTTCTATGCTTCTGCTATACACGCACAACCCAGAGCGAGTGCTGCAAGGCAAAGGAGCGTATGAGACACACCAAGGAGGGGGAGTCGTGAGAGAGAGACAAGTCTGGCGCCGGGCCTGCAAGGGGAGAAAATGAAGGAGAGAGCAAAAGGACAGGTGAAAGACGCGCAGCGTGAGAAGCAGAAGCGAAATCTAAAAGGGAAGAAGGGAGGGTGACGATAATGGTGATGTACCGTCGCTCATGCCATGTCGGACGCGGAACTGAGCTCATAAACTCTTGCCGGTACCTGCGGAAAGGCAGGTCTTAAGGCAGATCTGCAGGGAACTTCTCCTACCGACGCTTATCCTACCCAGAGACATGCTTAAACCAGGAGGCGGGATAGCCATTGGCCGCGCTTTGAAGGGCAACGCTCCCTGTTTGGTTGCGAGGTGCGTTGCTTGTCGCAAGTGGGTGAGATTTCCACTCTTGAAACAACGGGGTAGGCTGGGGTTAGTGTGCACGCTGTTTGCTGGCCGCGGATTGGCTGGGCCAGCGTTACATGTTGCGAATGTACCCCTGAGACAGGAACGCGCTTCAGCTCATGTAGGACGACAGTCGTTCGTTCCTCAAATGTGTCGCGCGCACTATTCAGGCACGGCGTCTACCGAGTTGCAGAGGGAGGCTGGTGCTGCGAACGGTCACCTCTCGCTTCTGCGGCAGCAACGTCCCTCACGTGCCTCGATGCTGACGGACTTGGAGACGTATTGGTCTCCTGGTCTGACAATCGTTGGACGGAGATATACAAGACCGCGTAGACCTTGATGGACTTCGAAACCTGGCTCCAAACACCGTCCCCTTCCGTCAAATCAGACAGCCCTTCTCACCTTCCATCGTCCTAGAAACACGCGTACCCAACAGCAGACGGTCATTCGCATAAACAACAGTAGTTTCACTGTTTCATCATTTTCCTGTTCTATTAAACAGCTATTGCTTTTCGTTCAACTGACCACTGGCATCCCAGGACGTCGCTTCCTAATCCATCACAATGACACTTCTGAACCGCACTTTGCCACTCTCCATGTGCTTGACCGCGTCCTCCACCTTATCGAACGGGAACTTTTCAATCAGGCACTTCACGCCCTGCTTCTCAGCAAAGTCAATGGCTTCCTCGCTGTCAAGTGCGTGTCCAGAGGGCCAACCGTGGACAGAACGGCCACCCTGGACGAGCGAGACGGTGTTGATTGGCACTTCGCCGACAGCTATGCATGATCAGAATTTGCATCTAATGAGAATGAGGAGAGACATACGAGCAAGAATCAACAGTTTGCCCAAAGGACCTAAACCGTTGACCAACGGGCCCATAATCTGTGGATTTGGTGCCGTCACGACAATGAGGCTAGCACCCCCCATCTTCTGCAGCGCCTCCGCCGCGCTCTCCTTACTCGTATCGATGTAGTCTGTCGCACCAAGTTGGGTCGCAAAATCCTTCTTGTTGGAGCTCGTGGAGAGCGCAACAGTTCGGTAGCCCATCTTACGCGCATATTGGATGGCCAGATGACCAAGTCCACCTAAGCCCTGGACCGCGACCGTATCTCCCTGTGTGATGCCCATTTTCCTAATGCCGTTGAAGACCGTTACGCCAGCACAAAGAAGAGGTGCATATTCGGCTGGATCGGCATCTTCTGGGATCCGGACTGTTGCTTCGGTACGGAGTGTGCAGTATTCTGCATCTATGCATACTATCAGCATTTTTCACGTCGCTTTTCGGCATAGAAGGAAAACAGATCTACTCACATCCACCGTTCCTTGACACACCATTTACAAGCTCATTCTGGCACATCTGGAACAGTCCTCTATTGCAAGCTTTGCATGTCCCGTCGTGAGCACCGTGCCAAGGTCCGCCCACGCGATCCCCGACTTTCCACTTCTTCTCGCCGTCGCCAACGGCCACAACGGTGCCAATTACTTCATGGCCGGGGATGCGGGGGAAGGAGGCGCTATGATATGTCAGTTGCTACTAACATCGAAATAGGTAGGCAGAGACGCGTCGAGGTAGATTTGAATGGAGTTACCCACCCCTCTCCAAAAGCACCTTGCTGCAAAAAGCTATCCGAATGGCAGACACCACATGCGTGCACCTTGATCAAGACCTCACCCTGCTTGGGGTGTTCGACTGGAACTTCTTTGATGGCCCAGGGTGCCCCGGGTTTCTCGATGACAACTGCACGGCATTTGGAGGGGATAGACGGTGCCATTGTAAGCCTTTAATTCAATTTGCGATGTGAGTTGAAATAATAGACTATGCTTGGAAGCTTATAGTAAGAACAAATGACAAGAAGTGGCTCGGAACGATGGGATGTAACGAAAGTCAATGTAGAGAGGGACAGCTCCTCTTTATCTACCCACCCAGATAACCAATTCGCCTACATGATCCGATCGACTTTTTATCTCCGTCCAAACACCACCGCTTTTGGCCCTTTCACATGGGTCGACGTGACGAATCGCATCTCCATGACCCCACCATGTCGGCGGAGAGCCTACCCCGCTGCGTGGTGATTGGTTCATCGTGCATGCGGCACAACTCCGCAACTCCTTTCAGATCGATAGAAGATCATGAAATTTGTCCTCTACACGTAAATATCACGTCTTAACGCCGGGAGCCTGAGGCGGAAGCGCAAGTCGGTGAGACCCGCAGATGCTACGAGTTCGATGGAATTACAGAGCGGAAATGTAGATGCTGAGTAGGGCGATCTTCGAGTAAGGTCCGATGACGTCGGTCGTTTCCCGGAAACTGGCGGAGTAGTGCCTGTCTTTCGACTTTTGTGATTGGTTGATCTTGTTCGGATGCCCCCATGTTCCGCTATGGCTGCAAACAATCTGTACGCACAACATCGCAAGACATCCATCAAGATCTACGAGAACAGTATCAACTTGACCGCCTCGATATCGCACGCACATAGAAGCATTGGAGTGCTTTTTCGATTGAAATGTTGCTGGAGCTTATTCCTCTAGTTATATTATTGTGTTGGTGGCATAACCTCCTCCTTAACTAGCTAGAACATTTGTCTAATGTCTACTGGTTTCGGACAGAAGCTATAGTTGAACGCTGTTCGAAGCCATACTTAGTATGCGGATTGGTTCTGATTCACTGACCAGAACAAGTTTGTGTGTGGACGGGCGGCACAAGCTGGGCTGAATCAAAGGTCGTATATAAACATACACTTCCTCAGCCACAAGGACCGGGCTAATGGGTTGCGCAGGTTATGATGTATACCCTGCCCTGCGCCCATAGATGTCGACTTGTCGATATCTTGATTCGATGAAATCACGAATTGTTCAGCCCCATGTGTAACCACCAGGATTTCTTGTTCAATCATACGCGCGCCAAGCAGACATACCTATGCATCTCGTGCGGGCCACAAGCCACGCTCATGCGAGCGAACAAGCCTTTTTCTTCTTTCATAGGATATCCAGGCTGTGTTTTATTTGGGTAGGGGGAGAGTGGGGGGCGGAGCTGATGTAACTGTGTACACCCAAAACGATAAGTACTGCTTGCTGGCATTGCAGCCTCCACGCCTTGATCATGCTGCCATAGCCTTGCCAGTACCTGGTAGACTAAGAACCTCTTTTCAACGTTTTGCGCACACAAGCTCTTTGAACGATCAGAGCTCTCGCTCCTAGCTTGCACAGTACCCATACACAACGCCCGCCTAGCACAATATCTGCATCGTGTGCTCGGTCGAGTCGCAACCCCAGCCTCGCTTCTCTATAAGTCTATTCGACGTCCAAGTAGGTTGAACAGCTCTCCAAATATCTCCTGAGCTTGTGTTTACTCAGATTATTGTAGACAGGATATACGCCACTTTGCGGTCGAGACGCACTCCATCATGTTGCATTCGTATCGAATTTTCCGCACTTGGATCTGGGAGATTTCCGCCACTGCTCTTTCTGTCGCCTTAGTCTTTGCTATCGCTGCTCTGATAGCATCCTACGATGGAAAACCTGCACCTAATTGGGGAGAACGCATAAATTTAAACGCTCTTCTCGCTCTTCTCTCTACTATCCTCCGCGCTATGTTGGTCGTTATGGTCTCTCAGATAATCTGCCAAAGAAAGTGGGAGTGGTTTGAAGGAACGCGTACCCGTCCTCTGTCTGATCTGCAGCGGTTCCACTCTGGCAGTCGCGGTAGCCTGGGAGCCTTACTCCTCATACCTACCGTGTTGAAGAGAGACATGGTCACACTCCTTGCGGCAACCATCTTACTTGCCTCATTTCTTGTTGGACCTTTTGTCCAGCAGGCAAGTCGCACGACGGAATGTACGTTCGCGGTCTCCGGCGCGAAGGCGTCTCTCCCTTTCGCCCATTATGTTCCTCGTCGTCCGGGCCATATTGGGTTTGCCGTAACTACAAATGGCACGGTCGTTGATGCTACATCAGAATTGGTGATTACAGTCTTGTCTAGTGCAACGGCTCCTTTTGGTGTGGAGAATCAGATAAGTGCAAGCTGCATCACAGGAAACTGTACATTTCCAGACGGAGACCTAAGGAAGCCACAAGGTGAACATACCGCCGAGGAAGATATCACAACACACTCCACTGTGGG